>MIEF01005501.1:0-392916 GCA_001870725.1 Taenia solium | reverse complement strand
GAATATATATTATGCCCTGTAATACTTCCGCCGATGACGGTACCGGTCCCAACCGCTCTGATGTTTCGACCTCTCAGTCCTCGCTACCCGCTCTCATCTCAACCGATGGTACGTCTTGCTTAACTTTGCTACTTTGTACACAGTCTTTTCCTAAAGGGAAATTCACTGTAATCGCCTAGTATGAGGGAAAAGCGGGATTAGGTGGACCTCAAGCATTAATCATTAGTTATATTCATTTCCTCGGTGGGAGTGGAAAGGCGGATGTGTTAAAGCATTTATGGTGTAGAACATGCTTGCTCTGTTGCCGATAATCTTACTCGGTGTGTAGCACTTATGGCCTTTCAAATCCGTTTGGAATAATCCATAGAAAAAACTTACTTGATGGTACCTTGCATTCTGATGTTTCTACGGTACTTTTGAAGCTACACTCGATGTCTACGAAGCTACAGGATGCTTTGAAGTCGGTAAACCTGCTGGCGTTGTTAATGAAATTTTGAGGCCAATTGTGCTTCATGCATATCAGAACCAAGCGCAGAGATTTTCAACTAAAAATGCAATTAAAATGGTTATTTATATCGAACGGCTCTTTTTTTCATAGTGAAGGGTGGTTAAATGTAAAACTATGGGGTTTCTGTCAAGAGGAAGTTCGTCTGGGCCTCAAATTTGTCGAAACCTAATTTCTATAAGGGTTGGACCACCAGCTAGTGGTTATTACGAGACCAGGCCACTGCTTTTGACTGCGTTTACGTCGAGGGAACTCTCTGGGCGACTGCCATAAGCCTAGTTTATTGTTTTGCGGAGTCATGTCAGTTTTCAAACGGTGGAACTTTTCAATGGAACAAGTCTTAGCAAGGAAAAAATATCTAAAATCAAACTGAATGTGCTTGTGTAGAAGCTCACGATTTCTATGCAATTTCACCCCATCACCAGGCGTACTCTACGAAGTTATCATTTGCTTTGGCTATGCTTAAGGTGGTGGAAGCCGAACGGTCATTTTCTCAACAATTTCAAACCGGCGTAGTTCTGACTCGGCTCTCGACAACGTTTGACAAAGCTCGTATCGCGTTCTGCATTAGAAAATTTGATGTGATAAAGATAGCTTATGCTCACTTATACTTTGTTGATTGGTTGCTAATATGATTTATCTTGCCAAAAACTCGGCCCACTTTGTGTGCTTGGTAGGGAAAGCCAATTAACCTACTTCGGTTTTCAGACTCCCTCAAACTCCCGCACTTTCTTGTCCCCCTCGAATCTGCACAGTCCACCAGTGAAAATAATGGTAAGTTACTCCTCTTATCCAATTATGAATTCAATGCTCTGGTCAAATTTCTTTTAACGTGCCTAACTTTTCATTTTCGGTTGAATCGGCCTGAGTGACCTAAATTGTGTTGCGCGGCCTAATACTGAAACCTAGATTCTTCCGACACCCATTTCGAAGTTAGCTTCACGGTATTCTTAATGTTTGCTTGCTGAAAACCACAATATGAAGAAGTCATCGTAGTATAATTGTTCAGGTAAAAGTCGTCAATACAATGGTGGTCTATCATGATTTGGTTGATTTTTCCCATCACTGGGACTCTCCAGCTGGGATTGTACTGCTACTTACAATTTCGTAAGTAGCAAATTTACTTAATGCTTTGTAAGTGTATCTAAAACTCCGGTTTTACCTAAACAATCAGCTATTAAGTTTGCAGCAAAGTGAGTTATCTTTTTCAAACCGTTTAGCGATAAGAAATGAAGCTTACGCCGCATAACAGCGTTCATTGATATGGTATTGTAATTGGTTCAGGTTACCACACCAGCGGCGTTAAATCGAATCAAGGATGGTTGAAACCCATTTGCTTGGATTTCAACTGCGCATGGGCATCATTTGTTAATAGTGAAATATGTCTGACTTGAAAAATGGTCTAACTAACTGCTGATGGTTTCTGCATTTTAGATGACCCTACGGAAAATAGCGCAAAAAGAGGTAGATAACATTCATTCAGTTGAGGTTCGAGTCACCTCGCTATTTCATGCATGGTTAACGTATTATTTTTGCTTACAGCGGGTTATGGCATTGATCTCAGTGACATCGATGAGGAGGAACTGGATCGGGCAAGTTAACTTGCACTAATTTTTTATTGTACCGATTTTAATCCCATGAAGTCTACAATTCTTTGCCAAATGCAATGGCTGTATGTGCTTCTGGTCTGTTATTATTTTTTCATATTTCAGGCGTTATCAAGTACATAGTCGACCTTATGTCATATTTATTTCAGTTGTCGCTTAACAACACCATCGATTTTCAATGGTAGCACAGTTGTTAATTTTTTGCGAGAGGTCAAATAATGCTTCGCGAGGCAATTTTTTGTACTAGCTGAATTCGATGGCACCACTTAACCGTCTACGTTACTAAAAACACTGTAACTTCCGAAAGAAATAGACCTTGAATCATGACAGAGAAAAACATGCACCTCAGACTAACGCAGAGGTCCTAAACAGGATTTTATTTTTGTCACTTCGGACTTTGGGATATAATTTACCAACATGTTCCAATTGTCACTCTTTTAGCTGGATTAGCATTTGTTGATCTCAGATTCTACCTGTTCAAGTAGTAAGTCATTACACCACAGCCAAAAATCCCAGGGCTCAAGTGATGTGTGCATCTAACTGATTTTGCGTTTACTCAAAATTACCTAAACTTGCGTTTTGAATTCCAGCTATCTCTTGCACCCTCCTTAGTATACTCTTCATTTTATCACGTCTTCTTTTATTAAACTTTTTCAGGAGTACTTTCTAACCCCTCGAGAGGTTATGGTAAAGGCAACTTTTTGGTTCCATGAAAACGCACCCTTCTTGGAGGAACAAAGGCGTATGTTCTCCTCATTCTTCAGTTTGCATCACCTTTTCTTCAAATTGCGTCTGAATAGCCCAACTTTGTTTTTGCTTCTTGCTTGCATCGCAACTTTTGTGTATCCACATTGTGTTGTCTCCACTTCAGGGAAGAAGGCTGAAAAACGACGGCTTAAAGAGGAAATGGCCAAGCGGCCCAAACGTGTAAGTCTACTTTCCTACCATTCCTGATCTCCCTAATGGTGAAAATTTCAGTTTATTGTTAGTGAAGCGTTGTCCGAATTGTTGTGGTACAAAATGTCTTAGCCATGTAAGTTGGAAAAGCAAGAGTTCAAACTAAACCAAAACGATTAAAAGTATTTTTACATTTACTCAATCTTCCCAAGTCTTGGAAATGCTGGCTACTTTTTTAGAGTTGTGGGCGTTCATGTCACCGCTGCGAGATTTCACCAATGACATCACCAAGTGTAAAGTCATCGTAGCTCTTGTTTCTGTCTGTAGCCACGGCGCGGTCCACGCAAGATCTACCGGCGTCAGCGTCGAATGCCATGGCATGCGTGCGGCAAAGAGGATGGTCTGGAAGGCGGTCAGAACGATAATGAGGAGAGCCAGTCTCGGCTTATCTCGAAGAAGATAAATTACGCGGCACTGGAAGCTATTGTGGGTGGGAAGGCGGAGGCGTTATCTGCTGCTGGACAGAGTGTCGCCTCTGCAACCGTTCCCTCTTCACCATCCTCCTTGGCACTGGAGAGCGGTGCTGGTATCGACAACACGGCAGTTGCATCGCCTGAACTCCGCGCCTCCAATCAGCTGCTTGAGAAGACTGTTTGTGCCTCTACCGCACATTCCAAACGCCTTCCTGCCTCACTGTCGTCTCCAGCACTGCTGGAAAATCTCCCAGACCAGCAAGAGGAGGATGAAGTGTCATTGGAAGCAGATGTGGAGGATGAGTCGTATGAAGAGGAGGAAGAGGTGAATTGGCACGAAGGTGATGAGTTGTGGTGAAGCATTCTCTCCAAGGGCTGTCTCATCCCTTTGTACATAATGGTTTTAAGTACGCACATTTCAGACTAGTAAATTTTTATTCACTGTGTGAGAACAGTTTTGTGCAATCGGACGCATAGGCATTCATATGTATCAGCGCCATTGCAAAAAGTGAGTTTTTTGGCGATGGTAAGGGCTATAATTGTTTATGTGGTGCGGCCTTAATCGGGTCGGCATAAACGGTGATTTTGGAGCAGGGATGAAACGAGAGATGGAAGTGTGCGTTGGTGGCATGTTTATGCTTGATTTGTATGTGCAATTAGGCTTCGTCATGGATGATGCCGATTTGCCCATATAATGGGGTGCAGACGACTGCTAGCACTGAGAGGGTAATCTGCCAATAACAGGGGCGGAAAGCTACATCCGTAGGGAGCGGTATGTAATGAAATGTGCACATTTACTCCACACAATCGTGTCGAACTAGTGGATGTGATTTCAAGAACAAATTACTCATATTTGCCGGAACTTACGAAAGATTATGCTTTGAAGGTATTAGCTCTTCGTACTCTACGTAGAACGAAGAATCTCTGGTCTCACCTAGTTCCGCTTTCGATACGCTAAGTGCCGCCCTTAATTAGTAAACCCTAAGCACCCAGACTCATAAGTGCATGGGTGATTCGTATCAGCAGATGTTATTAACAAATAAGTTGGCAGGACCGCTTTGCAGACGGCGCAGAAGAGTCACTTGACAGCCTTGCTTCATCAATCAGCAATCAAAAACACGCTGCTGAGTTGTGCGTTTATTCTTACCTATTGCTTCAGCGTCTCCTCCCGATCCACGCTTCAGCCTAGTGATTCTGTGAGTGTCAGTTGACACAACTAGGCCTTGTTCGCAAAAATAACTGTGACGTCTATTTCTGCGCTCAGGTTAATTGATGCCAATGAAAACTAGCATCTTATGTGCACATAAGAGCTCTACTAGCAGTGTTAAAACAAATAATATAAAAGCCAAAATAACTAAGCTAACAAACTTGGAAGAAAGGCCAGAACAATCTGGACCATGTTTGAACAGACTTGGAGCAAAAAATTCCATCAAGGGTCATTGGGGTGATGAGCACAGCAACTGTTCCGACAAGGCATGAACACGTCAGCAGTCACGTGGGATGTGTGACGGCGAGCAGCCAGGGTGGTGCCCGAGCCTTGCAAATTGCGCGTTTGGTCACGAAAGGTAATTGAGTGCATTCAGCAGACCCATGGCTTCACGACGACTACACTATTCCAGCACATTAATTGCAGTCTTGACGCTAAACAATCGCGCAATACACAACGAAGCTCAGGAGAAACCCCCTCTCCCCCCCACCCCCATCAAATCCACAATAACATGCACATTTTCTCACCACGCAACACTTGTCCAGGTATTATTGTAAACTACTTCGCGTTCGCGCTGTTCTAAGTTTTCAGGGTTACACTGCAGAGGAAAACAAATGCATCGAAAACTCACAACAGGGTTGGATAACTTATTAGTTATACTGAAAAAGCGATTAATAAAATATAAAGTCAGTGCGGTTGGTCGGATTGTTGTTGAGTTAGTAGGAGTACAATAGCATACACAATTTTGTAAAGGAAGAATGGGAGTTGATGCATCTACAAAGAACGTACACATGCAGTTGTAGCAGAGAGATGGGAAAAATACTGGGATGATATGGCAGTAAGAGCGCAGAAGGCACCATTCAGACCTGCACGCGGCATCGACGAGGCGAATGAAGAGGACCTGAGGATTGAGCGAGTGGGGGGTGCAGCTGCAGTACAATCATTCGGTGTTAACCACAATCGGACCGGGAGGGAACTGCAATGAAAGAGGACTAAAGCGATGAGACCAGGCTGCGATATTCACCTTCGAATTAAGGGGCGAAGGAGAGGTAACATACGGTTGGGCTCACATAGCGCCTCCTGCATTATAAATGCAGAAACTGGTTGGTGAGGATAAATCAGGCGAAAAGCACAAGTTAATACATCTACCTTTGGGCCAATGTGCTGGAACACCGCTGAGAGTGTGGTTTCAAGTTTTGAACAAAACGTCTTCAATCCTAATTTTATTTTAATTGTGATGAATACTTGCTCCCCGAAATCACAAGAGATTGCAGACAAAGGTAGTATCAATACTGTTTTACCCTGAACACAACCAAACCTATCCGAGTTATAACTAAATGGAGCATATCTGATTCAAAACGAATAGCAAAAGCCCATCCTAGTTTCGAAAGCAATAGTATACTTCTCGAAATTGGATGCCGCCGACCTTTCGACAAGGGCACAGACATCTACCAAATGTTCCGAAGCATTTCGCAGGGAAACCACATTAGGCATGTAGAGGAGTAAAACACAGGGCGATGCAAAAGTGCGTTTCGGCCACAGTAACTAACCACAGTTTTGCCATAATCGAACTGGGTAACCGGAATATCGGACAAATAGAAGGCTTAGAAAGGAAGTATGGAAAGACTTCAAGAGACATCCGACATCCAGAAGTACTGTCTTTCAAGGACAAACATGAACTACATCGACAATTACGAAGTCCAGCATTCGAATGCTTGCCATTGAAGTGGCAATTCGCTCTTATCGCGGGTTTATGAACCATAATAACCATATGAAGCTCTGATTGACAAATAAACGTACTGAGACAAATCCCACTCCCAAAGTATCCGACAGTTAGATATTTTACATTTAATTATTTGCCTTGGTAACTCTTCTGCATAAAACCTCCCCTCCGCGGAGAAATCGGTAAGGAAGGGGCAACTTCTCACGGGAGTAGTGAACTGAGGTTGAAGCGAAAAAACGCCGCACCACTTACCAGACCCAAGCTATAAAAAAGAACTCATTTGCGCCACTTGGTTAAAAATATCCCATGAATGCGCAATACTATCATCAAGTCGTTAAGTCGCACTGGTATGCTGGTTAGCAAGGCAAGTTACCGCCGTGTCTAAGGTCATTCGATTCAGCACAGGCCCGTAAAAAGTTGTCCTCTCTGCCATTTGTGGCTACTGTTGGTCGGAAAAAATAACGTAAAACTGGTCGAGACTCGCTGATTCGCTATGAAGTCTGACGGAAAATAGTTGCAACTTTGCAACGATAGACTGACAATACACATTACCGATTGGAGTGTTTGACCGCGCATTTGTATATCTACTATTACGAGTAATCAATAACAATGATCTTTAATTGCCATCTATTGACGTTTCTGCAGCTCAGTGTTTCTTCACATTGGTCCAAGAAGCACTAGTCTTCAGACGGAAAGTAGTCAAATTGCAGTCGCCAATTCAAACAAAAATGATGCCGTTGCTACACTACAGTTTTCCAAGCAAGTTGTTGAGTAGAGCAGGAGTAGTAGGTTAGCATGCGGTCACAACATACACGGCTGTTTAGTTTGGGAAATGCCGTAAGTCAAGGCGGGTACCACCGAGCGCGATCGGACATGTCTAATGTAGCGCGGGGAGCGCAGATGGCAGACAGCGCGCTTCGCCAAATGCGGCGAGTGGGTGCTCAAGTCAAATAAGCGAACATGCTCCTGGGCACTGCACTCGTCCTCGGGGTGGTGGAAAACCTCATAAGCGAGGCCGTGATTGCCGTGCCGAGTAGTCTCCTCAAGAAATCGAACCAACGCTGGGTCCACATCTGGCACACTAGGTCGCCGACGCAGGTCTAACGTTGCAGCCCACTCATGCAGCAACTAAAACCCGCAAAATTACGATAGAGCCCGTCATGCACTTCTCCATCTCTCTCCTCTTCCCTCCGTGCTGGTAAATCTGATGGGACAATGTCACGAATCGGGAACGATAACAGTTTCATGAAATTGAGACCTGATGGCAAGCACAACCCAACACCAATAATTGAGCAAAGTAAAAAAAAATCAAGGACACGCATACACAGGGTACACATGTAAACAGCGTGTGGTATGAAAATAACATCTGCACCATGTTTATGACAGTGACAGATTCACAAATATGGCATAAAGGAGCCTGTTAAACCAACTGAAACTTTTGCAAAGACTTTAAAAAGAAGGGTCTGCATTAAGCCCCTTCGAAAAATCATTCGAAAAAAAGGAAAAGCAACGGAGTTAATAACTAAATCTGCGACGACTTGGTCCTAAGGCGTAGATCACTCGGAAATACGATAATGGTAAAGAATTGAGCAAATTCAACACCCCGATTTCCGTATGCGAAAAATAAATTTCATGATAGTAGTAGCTAGTTCAAAAGCGTTGAAATGGATCGAAACACTGAAAGCCCAATTCCAAAATGTGCCAAAGCCAAGATTTAGGGGAAAGAAAGTTGGACTATGCCCATATATTAAGCAGATTAAAAACGACACTACACGCGTGCAAAGGCACTCTAATACCATCGAATTTCATATTGCCAAAGTATTGTCTGGTCCACTGGACAGGATTTCGAGAACTACCGAAAAAAAAGATTAAAGAAACATGGGGTAAATGTTAGAATCTTCTCAACGATGCAATGTAAGAACTAGAGCTTCTGCATTACGCGACAAACAGAGGGAATGTGGCAATAAGCAAAGTGTCAATTCTAATAGCCGTGCAAAAAACACCGATGAAGACCGCTAAAAACTAACAGCTTGTAAAGCTCCTTATTACAATCGTCATATTACAAATACCTAAGAAAACGGCAAATGACATGTGCTAAGTCCATAGGAGTAGTTATAAAAGGCATTTCACTGGAGAATGATCTTGTGTTAGCATGATGGTCATCACGACGCGTATCAGGGACAGGATAAAGTTGAAATAAGCTCAAAGAGGCTCATGAAACTGGATCTTCGGCCAGATTTTAGATAACATAAAACATGTGTGGTAAAAATTGCGAAAAACTAAGCAGGATGTACCGGAGTAACCGCAAACCATAATCAAGATGAAATTCCAAAGGTACGTTGCCAGAGGCATGAGCAAGCAACGCAACGAACGCGGTGGAATGCATCGACGAATAGGAAGTTCCCATCGCAATAATGCGCATCAAAATAGATAAAAAATCACTGCAAGAATGAAAGTGGGTAGCTTGAGAAAGCATAACTAGGACAAACGTATGTAATCAAAGGAACGTAGGAAAGCGCAAAACCTGATCCGATGAAATACGAAATGGGATTGTCACTAACAAAAGTAATACTCACGTGCTGATAATAAACCGCCAAAGGAGTCTTTCCCATCCACATTAGAAACAGAGCGAAGACAATGGTGAATGCAGCGAGAATAAGCGAATAAGCAGAATAGGACATCATTTGTACATCACGACTAAAACCATTTTAAGAAACTCGGTTAATTTACGATTTATCGGTTGGTGTTATAGCAGAGTACCAATGTGATCCTCTACGGGGACAAATAGTAAAAAAAACATCTGTCAGAAAACTACTGAAGTAAGCCAATGTCATAATTCAAAATGTATCACGCAATGAATACTAATAATGGTAATTCTTGACGCCACAGACCATACCAAGAAAGCCCATAATAGTCCCACAGATATGATAAAGAAGCCTAAATTATTTGGTACCATGAGTAACTAACGTCCCGCAAGTATAGAGACGTTGAGGTAGTAAGTTTGGATAAATCACAGCAACAACCTAAATAACCCATTTTGCGCACAACAGTTAAAACCAATGTCCTTTAATGCAAAGACAAAGACGTACGTTTCCTTCGAAGAACTACACAAAAACCTGTGCACAAGTCCTAAGTAAAAGTATCCACAAAAATTATCATTACCCATTAAATGATGAAGCTAGACAGACCGAGAGCGAACCGCAAGCACCAGCACAAACTCTCCAAGGACACACGAATGAGTAACAATGGTTAAAACAATAAATGCGTAGTAGAGTAGTATCTTGGACAATATACCACTTAGACAACTTAGTAAATAGTTTAAACTTTAAAATTTTGTTTGTATTACTATTTTAACATGGTGGTAAGCTGCATATGCGCAGAACTGTTACATCAGTATAGTTCCGTGCATCACAGCTCGTTTTTAATGCATTCTTCTTGATGCTGACTAAACAGTGAGTAACTTAGAGGTTTCTGCAAAAAGGCCTCATCTGCCTCTTCTGTAGCACAAGAAAGTATATTGCATTGGGGCATTCTTTTTGTTTTCGATAAAAGGGAATCAACAGATCCTAAATGGAAGATCGTAAGACGGCTTCCGTCAGCGTCGGGAAAAGGTGGCCTATCCCGGAGGCACGAATTCCGCGTTGAGCTCCCGTCTCTCGCCTAAAAGGCACAGTTACAGAACTATAAGTATTACAGTTCATCCTGAAGCGTCATTTTTTTGCTCTTTATAAGGGAAGGATTAAACACGAATCCTGGCACATTAGAGTAGTTAAGTCTAATCTTCTCAAGAGGCAGCATGCTTGAAATCATCCAAATTGTTTGCATCTAACGTTTGCGTCCTGCATTTCTTGAAGTTGTAACAATCCAAATTCTATAAAACCATATACTTCGAAAGCGTCAAAGAACTAGGAGGTTACTGTATGCGCTAAAGACCGACAAAATTGTCCAGGTCGTTCAATACACAGTCAAACCAAACGTCATTTCATCACACAGCATTTATGGAATAGAAATGACCGAGCCATGTGTAACACTTTGGCTGCTTATTTAACTCTCAGTTTTGGCAAAGGGACCACCGAGGAACTCCTTCATTGTACCGTCAATGTGAGGCTGGTCTCTAGGCCATGCTAGTGGCTTCAAACCCTAGTAATGCCGAATACACATATTCTGCTCGAGTAATATTGCAACAAATATGTTGTTTAAATGTGCTTTGTAGGTCAGAGGCAGGAGGACAATCCCAACTTAGTCGCGGATGAACGTGGTTCCTCCTAGGTGTGAGACACTCTTACCATAGATATACACTTGCGACACTTGTCCGACTGAATCATATTAAAGATGTTCCGAAAGGGAAGATTCCTCTACGACTATGTCTTCCCCGCCTTTGGGGAAGTCTTGCGGCGCTGTGCCATAAAACGAATTAAGGACTTTTAATAATAACGTCTCTATTTCCCAGAGACAAAGTCTTACCCAGATCTGACCGCAAGATATGCTCACGTCGAAGGTGTTCATTAAAATCAAAAAAAAACCTTAATTATTCGAAATCCTAACACATATCAAATACTGAGTTAAACGAACCACCAATGTTTGATGGTACAGAACATCACTTTTCCCACCATTAATAGACTGCCGAAATTTGGCATTATTTATACATCAAAAAAATGACAAGGTAATAGAATGTCTTCTATTGGCGTCAGAGTAGGCATAAATAGCAGTAGCTTCAATGGATATGGTTAAATTATTACTGCATTGCATTGGATGTTTGTACACTGTCGCGGTCTCGCAACACTCTAGACTAACTTTATTTATGCACCCCCGTAATCCGCAGTTAAACGTTAATTAATGGAATCATTTGATTTCTCTAAATACAAACGATTCACTAATTCTAAGCTAAATACATTTTGTTCCGATGCTTAAACTAACAACACCCACAAATACAGTTGCAGATTCGAAGTGTACTGTGAAGAAGTCTAGTTCACTTCTAGGCGCCAAAGTTGGAAACACGAGCACAACAGCTTGGAATGCCAACGTCAATCCTTTCTTTTAGAAGTTTTACAAATTCAAAACGAATGTAAAACACTTCTTTAAAGATCCTTTTGTTTCTATATATGGGATCAGCTGAAACAACTTGAGTTTACGACCAATGGAATGCGGTATAAACGCGTTGACTTAAAACATAACTGCCTTAGTTAAAAGTTAGGCCACATGTCAAAAAAGTAAATAAAAGTAATTAAGGCGCATTTCTCGTCTAACACCTCGAACGAACAGACCGTCCCAGTGAAGGCAGGTTTATTGGCAAGTGTTAGCGAGGATGATTACGCGTTGGGGCGAGTCCGTGTACGAAACTCGGCCCTGACTAGTAAAAATCTGACATGAGTAGCGTTTGCTGAGCGCTCCTCACCTGGAAAGCATATCTACCCAACATATATATTACATACTGCTTTGACAGCATAACTGGATTGCAAAATGTTAAAAAGAACCATTCAAAAACTCAACGACTCTTGTTAACAGATATGCGTCGCTTTCAAATCTGCAAATTAATTAGTTAGTAAAAGTTATGAAGAAATTCAAAGGGCCCATCGAAGCTGCATTTCCTGGAATTAAATGGAACAGATTTTTCAGTTTTTTACAAATGAGCAAATATTGGGACAAAGGGTGGACATATGAGATGTTTGCAATACTTTTACTATTTTACCCTTCAAACTCTTAATACTAAACCTTTGATGAAGGAGAATTATGAAGAGAAGCGAAATTCTGTTGCGCCACAGGAACATATCATATGGGAGACCAGATTGCTTAAATGACTTCTCCTCCCATAATCTCAGGGTTGGAGTAATTTGCCTGTTATTCGGGTCTATGTGTACCGTACACTGTTTGAAGGAGAGGCCAATCAAACTAATTTGCACATCATTGAAGGATGGGAGTCGGACTGCAGAGCCCGAAAGGTATCGTCAGTAATTCACAACGCCGACCGGTTAATGCGAAAGCAGCCTTTCCTTTATCTGTCTTCACCATCTCCACATGCCAACCTCCCAATTTTAAGCCTAACAAGGCAGACCACTCTGCCTTACTTAGAGGGGATTGAAGGAATTGTTCATAGGCTAGGAAATGGACACCCTTCACTGCTACTGAGTTTATCCTGCTGCAGTCAACACACAGTCCGAGTCACCCATGGTTTTCCTTTATCAGAGTAATCTGTGGACCCACGGTGACTTAGAAACTCTCATGACCTCGACTTTGAGCATCTCGTTGATGGATAGTTTGTCTCCTCTGGTAGAGGAGTGGTATGCACCTGGATGGTCGCCAGATCGGTCTAGCCCCACTGGTGTCAACAATGTGTTTCTTGATACTTGCTCTTTCCGTTTTAAAGCCTTGCTATGAGAAACTATTCGTGTACTTAACTTACAGCCTATGCGTTTTCTTTGCATTGCCGGTGATGCGCAAGAGATATGGACAAGGGCAACCTAAGTTGTGTGTTCGTAGTGCTGTGGTCTTCACTGGGACATTGTAGAGATAATCGACACTTCTTCGGTGACAAAGTGGCCTCCACAGCTTCATCATTTTAGAAGGCAGGGAAGGAACCAACAACAGAACTACGAATAGCTTTAGTGCCACATATAACATCGGTCTCAATAAGTAGGTTCTATGTTAATTCTAAAAAAGTGGGAAATTGCATTGTTGCTACACCTAACTATGGTCATTTTCGCTTGATCGTAGTCTGTCAGACAGTGCAACCACCTTAACCTTTCGGTAAGGCATGGAAACAGCCCTGAAGTTTGCCAACAGCCCAACAGTCGCATGATTGTCCTATCAAGTCGC
The DNA here is from genome assembly GCA_001870725.1 of Taenia solium. Classification (NCBI taxonomy): domain Eukaryota; kingdom Metazoa; phylum Platyhelminthes; class Cestoda; order Cyclophyllidea; family Taeniidae; genus Taenia; species Taenia solium. The sequence continues at coordinate 379,691 of MIEF01005501.1, read as the reverse complement.
CTAGTGTTTACAGAGAGGAATGAGAACCGTTTGGGAACAAGCACAACCAGGGAAACGAGGGCCAGCTTACATTCGGCGCACAACACGGATGGTGTTGCATTCCACTGGCCACTGCCGCTGCTGCTACTGCTGCAACGAGGTGTCGTAGACAACGCACATCATTAAGAAATAATAACCAATAATAACTTGGTTGCGTGTTTTCAAGCATGCCGCCCACATTAACTCATCCATCTCAACCTTGCCCACATGAATCACCAACTCCTGCTTCTCTTCCTCGAAGCGGAAATGACGTACCCGGTTTTTTGCACCAAAAGTCAAGTAGTCACTCAGACTTAAGGGCAATACTGCAATGAGTATGAGCGATCGCAGCTATGCATTGAATGTCCCTTCAGACAAGACTAACAGACAATTTTTTGACTCCGGTGCAAAAGGATAAGGTTGCCCTACTCATTGCATCTTGACAGCTCTTCAGCTTAACAAAAGATTAAACTGCTCTTCAAGTCTATACAGGGGCGGTGATTTTGACTACCATATTGGAAAGTGGAATCATGACCTTCCAGGAATCCTCTCTGTTCAGCAAAGTGATAAAGCGTTCGACTTTAAATTTGCAAGACATAATTCAATGAGCTTCTACCACACAAACCTAATTTTCTTCGCGAATGAAGAGTAGTCTGCCACATTTTTAGGATGTAGGAGAAGGTCATGTTCAACCTCTCCGCAGATTATTCTCATCAAAGAGAAACCGGTACTTCGCGCACAATGCTGATGCTTGCATTATCCATGAGGTAGTTAATGTTTGATACTAATAAAACTCACGGTGTTCATAATCCAGTGTAAGAATGGAATACCTTGTGACACTACTCTCAGATTTCCACCTTAGGTTTCGATCTACATCTCCTGTGCAGACATCTGTAAACAAGGTCCAGGAGGGAATTGATTGTGTTGTTCAAGCTTTTTCATCTATCGATGCGGGGATCTGTGGTGTCTGGTACTGCAGTGGTGTTTTTCTCTCTAACTACTGTACACCCATTAAGATTACGCACTAAGATACGTTTTCTGGTTTTATGATCGCAGCTTTAACAAAGCAAAATTTTATAAGGGACATAAAAGGCTCACTTAGGAACTATAAGGTAATCTAATCAAATGTAGGCTCCAACCTTGCATTCTAGGTATGTCTTAACTCCTAAAGAATGCACAAATGTAATTAGGCATCCGAGACTCCGGTGAGAAGATTAAAGATTTTGGGATGAACACATTTTTCCATTCAAAATAGAAGGTATTACTTGACTTGTCTAGCATCAAGAGCCTGAGATTGTCACTTTGCTCAAGTATGATGAGTAGCTGGGTAGAAGAAAGACAAAACTCAAAACGGTTTCACATCTGAAGTCGATTTCCTTCTAACGAATTAACTCCCTCTTTAGGTTGCTTACTTTCTGCTATCGATTAAGCCACCTTAATAGAATACTCGTAGTGAAAGAACTGCCTGAACATCCTCACAAAACAAACTTTAATAGGTCCATGTTAGGTTGCCCTTAGGACTATTTAACATCACCAGTGCTGCGTCGTTTCTCAAGTCTGTTATGGAGGGCCACTTTGTTAACCCTGACAGACTTCAAATAATTCCTATAAAACAACTGTATTGCACTTTTTGATGAGAAAAAGCAAATGGAAGAAAATTTTGCTTATAAATCGCTCAAGCTTAAAAAAAGGCAGTTAATTTCAATTATCAAGTTAGTTTCTCTTGCTGGTAATTTTCACCCATTTCCACTGAGAAAAAAATCAAAACATTGGGTGATATAACCTTAACTTTGATAATATGGGGCTTTACTACTTAGGGCATAATTATTAAAGTCTCATTATATTTAGCATAGATTGCAATTGGAGAGATTCTGGATGTAGCCTTGACGCACTTCATGGAAATAGGCCTTTACTTCAGCCAAAGCAGTGGTATTACGTAAAATCTGATTCGGTGCCAATAATGGTTATAAAATCAAAGCAAATTATTTTAATGCGTCTACGTTTACGTATGCGTGAGAAGCGGTCTGCATAAGCCAACTGAGCGACTGAGCGGTCGCTACTTACATTGATGAGGAAAACAAAATATGACCCCCATCGTCATTGTTTACCTGTCCATATTCACCAGTGTAACGAGTTCAGTATTAGGAGAAGACATCATTTATTTGAGAAATGGTGTGGAGTCAATGGCTCTCGCTTAGGCAGGAGGTCAGCGTGTACGCCTACACGTATGTACCACACTTCGACACTTCTTCACGTGGCCTAGTCAAAAGGCAAGGGAACAAATATCTGTGATATCGTTATATTACTTAACACACCCCAATAGCACAATCAGGGCAATTTTGAGGATGTGCACAACGATTTATTTAATATGGGGTGTGAATGGAAGGAACGGAGAGTGGACAATTACCCACACTTACGCCTACACATAAAATCTCACGATATCCCTTGAAGTGAACTGTTCAAATCAAAACATTGGAATCTAAAAAATTAGGACTGAAATTGCCGTTTTACCGGCGGATTTTAATTATTTTAAAAGGATTTTTCAAAAAAGGTGTAAAATCATCAACTGCAAGTGGATTAAAACAAAGTTAATCTTCATGGTACTCTGCAATAGCTATTTTTCCAAGGCGAAGGATGATGCTGGAAAGTCCTTTTCTGGGAGGAGAAACTTGAGGCAAAGTGGTCCAATTTATGCGTTTTAATGAGGAAACACTAGCAGCGATACTGTAACTGTTGCCCTTATAGTAGTTTATTTTTGACAACCAACTGTGCATAAGACCGTGGACTCAATCTAGAATGCCCATCCAGAGATAAATACATCGTTTTTTAGGTTGCTGTTCGTAGACAGCACATTATTTTGTGGTAAGGCCTTGTAAATAGTTTGGACTAATGGCAAGGATTAAGAAGGAAATATTCTTGTTTGCATAATTCATTTGATCTGAACCTGTGGCATCCCAGTTACACATGCTGAATTAATCGGCAGTGTTTTGGCATTTCCATTTGGTTACGATCAGCTTCACTTTCGGCGACAATGGAAATGAAAGAATCATTTTCACTTTATACATATTTTGAAATGGAGAAATAATGGTTGGGCATGTAACAACGTCTTATCGCTTGGTTGACTCCGAAAATTAAGTACTTCTGTTTTAGCTCCTTGATCAGATCATAAGTAAAAATCTTTAGTGATAAATTCCTCTTAATCGAACTGGTTTCTATTAAGTAAGTTTGGTATTTGTCTGCTATTAGTATCACCGCCACCGAAACAAGCACTAAATTATTCATAGCTAATTCAGACGTGTTTGATGGAAGTCATGTACAAAACGGTAGCTTAAGGGAGTCCACACCGTCGGACTGTGTGACGCCTGTCGCGAATAGAAAAGTCATAAGCTATTGTGATCCACATTTTCCCCTGCCAGGTGCATTGGGGCAATAGCCAACACAGTTGATTACTTTCTGGAATAATCGTATCGCACATACTTTTCCTTAAATGGAATTTTTTAGCTCTGATGCCAAAGTTAACACACCTCATAGCCATTCCAGAGTTACTGTGGCCGACTGGAAGCATAGCATCGCCTTCTTTGCCATACTGTTACTGATTGTGTTTAATTAATTTCCTTATTAACTACACAGCAACAATGTTAAGTATTTATAATACTTTCCGACCCCTTCAAGCAGAGTGCAGGATTGGAGAAGGCAAGACTTCCTCCATCGCATTAGGTTTCTAAATGATCAGACTGATAAGACTATAAAAAAGCTACTTGCTAGCGTTCTTTATTTAATTGCTATAATGACTGTTAGTTGAGATGTGTATCCACGATGTCATAGAATTTATAAATAAATAATATAGTTGATTATTAGCCTTTTTATTGCAATCCAGTAACGTATAAAACTTCACAATAAGAGATTTTAAAACAATTTGTTTCGATGCAGAATTTCCGCTACGAGTGTGCTAATCACGATGAATGAGAAAAGCCGTAGCTTCTGCTGGGTCACAACGATTGGAAAATGCCTAGAATTTTCCTTTTACCCTTGTCACTTACAAATCACGAACTTACCAACATTTTTAATCGAGGCTTTACACAAACTGATTACAAGGTGGCAGTGGTTGTAAATTATGCTACACAGGATGGCAACGAGAGAAGTAATCCTACCCACAAAAACCGTGGAGGACTGGTTCGGAAACGAAGGCACAAAATCATGGATATAAGGCTTAAGGCAGCCAAAAAAGATTTTGCTGATTCCCTTCGCGAAATTTCACTTAATTTAAATTTCTGTCAAGAATACGAAAAAAGATTCATGAAGACATATTGACGAGATTAAAGACGGGTTCTGCCATCAGGAGCTTCAAGAACACCAGCCTGTACGAGCCTAAGTATGGTTTACTTAAAGTACATTTATTCGTTAAACCCTTGTGTTAGTCGGCTCTTGTACTGCCCCATTCATCTCACAGAAGCCAGTAATTTTCATCCTTAAACACTTTGTTTTGTTCCATCTGTAAATATGTCCAAAATAAATGTGCAAATGGAGAACCTAATGTTAATGGATTTGCCTGCATTTTAAAAACCCAGAACATTCATCTTACACACCTGTTGCACTTCCGAGGAAACCTTTGGAATACTACGCACTGGAATAAAGCGATGTGCTCATTTTGATAGGCGTGAGTGGGTAGAGTGCTAAGAGTTGGGGAAAAAGGGGAGGAAAAGGAATGGTACGGAGTTGTGCCACTGAGGCAAAAGTTGGTGACACATTACGTCACCGACAACATGACCTCGTCCTCCTGACAGGCCATTAATTGCACACCTGCAGCTAACAGTGCATTAATAAAATCACGCAAATATTTGCTTAATCACAGAAAAGTGACTCTGACGCCTATGTATGCACACACACTAGCTACATAAATTCCGGTTGGTATATTCCCTGATGTGTCATTGATGGCTTACTTTAGATCCTGGAAACTACTTTTTTTATTCCTTCCCTTAAATAAATCTTATGAGATATCACAAAAAGGTTACACTGCATTGTGCAGTCAGGAGCTAGTATTTTTGTGCGGGTAGCTGATATTTCACCATTTACACTCCTTGTACGTTGATCTTATACGCAAACTAAAACGACCGCCACCAACAAGAAGTTAAATTATCCATGATTTGTCTACAAATAGCAAAAAATAGACAAATGAAACCAATGCGAATAGAATCAGAAACGACAAAGTTATTAGCGGCGCCTCACTTGAAGAGCTGACTTTTCGTCATGCCATAACAAGCACTGGTGGTGTCAAGGTAGCTGGATTTGACATCCATCGACACATCAATTGACTTTACGCTAGCACATTGACCACAAACATGGGTTTTACTCCTCTAATTTTATACTTATCCAACTTTTCAACCAATCATCCATGCACCATGCTTTTGATATTCAACGATTACTAACCTTTACGACGCCCATTTCCGAAAGCGAACTATAACTTCGCTGTGTGAGGTTACTCTCAAAGTACACTACAAGCAATTTCAAGCCTTGTATAAGCACATTCCCGAGACCAAGAGAATGAAAGTAGCTTACTTCAGTGGTAAGAAGAACCTTAAAGTGAATCTGCTGCATGTATGGACAGCATCAACAATCACATTCTGTCCGTTTTAAACTAGAATATCCCACCAATTCATTAGTTTTAGTTGTGTATAGTAAGAACAAGGAAGTTATCAGTTTGATTAAATTGCTAAATGGGTGCACAGATGTAATGAAAATGAATAAAAGGTGGTCGGGCTATATACGTTATTTCAAATGTTGGACAGACTAAAAATGAACCAACATTGCATTTTTTGACATCTTGAAGTAGATAATATTGCCTAACGATGAATGTGAGGAGCACTTTTTGTTGCAATTACGGATCAGGATGACAAACGCTACTCTCAAAATGCCTTTGAATATGCTCCCTATGTACCAGTTGCTAGTAGACAGAATTGGATTGGTCAACTACTCAAAAGTGAACTCAAACGAACCTCCCTGCAATTGGCCAGCCCCCTAAACCTAGCCACCCGGCCAATGACCGTGGAACTGAGGAGTTACAAAAACCCAACCGAAGGCATTTCTGGGGCTCACTACCTTCCAGGAACATGAAGGCGTTTTGTGCAGTCCTCTTTACAGTTTTGGCTGTGATCGCATTAACCATCTCAGCCGAAGAGCCAAAAACTCACGAGGAAGAAAAGAGAATGCTCTACTGGAAACGAGATGGCTTAGAGGACTTAGACGATGAGGGTTTGCTCTGTTTTTTTAAAGGCATATTAATGTTAATGCAGAATTGGGCACCTATGGTCGCATAATACCGTACCTCAAGATGAGGAATCGATATGACCGACTGCAGAACTACCGAAAAAGAATGGTCTATTGGTAACTAATGCAGTTTTAGACGCAACTCCCAAATCCTCTTGAACTAAATGGTGCGCCCACTTTGGTGAATTCATTTATTTTAATTAACTTACTCCACCAGCCTCTGTGTTGTATTGTACGATTTTGGTTTTCAAGGAAAATTAAAGGTCTTTTGGTTCCAATTTTTCTTACCAGTGATGCCTAGCATGTATGGCTATCAATAGCACTCTACGCTAATTTTGCTCCATCTTTTTTTAGATTCATCTCTACGCAATGAAGGCAATTGTTTCACTGAATTACATCTTTTTATTTGAATCTTATCCACCTTCCTTGGTGTACCTAAATTCAATCAAATAAATACTTTTGCCGTTTTGGCACATTAACAACAAATTTTATCACTTTATTCGCCATTCGCAAACATGAAGTCAGTGCTCACAATTGCTTCTTAAAGCCTAATTAGCGAAAAATGTATTATATGTTTTTTATTCTCATATTTTTTTAGGGTGTCCAAGCAAAGGTAGAGTTATATGTGATCAATTAAGGCTACACAACCACTGCTTACTCATAGTCTTGTCTATGCTAATCTGATGAAGTAGTGATTGTATTTTCCATGGGAATTAGTTGATTTTAACTAAACCTCCTGTCAAATATTGGCTTGAGTAGAAGGCTATAGCTATAATTACCTTATTTACTTTGACTAACACGGCGATTTCACGATACACTTTACTTTCACAGATGAACGGGGCAGGTTACTCCTCAGTGCTGGACAGGGCGTGGTGAAATGGCCGTCTTAGGGTCTACGAATGCTGTGACACACTTTGGTTAGTTACAGTTTGGGACAAACAACATTCCTCTAGTGTTTCATGCTAGTGGCTTCTCCGAGCATTCGAAAGTATTTGCTGACACAGGAAGCTATAATTTTCATGTATGAAGGTAATCACACCGTTCAGTGGCATACGGCTAAAGCACCATCCATGAGGGAGTGAAGGATGTAACAAATTGGAACTTGGGTATAGTCAATCCTCAAGATAGTAGCATATGAACCAAACAGCTGTTGGGGCGAGGGCAGTGAAGCGTGAACCTGGAGGTAGCACTTCGGTACCAGAAATGAGCTTTGAGGGTAGCAACATTATCTCGGCCTCTCATTCTAGTCATATCACTGTTATTTAAGTAAATTTTTTAAGTATTCAACTGGGACGTTCATTGTCAGACAGATGTTGAATGAGTTCGCACAATTTTTTCCTTTTGAAAAAGTGAAAATGAATAGCACTTGTCTTGCTTGCATTTGAGTCAGAAAAAGTGGCCAGACGCCATCAAGAGGAGTGCATAAATGTAACAGTATTTTAATGAACCGCAGTACAGTAGTGTGGAGGCAAACTCTAGCCGATAAACCATTTCTTGAGGTACATAATAGTCTGCCCTATAATTTGTTCGAAAACCACAATATTACTGGGAAGACATTGGGGAGCAAAGTCAACTGGCACCATGCGCTTATAAATTGCACATCTTTTAACCATGTTAATCCATTTTCAAACTCGCAACATTCACCAACCGTAGTGTCACCCTTGCGATTCAAACCATCAATGAAAGTGTGCAATTTAGTCCTTGACTTCTCTCAGTTCAACTCTCGACGACCCTGTTTCTTATGACTGACGATCTGCAGAAACTCACCACTCCAATGTGGCAAGAAAAAATCTAGGCGAGATATTCTATGCCCAAATTATAAGCGTCGTAATTTCATCAGTCTTCAATAACAGCTGCAGGAGTAAGCTAGAAATAAAAATGAGTGGCGCAAAAGTAAAGCGGTCAATTTAACTGCTCTAAACTATTTAATGTCAAGGCAGCTACTTGAAATAGAGGTTCCATGCTTTTGACGGCTCAGAACAATATGTTACTAATAAAATGGTGTGTTAAAGGAATATTTAAGGGAAAGCCATCGAATTTATGCAGAAGGAATGCAAAAGGATATCGTTTATTACTAATAAAGTAGGTGTGAGCTTGAACTACAGAAGAGAATAAGTGGCAGTTGTAATAACCGGGAGAGCATTCCCTTAGACCCACAAAAACACGCAGATGAGCCTTAACTAGCGCCAAATTTGCAGTAAAGTAAAGTTGGCAGTAAAATGTTAATACTCATCAATTAATTGAAGCAGTGCGGTAGGTTTGGTGCGCGAGGCGATGATCTTCGCCGCATGACCCTCAATTTAATTGCCACCTTCGGTGTAGTAATGCGTGTGGATCAAACTCTCACCTTTTGAGGTCAGGGGAAAATTTTTTGCTTGTCGCCAGCTCCAAAGGCAGAATGGTTCTTGACACTCTTCAAATCTACGTTAAGAGGTAAGATACAGAACATTTAAGCATCTGCTCCGCCTGTTATTTTAATTTTTTTCGGATTCGCCTTAATTCATTTAAGCCAGTAGTTCTAGACCTTAATTAAACGTTCTTTGCAAACTTTAAAATCATTTAGTTAGGAATGAATTTTTAAATGATGGACCAAACACCAATCTCTTGGGAATTAATAGTTTCAAATGGTTTTCCCTCCGTTATCTGTTGGGTCAATTCTCTATCCATCAACGTGCAACGAAGCAAGTAAATAGGCTTTGTATATCACGAACAAGTGTATGAACCCTTCTAACCCGTAGCACAAAAAACATTATGATGTGTATTACAATTACTGCCGAATGTAGGACTTGTTATGAGAAGTGCTGAACAGTTTCAAGCTCCTGTAAAATCCATATTTCATTTGCCAATAAATATGTGCTAGCTAAAATCTAAAAGTTTCGTTAATGGATTAAAAAGAATGAACTAAAAACCTTTCAGCCGAATAACATGCACGCATAGTTCACTGCACACTAGAGTTTCATTGATACAATTCTCGTACTAATGTAATAAAAATGTGCACCACCTGGGCTTTCCGTAATTTTTTCGATCACATATACGCACCGAGATGTCTGAACATTTTTGTTCCAATTCAGTAAGCGCATGGCTGTGTTTTTACTGCAAGGGGACGCCAATTGCAGCCATTTAAGTATGGCATCACAAGACCCGCCAAAGACGGGCATCATCTTTCTCACCAGACAATCGTTGTAAGGGCACCAAGGATTTTTAGTCCTCAGCTAACTTATCATGTTGAAAACTCCTTACCTGTTACTTTTCTGGTGTTACGAAGATGTCCTTCATAAAACCCAACTCACCTATCAACTCGACCAACCGGCTAAGCAAAGCTGATAATTTTAGTGCTGCGTTACTTTCAGGTTAAAACTTGAATTTTCGCTGCACTGGCAATGTTAATGCGGTAAATTTCGCTCCATAGTTTGCCGTATTTTTGTCAACCTGCGTTAACTCAAGCGAAATTAGATGGGTTGTGGTTTTGGTGATGTGTTGATTTTATGAGGGTGAAATCATTGTCACTAATAAAGTGGGAACTCTTTATTTACTTTATGAAAGTTGGATTTCAGATCGCCGCCGCAGAAAATGGGAATGTGAAAGACTAAATCATCAAAATTTGTTCAAAAAATGGAATAAAGGCAAAATAATAGTTGCGACATAGTGGCACCGTTGTCCGCCATATTCTACAGAAGCACTAGATTTAAAATCTCACATTTGAATGATTTATGGGTGTCCAACTACCAACGCATTGAACAAAACTTCGTCTCATCATAATTGACTTCAGTTCTAGCAAATTATCTGTGTGTTTGGAGCATTCAGTTTATCATTACCTTAAGGGCTGGTTTAGTCACAAAACGTTGGTGCACATCAGAAAATTTTTAATATTCAAAATTGGGGTCCTTTTCATGGTAATGAGTACATAAACTGTAATTATAGCACCCACAATAGGAAATAAATTGATAATGACGAACCTAATTAGTCAAGTCGTACCTCAATTTATAAAAAAATATTAACTAAACTAGAATTGTAAAATACCGAGGCATAGAGAGCGCCCCCCTCCCATGGTAGGTCCAAACTTTACTGCAGTAACAAATCCGAGCCCTTAAGTAATGTTTCTTTGTTCTGATATAGGTGGTAAAAACGGGCGTAAGAGTGGTAGTTTAAAATCAAAGTCAAGTGAAACTCGTCGATTGAGATTCAGCGTGGCAAAATGAGTATTTTCATGTGGTGGAGGAAGCTGTAGATTGGGATTACTAACAACCTCCATCACATACTCGAAGTTTGAACTTCCTTACCGAGAGGAGCATTAAATGTTTGGAGGACAGCTAGAAAGGTGGAATAATTACGGTGAGTCTGCTTTCCACTTAATTTTTACAAATCCCATCACGTTATTGGAGTGGTACTTTCGACAGTTCCATGAGCTGGATAATGGGTAGCATTAACTTACTGAACTAATGCAGTTTGAGAGCTATAATTATGTCTGACGCTGTAATGGAAAGGCCTCATCGTTTTGTTAATTAATACCTTGCAACAGTGTGGAAGCGTATGTCCAATCCTAAACTGATGTGATGACACTCAGAGTACGGTTGTGATGGTGGTGTAACACTTTGATGCAACGAATTCGTTGTTATTTTCAGATGGTTTAGACACGAAATGCAATTACGAGCAAATATTTCCATATGCTTTATACCTAAGTGAGAAGATGTAGTTTCATGATCGGCAACTCTACCCAACATTCCAATCGATTCAATGCTGCAAAAATAATCGAGCTACTTATGTAAAAGGAAGCACTAAATACTCCAACCCGAGAAAGCTGTTAAAACGCGTTTTACCTCACCCATTGGAAGTTAATGCAATTGAATATATGTAGATGTAGACGCATAACAAAGGATTCCTTCAACACAGTATGAAAAAGCTAGTGAATGGCGGTTAAAAGAGGGCAAACCCAATTTGTCAGGCGATTAGTTAAATTAAAATGTACATGGTGCAATAAAACAAACTTTTGAAAAGGACTTAAAATAAAGAAACTATTTAGCTTGTTCGGGGGAAGAGAATAAAATTAATTGTAAGGTATACGTGAGATGGCCGTAACCTTCCTTGCTGGAAGCGCCAAGAAATAATAAAATGTGTTGTGTCTGGCTTGGTGGAGTCCAGTCTCTACCAAGGATGTGTGTCTATGCATACAAAGTAAACCTTTCTGCAGAACCCGCGAACTCAAGCCTCATTGAGGCATTTTCGAGCCACACCGTGATGTAATTACTAAATTTGTTACAACATGTGGTGCACAAATTAGGATTAATTGGGACGACTTCCTAAGTGTTAAATTTCATCAGCAAACCAGCCCTGATTTATGATCCGTAGAAGTTCTACACAAATCTGAAACTTTTTATTCAGTTTAATTGTTCCATGTAAAATTAGCTCACTGCTTCAATCGCAACTTATTTCGGAGAAACGTTTAAACAGTTGGCTGAAAAATAATAAAGCATTTTGTTCCAAAGGGATTACCCGAGTGCTCTTCTAAGCGAACTTTTACCAAATTTGGTAGGCTTTTGTGATTTGCTTGCGTAAAATCAATCGAATTTCCTGGAAACTTCGTAATTGTTTCCCTTCCTTCTATAACAACAGTTCAGATGCATTTCATTTTATGTAGAAAAACAGCGGTGATGCCACTACTTAACTCCAGTCCCTGATAAGCAGAACATATTCTCTTAAACTAATTATCAAGCCACCTAGTTTTTAATTCCACTTAACTTGTAATTTTAAATTCTTACATTGCTTTTGTAAAAACTTTTAATTTTAGAAGAGGCTTAAAATAAAGCATTTGTAAAAATCTTAACGGAAATTTTGGCCATTTTTGGGTATGCAGAAAATATCGCGACTGATTATGCTGGTCGTTAAAAAACTTGTCCTAATGACACGCGAAACAGATTCATTTATTAGTGTAACTAAAAGTAACAGTTGCATTCCTACCCGACCTCACAATCCTCAGGAGCCTTTCCAACGCCTGCGGAAGGTATCACAGCCCTACCGACGAGTTTAATTATCCCTGACCGCGGAGGTGAAATTTATTTGCAAGCTCATCATGATATCATAAAATATTTTGCTTTTTGACTTATCAGTAGCAATAGTATCATTGGTGTTGATTTTCTGCAAATTATAATTTAAGGAATGAAGGTGTGGAGAGTTAACCCCAATGTTCCTCAGGCATTTGGATCTATTCTCAAATTCTCGCAAAGTTGGCAGCTGAAAGCAGATGGTGTAGCCACATTTGTATGTATTTAGCACACCAGACCACCGTTTAGTCCTTCAAATAAGATACATTTACGCGGAGGGACTCCGAGTACATTAAACATATTTAATTTACACCACTGTGCTCCACAGTGTTGTAAAGTTTTCAAATACACCTTGAATTAAATGAAATTTAAAAAATTAAGCGACTACCAACAACTAAATGAAGTGAAATTTGTCCATACTTTCCGGCATGAGGCGTAATCGATTACCCATGCATGTCACACATGACTACCTTCTTCAGGTTTTTTTATTTCACTTGCAATCCAAAAGTATGCCTTAATAATGTCGAACTTAAGAGCAACCTTAGGGTGACAACTCTAGGTAAACGTCATACTTGGCTGACATTTGGTTTGCACCCTTGATACCTCTCTTGCATTTCCCAAACGTCATTCCGTTTGCTTACAAGAGAAATAAGACTTTGGTTTCTTGTTTCTCTCCGGAGGTGGATTAATTTTTTAAAATGCGACTTCGAAAAACTACTTACTAGCAAGATGTTCACAATTTGTGCTAAGCCTGTTCCCACTGATGGTAATGACGCCCCAAACTCTCACTTTTGAGCATTGTTTAAACGACGACTGCGTTAGGATCGTAGTTTGTATGTGAAAGTAAATTTCAGATCTTACTTCTCTAGAACGCATTTCATGTTGTCAACCATAAGTCTATTAAAAGTGTGAAACTCAACAAAACCCTCTGCACTAGACTTGTCCACGAAAATTTTAGTATCTTATCGCACATCAACTTTGCCTATCCATGCCCTAAATAAAAATTGCGGCTCTTCTATCAGTACTTCAATTTTATTTAAAATAGCTTAGAAATGGAGTAATAGCATCAAACAAATTCGTTTGGGGATGACTGACATCGAGTAAAATGCTAGTTGAAGAGCGACTAGCGTAAGATATCGTTCCCGAGATTTTTCCTGAATTTAGGTTGATAACGTTCCCAATGCTTTTTAGTTTATTCATTTTGATCACTAAAGTGGGATTTTAAACAACAAAACTTTTGAACATGCTTTCATACCTTTAGTGAAACGTGATCTTAAGGCAGAAATTAATATTTCACAAGAGAAATCCGGGTCTACGCGCAAGTCGCCGTGCAACAGTATGTTTCAAATTGCAAAAAAACTCGTGAAAAGCTTTGCGTGCAATATTTCACTGCCCATTGTTAACAAGCGCTCGAGCTGTTGTAATGCGAGTCGGTGATTTCGGTATAAAGATTGTTTTAACATTACTGGACGCTTCAATCTTATCCCATTTGGGGAAAAAATAACTTGAGGCATACGAAACAAATGTCTTTCTAGGCAGTCGGTTACTGCCGGGATCGCCTAAAGTGGACGCCATCGCATATTACCTACCTAAGCAATGAATTCTGTTTTTTTTTAATTTCCTTACGCATTTTTCAAGTTTTGAAAACCCTTGTCAATCTCTCGTCCCTTCCATTTGCATTTCCAAAAGCTTTAAAGTTGAAGAAAAATTGTCAGTGTTCAAATCATGGCACAATTTTTCCATTGCTACTGAATGTTCGAACCCGTACTTTTGAATCTGTTAGTGCAAATAAGTCCCCATAACCACTTCAGTTCTTAATGCTATGTGAATGCGTGCTACTGGTTTAGGCGGGAATTTTATTTAACTTCCCATTTTCAAGAAATCGTTCTATTTTAACATTCTTCTGTGGTTTACCAACTACCTTGCACGGCAGGTAGTGTGAAATTGAATCAAGATTTAAATTCCAAAATGGTTTCGGTCGCTACTCGTCTAAAACTGCATATTGAAACTCGAACTTGAGAGTACCATTAAAAGAAACCTTTGTAAAGTAATCACAAAGTTCTTCGTCTTTCGAGTTATTATTAGTTTAGGAGTCCTCTTAGAAATCACTGGAAGTAAATCAACACCGCTATTTTACAAACATAAATTTGATGAAGTGCTAATTATCTGAAAAGTAACACTGCTTTCTGTGCTTTTTATAAAGAGTCCTCATTCTTTGCTCTAAGATAGGGAGATTTTCAATAATAAATTTTTGTGCTTCTATTATGAAATTTGGCGAATCTTAGGAAAATATCCTGAATCTCCTTATGCGTGTAAATATTTAGTGGTAAAAATATTTCCCTTGGGCACCATTCTGTGCTAAATGGAGTGCATAATGCATTATTTTTGATGACAATTTACGTAGATAAGCTCCACCTCATAACAATAAAATAGTTGGCCATTTTCCTCTTCTACCTGAAGTGGGCTTGTGTGTCGCCTTTACCTCCAACTTACCTACATCAACGGTCTATCGCTTTGCAGCTAAAGTAGCCATTGCCTAATGAAGAATTTTCACTTCTCTTTTGCAGGGTCCCATCTCAACCTCTGAGTCAGTCAATTTAAGGGCTTGAATGGCTTGGCACCCTTTCATAATTACCCCTTTGCGTGCAGGACTATAAAATTAAAAACAGTGGAAAGCCCTTGAGGTTTTTTACTTTTAATGCACTAACTGTTTATTTAATAAACTAAATGCAAATTACCGTTCACCTCAATTCGCTTTATTTATACCTCGATGCTGCTAAATAGGCAAATCTATTCATCCAAGCCTTCAATGTTCTCCTCTTTTAGCGCATCATTATTCCCTTTTTGGAATGTTATATGAACAAATGCAAACCCCTACTTCACAATCTGATACAAATGGGACGAAAATTCGGTGGCCATAATCTGGTAGCTGGAGCCAAATGATGGTACCCATGTGCCCTCAATGCCATTTCGCTGATGTGAGTCCTCTAGTGTGTGTGGCCAAATTCACCCATAACGAAACTTCTAATCAAAGCTGCAAATTTAATACATTACCTCTTTTGCAAAGCACTTTGGAAGCCCTACATAAAGCGAGAATCCTTTTTGTTTGCTTGATATGACAGCCCTTTCCTCGGTGGTTTCCTGTGGATAAAAAGATTTGAGAACAAAAACAGCAGTTAGCTTTGACATTATTAATTCCAACTGGTCTTAAATTCTACTAGTGTTTACTCACACTTAACTATGATCAATTCTAGCAAAATGCAGGCTAGGTTAATTTCATTTTAAAATGTCATTCCGTTTTAATTTGTGGGGCAAAAATGCGACTTTGGCGAGACGCAAAAAAAAGCGGAATGTCATCTATAAACAGGTGCTCAGACTTTCCATTAGGCTATTACTCCTAGAAGGCAAATTTTTTGTGCATAGGACGCAGGTTAAATGGATTTCTAGTTTCTTGCATTCATTTTCAAAATTCACAAAATTTGTTGATCATAAACATTCCGTAGCTTTCAGAGGAAAATTTCTTTAGACGTACAAGTTTAGCAAATGCATTTGCTGATGCTTTTTAAGGTGGTTTTTGATTTTTGCATGCACCAGAAACTTTTCGGTGTCGTAATCACCAAAAAGCTCATTAAGATCAAGTCCAACATTTCAGAATGTATAATGGGTGGCGAACAAAGAGACTGCACTGGGATACCGCAAAAATTCGTTGTTTTTATCGAATTGTCGATTATTTCTTTTCCTTCCCAACTTCCAGTGAAGTTTGTTTCTGTATTGTGGAAACCATAGATTTGACTCTTGTTGCTAATGATCTGGAAGTTATTACAATAAGCCATCATTGATATTCTATTTGTTGCTTACGGTGACCGTCAGAATATTTGCCTTCAGCCCCACAGTTCGCAGTTGGCACAGAAGTTTTTAACGCCTATGGAATCTCGAGGAAAGCTCATTTAGCGCTTTAGTGGCACTTGTAAGTAGTCACGAATCAAAGGATGACAATATACCCAATTTAATAAAAAGGTGCCTGATGCTATGTCAATAATGGATGCATTAGAGATTTTCAGATCTCGTCACGCTTGCAACGGAGCAGGGATTGGCCATGGACGAATAGTTCGGCTGGAAAAATCGTTCCATTCGAGAACGTCTACACTATATATGTACACGAGAAAGGGACATTGAATCATAACATTGCATCGTCCACCTGACGTAGAAAAAACATTTTTGGCATTAGCTTATCCCAGTAAAATATTTAAATTCAGATACTTTTGTATGCCTGGATTTCTTACGAGGTATGTTCCAGCCAAATCGCAACATATGGATCTGGAAAAGGTAAGATGTGGAAACCTTATTTTCTTTTTCGGCGCAGTTTTATCTATGCTTATACATCTAACTCAGCATCCTACCAATAGCTGGAAAGCTTTGATTTGTAAGTACTGCTAAATCGCTTTCAAACACTTCGTCTTCGATGCTGATTTACTGACCCTTCGAGAACAGCTGGCTAGGTATTATGATGCCGTATCTTTTCAAAATTTCAAAAGATCGTGGGTGTTCTCACTGGCCACTTTAATAAAGGGAGTCATCTCTAGTAAATAGTTAACACTAGCTTGCTATTTATCAATGATTAGGTGTCTCAACTACCTACAATAAAAGTATGCTTAGCATTAAACCCCATTATAATTATAACTTGTGCGACTTTACATGTTTCAGTTTCATCGTTTCTAGCAACTAATCGTGAGGCTCTGGAAGAAATTTCTCTCAAATCGTGCTTTGAATTTTCCACATTCCATGTATTGGACTGGGATGTAAAGTGCGGTACGCCGGGTGTTTAACTAACTTTTGTTTTTGGTTTAGGTGTTGCACCACTGCGCCTTCGCCAATAGCTTCAAATCTTTATATCTAATTCATAAATTCTGCCCGAGTATTGCGCCTTCTTTCGTCTCCAGAAATGTCGTAGAGTGGCAATAATTAGTCTTCGGACTTTTTACAACTTTGATTTTACTTTAACAATCTTGACTTGAGGCCAATATGCATACTTTAATTCTACTTTAACATAAATGGAGGTAGTAGATTCCATGATAAGTATCACCTTTAGGCGTATCCCCATAGTTACGGAAAATTGAAGCTAGAATTTACATCCAGACAAAACATTCAAATAGGCAGTGCAATAACCAAAACGTTTATCATCAACAACTTCATCGCTTTTTATGGGAAATAATACCGTAGTTCACTAGTGAATTACTTGCAGGAAACTACATAAATTATATTTGATCAAAGAGATCTAAATTTTATGAGTGGGCTTTCCTGTTTCAAGAGAGCTGTTAGCTAGGTTTCCCACCTATCTGAAATGCTTTGATAAAAATAAAAACAGAAATAGACAGAATTTGTTTTATTCGTAGCTCCGTAAACTTTTGAATGCAAAACACCTTGAACGCCTCGAAAAGACCCCTCAATGTCCGCAATCTAAAGTAGTAAAGGGAAAATATTTGTGGGCCTGTGAAATACCTTGCAATTTTTGTTGGGTAACTAGAGCATTGTAAGTTACAAAAATGGTAGGACATAGATATAGGAATCCTTCGCCAACACTACTTTGAAGTGTCATAGATTTTATTGCCTTGAGTGGGTGGCACTAAGCTATGTGTGCACCAGTTTTCGACTGGCAGCACATGTCAGTAACAATATAATAAAGTTCGAAGGTGGCATAAAATATTCTGTGCGTAATACGACCTTTACACTTTACAGACAATATGTATTCAGGAGTTGGAGGGTGTGTTAACGAATAAGATGTGTAGGATGGTCTGATGTGCATTTCAACAAAATTCCACGTCAAGTGATAATGAAAGGAGACTGAGATGACACACTAGGGGTAAATGCACGCAATGCATTTGAAAGTATTTGGGTACGCCGGCGCGTTGGCAATTACGGTTAAATAAATTTTTACGTAGCTATTCTCACGTGGGATCGGCTGAAAAATAATATCTCAGGGACCCACTTCAGAATAAGTGCTTTTGGACCTACATGGTGCCTTAATTACATTTTAGAATACAACAGAAAGTAATTAGTATTTGCGCTGGAAACAGTGCTTTTTTAAATCTGTATGGTGCACAAAACACCCAATTTGTGTTCTAACTTTCTCTTTCCAATGTTTTGAAATTAATTAATTAATGTTTCCAGTTTTAACTTGGCCTTGCAATACTCTCAAGTCTTGATGGAGTAAGATTTGTTTTAATTTCCCTAACTTATTATAGATTGTGCGTTTTAAGATATTCAGAGGTCATCATTATTCTACAACCGGAAATTAGCCATCCCAAGTCACTGTAACGTTTGTCAAATCCTAGTTGTCGAATTTGTCACTCGAGGCATTTCTTATTCGAGCATCGTCCTATTCGAAAAAGCAAGAGGCTGCTTCGTAAAGGGGAACGTCCGTTGGTCGAGAAATTTGTTACAATTTTTATTTGACTTCAAAGCCCGATGGCAATGATGGGTAAGTACGCTTTCGAGTTCGGAAGAGCTCGGTACTGCAATTCTCACATATCTGTTCGAGTCGCTTCAAGTAAGAATTTGATTTATAGCCTCCACAAAACCAACAAAACAAAATGCATAATTCACCTAAAATCTGCTTTACAATGGCAAATTTACGTTAAAACTTTGTCTCCATGAATGGAGCGCATGAATTTTTAAAACTACTTATAGTTTCAATGAGCTACACTCAGAAGATTCAAGTTTTCAACAGTTTATCTGACCTACTAAACTGCACGAGTTTCTTCAACAAATAAAAAGAACATCCCAATCTTTTGACAAACCACTCAAATCTCGTTTAAATAGGAAGATTTACCCTGTTAACATGTTTAGAAACTGATGTTTTGCTGAAACGATTATCGGTACTGGTTACTGATGCACTTCAATTAATTGGCTAGTTTTCAAGAAAATAAATCAAGTCAAGATGGACCACCAAAGTTGTACACTAGCCGAATTCCATTTGTAGGGTTGCTAAATGTATGAAAGAGTTAACTGTCATTGTAGTGTGTTGGTTGTTTGTTGAATTCTTGGCTTTGGTAAAGAGGCCACTTAGCTGCCCCGCCAGCCGGGAGGGTCTATGGACCGTACCAGTAGCCACAGTTCCTACAGTATGTCGAATCTAAGCATTCTACCCGAGCATTAATTCTTCAAAGGGAGTCTCGATGGGTTAAAATCATAGCAGTGTAATGCGTGAATGTATCAATTGCCCCGCACAAAAGACATTTGCATCTCATAACTAGCAGAGGATCTTATGACTACTATGTTATAGTCAATATTAATATATTTGAAATGCTTCATGTGAAATATTAGGAAACCATGTAATACTTTGTTTGTTCGAGCTGCCGGTTTCGGTGACTTGGGTAGCCATGTTGTACTAGCTGGTTGGCTGGCCTTCGGGCCACGCCAGCAGTCCCCATTCCCTCTGTTCCCAGAATACATATTCTGCCATAGTACTATACCTTCGTTTACCTTAAAGGAAGTCTCGGGACGCTGCAAACCACTTGCATGGACAAATGATTTTTTGATATTTGGCCAAGATGCTCTAAAATTTAACAGCCCGAAATTTTATTGAATTCTGTACACCAATCCCAAATTATTATGCTGGATAGTTAAGCTGGTAGTGTTTCAAAATAGTAGTAAAATACATTAGCAATACAAGTCCCGACCCTTGCTCATTGCATTAAAAGGAATTACATGGTCCTCTTGCCCTTGCGTAGTCTGGCCAATTTTTTCATTGCAAAAGAATTGAGTGGTTTCCGGCCTGTCCTCTACTCATTGCGACTTGTCGAAGTTTTATGGTAAGTATTAAAATCAGCTACAAAGTTATGTGACATAATATATGTATCGCTGCCAAATTAAGCTGTAGCACGCCGAGACTTCTCTGGAGATGAAAGAAGAGGGGCTTGGTGTTGAAGGCGTGGGCCGCAGGCTTGCCCACCCTGCGAAGGTGCAGTAGCTGAGATCCAAATTGACCCTTTACTAAAACTGAGAGTTAAACATTCAGTGTTAAAACATCGTGCTAGTGCACAAGTATCAATCGCATCATTTTTTGTGATTGTACCTCTACATTTCTAAATAAAGTAGACAAAAAAAATATCTACTTAACGACATTTTAACCTAGTAAAAAAAACGCAGCAGACGACCGGAACCAAAATGCCGAACCAAAATAGTGTAACTTTCAATATTGAATTTTGTGTTAACATACCTGCACAAAGTATTTATTGGGAGGGTTTTAGGCCTAAGCTAAAATTAAAAAGTTGGCAGTTATTCCTCCTTAATCAGCTTTAAATTTTCCACTGCTTGGACTTTTTTGGCGGAAATGACTTTTAGGCCTTATTAAAATCAACTATTGCATTTAATTTAAAAGCCATGCCATTAGTCCTACCCCTACCGTAGCGTCCGAAGACTACCCCGAACGCAAGAGAAAGCATAATACTTAAGCAGAATGTAGACATTCGAATGATAGGAAGAAATTAAGGCTGTCGGCGTGGCCCAGAGGCCGGCCCACTCGGCAAAGGTAATATGGCTACCTAAGTAACCGTAACCGAAATCAAGAGTCTATCAAACAGTAAAGTATTATATCCACTGTATGTTAAATATAGGTTGTAACATTTGTGTTGTTTAAACATGGCCTTGTAGGTGAGATGGGGGAGGACAATCTAAACCTGGTCGTGGACGGACGTAGTCGCTCCCCTGAGAACGAGAAAACCTCGTCGTAAATACTTCGGCCCCGCTACCATATAGCATTCCTGGGCTTATAATAAAGATGGCTAGAATCACTCAACCTTCTCACAATAAGGATGGTAAAAGGGAAGTCACGGGGCGCTAGAGTACAGGTTGTGCATTTACCAAAGTTTACTTAAAGAGCCAAGAAAAGAATCATCATGAGATTCGCCACTAATTTCTGATTAGTTTAGCGTTTGGTGTTTCTAGAGGGCTGAGATGGGCGATTAAAATGGAATGATACAGCACCAGTTAAAATCTCCAGTTGAATAGTTATCACTCAATGTCTACCTTGCATTTGCACATTAAGGTTCTCATGAGAGTCAATGTTAAATAGTCTTGTGATGTTTTAATTAAAAATCCTAGTTGCGGCACCGTGGCATCTTGGTGGATGTCTCAATACAAGTACAACAAGTGTAATACATTGTTTCTTTGAGTGCAGGTTTCGGTGCCGGTGTCTTGGGTGGCCATATTGTCCTAGCAAGGTAAACTGGCCTTCAGACCATGTCAGCTGCTCTAATTTCCCCGTTCTGTTCTAGAACTATGCCTTCTTTTTTCCCTTCAAGGCAGTATCAGGACGATATGATATGTCTATATTTAGGCTCTTTTAGTAACCCAACCGAGGAGTAAGCTTACTCAAAAAGGACACTTTACTCTTTTTATTAAATTAAAAAATCAAGCTTTATTCACAAAAATTTACGACAAATTATTATGCTTTACAAATCGGGTCTTTACTGCATACGGTACTACACATTGAAATTCCTTCCGTATTTAGGCAATTAAATTTTAGTTAAAAATAATTATTGCTACGCGTTGGCCTACTTTTGCTGTCACTGAATTGTAGCGTAACGATTAATTATATGCCGGCTGTGGTTGTTTTAATCTCTGTGGTCATGGCGACATTGTTATCGGCTTTTTAAATGGATAGATTGGAAAGGCCTATCCGCATTCCACCGAAGTTTGTCGATTACGCCAACAAGCATTCAATATTTGAAATACAGAAGGTTTGGCGAATTAGCATTAAGTCATTTTAAAGGAGCTCTTAAAGCGGCTCATTATTTGGAGACCGCCCGACCCAATCACATTTCTTATTGATGCACTTAAGTCTGAATCACTCATTAGTAAACTTTTATTTTGATCTCTGTAAAGCATAGATCCATCTATTTTTATACTTGGACCACCCTGCGTTGGCAAGCACACACTCGGAAGACATGTGGCTCGTGAGCTAAACTGTGTTCACATTCCCGTGAGGGATCTGCGACAGGCTGCTGAAGATAATCTAATTAGACAGAATAATGAAGGCTCAATTTTCTACGCTGATTATTTAAGAAGGCGGATTTCGGAGGAGGATTGCAAAACAAAGGGTTACGTATTAACTGGTTTTCCAGTGACTGGAGAGGAAGGGAAAGCTCTGCAAATATTCGGCATATTTCCAGAGAAGATTAGTAACTGCCATAACTTTTGTGATACTTGTTTCATTAGTTGTTTTGGATGCTCCGGACAATATTCTCAAGGGTCGAATATCTGGAAAAGTCATTGATAGACTTACCAAAGGTATCCTTTTCTGGTTTTATTATTTTTTGTTTATCAGATGCTATTATTAGGCTCTATCAGCCTGTGTGAGCATTTGAGTCGCGTTTAATTGTAAAACATATTAAAATCGTACCAGAAGACCTTTTCCAGTGGTTGATTATGGTACATCAGAAATACCAACTGATTAAGTATTTATTGGAGAAATGCTTATTTTTGTTTTAGAAGTGCTACTCAGCATAATATTGTAACGTTGTAATCATACAAAGAAGCATACTGATGGCAAGGTTTAATTAGGCAATGTTCTTGCAGTGCACAATGATTTTTTTGATTGTCAAGAAACAGGAAGTATTTAAATCTTTACTATAGTATTTGCCGTGTTCTTACTTTTTAATGGCTTTACAGAAGTACTTTGGCTGGGTGGCTTACTGATTCCTTGCTCTTTAGAGCCCTACCATAAGCTCTATAATCCTCCATCGGATCCCGAAGTCGAAAGTCGACTGGTCCCGGTAGACAACACCTCCGACATAGAATGTCGCATTACAGAATTTAGACATCATTTCATTGCAATCGGCCAAATGTACGCGGATATTATCGTGAACTTGCAGGGCGACCAGCCTCTCTCCGACCTCTACTCCCAGGCCATCTGCATTCTTTCTCGGCCGACCCGCAATCCAGCCATGTGGACACCACGCGTTCTCCTCCTCGGCTTCTCAGGCTCGGGTCGTAAAACCGTCGCCGATAAATTGGCTAAACGCTACGAACTCATACCTGTGCATTGTGGCGCTCTTATACGCAGGGAAGTCATAAGGGAGACTAAACTTGGCAACGCAATGAAGATCTACGTTGATGCACATGGTTCTGGTAAGCGTGGAAATTATACCACATTGCATCGACGTATAGATCATTAAAAATGCATGCAATATTTACAAACAAGGTGAGTTTGAGTTAACAGGCTGAAAATAGACGCCATATGTCGGCCTAACTCGGTTGAGTCTAGTAAGGCTTGATTAAATACATCGAAATGAATAAGTCTACTTTTGAAGTTGGTGCTTTTGTACGTTAAGTTAGAATTGTTGTAGCAACATATTGTACCGGTTCCCATCACAGCACCAAATCCAAATAAGTGACGATATGAGTAGTAATTTCACAATCAATATGTTTAATTGGTATCACCAAATCTTCTTACTTCCTCTCACGGCCTGAGACCTTTTCATCAGGGATTTTACAAGACACATTACATGTTATTTTAGTTATTTCCCCAATTTTCAGTCATTTAAACAATTCTTGTAGCATATATTTAAGCTAGTCACCTGAAATGCTAACAATTGCTGGAACTTCATTCAGTTGAATGCTGTAACACCTACATCTTCACAGATCAAGACGCAAGCGTTCTCAGCATGTCTTGACGATCTTCCCAAAAAATACCTTAAAACCATTTCTGCATGCTCAACTTCGTTTTTGGTCAACTAATAATTCCTTACATAGTAGTCTACCCATCACTGTCACATTGACCAGTAAAGTGCTTTAATTTTCACTCAGCAAATTAAATAGCAAATGGGATTTTCCATGACAGGACGAGTCAACAATTTATTGAGGGAATTTCAAAATTAGGGTGTAAAAAGAATAAATCAAATAAGAAGGAAGGACAAAAATGCAGGCGCTTCAAAGCTCATGTAGCTTTTAAGTGAAAAATCCCATCCCCCTTACAGTGACCAAATTTCCTTGCTAAGATACGGCACAACTATTAACAAATCAACGGGCTAGATTTACTCACCTTCTTCGTCTACTTGATCAGTTCCTGATGAGATGGTAATCCAACTGTTGCAAGCTCGTCTCTCGGAGCTCGATTGTACCCTGAAAGGGTGGGTGCTATTCGGCTTCCCGCGAACACGTCTGCAAGCACAAATGCTGGACGAGGTAGACCTTGCGCCAAATCGGGTCCTTTTCCTTAACATCAGTCACATTGACGCTGCAGCACGCCTGAACGTACGCCGGGTGGATGTGGTGACGGGCGCACACTACGACCTTTGTCGTGCGCCACCTCCCGCGTCGCCGCCACCTCTGTTGGAGCGCGTGGCAGGTCGGGTGGGACGCCCTCCGGGCATGGCAGAATGCGAAGTGAGCCTCAAGTTGACCCGCCACGCCGCCCATTGCGACGAGCTTGTCGAATATTATGGCCCTCGGGCGCTTCACGTGAATGCAGACAGGGAGGAGGAAACCGTATTCGAGCAGGTCGAGTCCTTCCTCGTCAGCAAAATGCCGTGTACGATCTATCCAAAATAAATAATCCAAACCAATTAAATAAACCTCTTGTACCACTACGTTTTGTTTTCTTCTACTGCTGTCCACTGACTGCACTACACAACTGCAGATTTGATGTTTTACTTATGAACAGCTGCCAACCTTTACATTCTTGCTTGAGGCGCATCCATCTTTTCAGTAAATACTAGAAATGTTGTTCCAAACCACCAGCACAGAATCCGCATTTGATCGCTTTATTTGTGCATAAAACGTTGTTAAGTCGGAAAATTGCTAAGCTGGTATAACTATCAGGTGCTCAAAAGGATAATTGTTCAAATTATTGCCTACTACCGGGAAAAATCTAGGAGTTTTTAATTTTGTGTAGATGTCTTAATTATTTAAATGCTTGATTGTAAATAGTTGCATTTATTAGAAGCATCGACGTTGCAATACTACAGGTGTGCGAATTCAAAATCTGGAATAATATTATTTGAAGGTAGGCAATGGGAATGCAAATTGTCTTAGTAATCTAATTAAATTTCGAAAACTAAACCTAAGCGGACTATTTTTATGTTCACTTTCCTATATAAAGAGTATTTAATGCTCCTTCAAAGAAACGCTTAGCTTACATACCATTGGCGATGCTCAACATTTTATCAATGATATATATGACATTATCTGTGGAACCTCATTTACTATTCACATGAACTGACACCTTATAGTTCTTGCTGAGAATTTCTAGGAGTCTTCAATCGATTTCGAAAGGCTTTTAAACTTCTAGACCAGGTATGATCAGACCATCTCCCTGTAAAGATAGAATCTGGAGCTCCATGCGTGTTGACACTAACCATAAAACCACCAATTTTGCACCGTCAGCCTTCCTTCAAAACCAGATTTGTGGAGAAATCCGCTTTGGAGTCCATTTACGCTGACTAGCCAATTGACTTTAGTAAAACCGATATTTTAATGTCGGTGCATATTTAAATGGATAATGGTCTTCTCTAAAGTCATGAGGAATCCATTTTAGCATTAGAAAAGCAACGTTATGTGTCATTCTCTTTTTATTTAAATCATCTGCGCACCGACCTTTGCCAACCTGTCAACCATGCCATCATCTGGCTAGACTTTTGATTGCATTTGGAGAACTGATTTTTCGTTTGGCTGTTCCCCTTAGGCCAGAATTAACCCTTTGACAAATTTGAAAGAGCATGAGAAAGTGGTCCTGGAAGAGTACCTCCAACGACATCACATCATGGAAATTTTCGAGGTAACCCCCGAATCGGATTATCCTTATCCATTAATCCATTTCGTCTCTTGCCAAAAGTACCTGAAATAGTTAAATATTTTGGGGAGTTTAGCAGTGATTTCGCGTTTACTCGGATACTTACCTCAGCTCGAGTTAAAAGCTTATGGTAAGAGATTTAGATAACATTCATAAGTTTGTTCTCAAATGTGTACATTCATCAAAATTTGTTCATTAATCAACATTAGTGAACTCGTTTTCTAGTAAATTGTCATTGTAACAGAAGGATGGCAAAAGCTTAGTCCCTTTGAAATTGCTACAATTGCATCGGTCGAGATGAGCAGCAAAGCTTGCTATTGGAGAATCCAACTGTCAGTGTTTTTTTTTGAATTGATGCTAATTTCAAGCAAATAATCCAACAATGAACTATTTGCATCCATCAGCTACCAGGATGTGGGTTAAGATGTCCTGCAACACCAACCTGACCGTATCAACCGCTAGTCAAAAGTTAAGAGGTTGTAAGTGTTCTCCTCAGGCATAAGATGCAACATGTGCATTTTTTAAAAATCAGCTTAATCTGTTTGCAGCCAGTTAACACAAACCATTGAGAAGCATGTCATCTGCTTTTAAGACCGGAATTAATTTCGAAAATTGGGGCGTCGCGTGGTATACGCCTTTGGTGGTGAATGAGTTAGGTAGCTCATCAATTACCTCTAAATGCAATTTGTCTGCTACGCAAAACATTTGCAAATGTTGCCAATGGATATAAAATGCTTGATCAATTCAGTATAAGCCACACTTCAATATTCGCCAGGCGCTACTGGGTGGTCTCTGTGTTCTCCTCCCACCAAAACCTCGAGATTGGCTAAAGGATAATCTGAAGATTCTTTCTTCTATCCCATTCCTCCAGCTTGGCAGGTAATGTGATTCCATGTGTCTTACAAATCGCATTTAGCGATGTCCTCATCCCTGAGCATATTCGACCTTTTACCACGAAGCCTTGGAGACGCTTCAGCTATAGCGATTATGTGGTAGGTGACTAGGTTTCGGCCTAAATCACTTACTAACTGCTTAGTCTTTCGATATTCTATTGAGAATACAAATATTTATTTGAGGAACCCACTATTTTCGTATTTCTACACATTAATTGCGAATCATTTACCATTAATAAGTTTACTTGAAATTACTCAACCTCCCGATTCAATCTAAAAAATTGCTAGTCATTTTAATCTGATCAGAATTCTTTATTTATTCTTACCTTTTGTCCAAAAGCTTCAATACCTTGGCCCGCCGGTAAATCCATGGAAAATGACCATTGCAAGAGAGTTTTCAAAGAGAAGCGACCAAAGAAAATGCTTAAGGTAAATGTTGAAATCTGAGCGATGAAGAATGGCATGATTTGTTGGAATTAAAATGCCTATCGTGTTAAGAAAGTGGAAACGTTTGATTGAGGACACAAAGGAGATTGAGTCATCAGATGATCGGACAGCTACAGCTCAGATTTGCTATGCTCGAAAAACAATGAACAAATTCCTATCTGTGTGGAGAGATTATGTACGAAGGCGGAGAAGGAACATTGCAGGTTAGGACTTCACAGTTCAATTACGAATCCGCGACCATTTTCTGAGACTTCCTAAGTGACAAAGCTATACTTTAACTTCATTCCCATTATTCCATATTTCTTGTGGGCAGCTAAGTCTGATATGTTTTTCAAGAAAAATTTAAATTCCAATTGTTGTGTTTAGTAAGTTTGGGCTTTTCATTAGTGTGATCTTTATAATTTTTTTAAATTCCAATAGTCCTCTTTATGGAACGATTAGCTTTTACCTTTCTTCATAGCTTTCTGCAATATGATGAAGGAAGTGGAGAGGAATAATCGCTTGAGCATGTCATTCCAGTCGTTAAAGGCTTGGGTATTTGGTGAAGCTGAAGTAAGCACCTCATCCTAGGGAATAAATCATTTGGGTATTTCCACCTCACCTACAGATGCTGTCGGCCATCGAAGTATTTTTTTTTAAATCTTAGATTTTGTCAGGAAGTCTCCGCCGGGTTCAAAGAGACTGGTTTACTGAACTACCAGAACACATTCAAAGGAAGGTAACGATTTATTTTCTGGTCGCCAAACTGTCTATTTAGATATTCTTCTACTTGACTCCCATGGACTTTGAAAGATGCGCTCTGGTGAATCAAGCCTGGAAAGTAGCTGTCGACCTTAATGCAGCTACAATCGACCTTGACCTTTCTAAGATTTCCAATCGGTTCGTTAATGCGAATGTTGGTAAACTTGGGAATCTGAGATACCAAATTATTTTTTTATGGTAATCAACAGTTGGATTCGAAGGTATATTTGATTAAAGAGACTAGTTCTATTTTTATACCCAAAGTCCCCCAAAGCTCACTGGTTTTACTCATTTGTAAGTTTCACCTTTCTATGACCACTTATTGTAACCCTAATTTTGACTCCCCAATCTTCCTCCAGAAGATTTTTTTTTACTAAAATCTTCGCTTGAAACAAACTTCAGCCCATGAAAACATAAATGATATTTTGAAATTTGTCTCCAGGAATTTATGCAACAGTTGTTTTAGTGACCCTTTTGTGGCGTCCTAAGACTTCCTTGAAGGTAAAAGAAGGCATAGTAATAGGGCGGAATATATATTCTGGAAACAGAGGGCCTGGAGGCTGTTGGCACGGCCCGGAGGCCGGCCAACCGGCTAGTGCAATATGGCCACCCAAGTGACCGAAACCGTCAGTTCCAACAAACAAAGTGTTACACTATCGTCATTAATCCCTTACTGGGCATTTGGGCATTCATTAACCAAGCCTGAATTATGGTCCCATGAGTCATGTTGTGGGACAAAGCGTGCACATTTAAGTGTTCTTCAACCACAATTTTTAATAGTAAATTTTGCTACGGCTGCTTATTCACCACTTGCAACCCAGTGGTGTGAAGAAGAATTCCGCCTTTAATTTCCTACCCTCGACTCACCATTATGCTGTTTAATGCTTATTGGAAAACTCTTGAGGACTTAGAATTCAAACTTTCATGTGCATTACTGTGAACGAGGCACTCATAGCGCCCCGAGTCTTTCCTATGGCAGAATGTGCATCGTTAGAGGCCGTGCCACTCAGCGTAAGTACAGAGGCGGAGCTTTAAGCGTCCGCGGAACTGAAATTTATCACAATTCTCATCAAACTATGCGGCAATTTTTCATTTGTTATGTAGTGATTTTAGTTTATGAGTTTCCAATGTCATGTTGATTCTTTATGTTTCCGTCCTTAGTACCACTAACGCAATGCTGCTGAAATTGCTGCATCAGCGTAGGAAAAAAGTAAGGAAAATTAGTCTAGCCAATTGTTCTTTGCTTACTTCATCTGGACTCGCAGCACTAGCGCTGTGTACCAATCTACAAGTAGTCAATTTGGCCAATTGCCCTAACGTGACTGTAAGTCTCGCGCACTTCGATGCGATCCACTTCTCCTCTAGGACGAAATCATTGAATCTCTCCTCTGTGGCTGTCCAACACTAATTAAACTGGACCTCTCTTGCACCCCAATATCGGATAAATCTCTCATCAATCTAACGCAGTAGGTCCCATCTTCTTTCCTTAAAAAACCATGCAGACATGCAGACAAACTTGGCTGGCTCTCACTTGCTTATTGCGCATCCATTACCGACATCGGATTGAGTTTCTTCGAGGGATCTCAGTTAGTCTGTTCGTTGCAATGTGTTAACCTTTCGGGATGCTTAGGGGTACATTTTATTTCTCATATCATTCCAAATTCTAGGTGACGTCGTTTGGCTTGGTCACTTTTGCTCAAGCCATGGGTGGTGTCCGAAGGTGGATATTAAATGACTTGCCTCAATTAACCAATGGAGTTTTAAAGGTGGACTTATTTTGTTTTGAGTTCAGGCACAACTTTAGGCGATTTGTTCACGAGCCGTACTGGAAAGCCTTGAATACAGACATCGTGCAACACCCATAAAACATTCTATGATTCAAAAAGAGATATCCCAGTTCAGGAATTATGCTAAACAGACAAAGCGAATCACAAGCGAAGGTTCCACCATCAACATTTGGAATGATGAACTGAAGAGCCTCTGTATATATGGTGATGAGCGACTGAGAGATTTTGGGTTTGGACACCAACATCCTGAAAAGTTGACAAAACTGGTTATTGTCAACTGCCCCAATGTAAGCATCTGTTATTAACACTTGTGGTTAGGTGGAAGACCAAGTGATTGGGCGACTGGTGGAACTTGAGAATTTGCGATGCCTTAATCTCTCACACTGCTATCGTCTAACAGACAGATGCGCTTCGTTGATATGCGGATCAGGCTATGCCGATAGGCTGCGGGAACTCTACCTGGCTTACTGCTACGAGCTCACAGACAGTGGAGTATCGCCTCTTATGGAGAGGTAGTTGGAGGTTAACTGATTTTGTGTGCGCTTCAGATTAGTAAGTTTGTCCCACCTGAGTTTAGAGGGATGCTCCGCCTTAACAGATGAGGCTTTGATTGGAATAAGAAATTGTAGAAACTTGTGTTGGATTAATGTTTCGAGAACGCGTTTGAGCGATATGGTAAGCATTAGACTTTGGATAAATGGACTGACACCTCAACTTTACATGTGGAAAGCGATCCAGCACCATTCATTTGCGGATTTTCGAACACTTGGCGAATGTGTTTGATCACTGAAGAATTTCGAACGAAGCATAGGCTAAAACGGCTGTCATTTTGAGGTAAAAATATGCAGCAATACATAACTGTCTTCATGATGCAGGCCACCCAAATTTACTCGGTCTAGCAATAACAGATTCAATTATTTGATAGTGAGGAGTAAAAGTGCTTTGAAATCACTCATGGCACCCATTTAGGCCAAGTGATGGAGTTACATTTGCTAGCGCGATTAACGTACAAGTGCAGCAACGGCAACGTTGTCGGATCGATTATAATTTGACATTTGAAATCAGATTCTTTTTATAAATCATTGGTAATATCAACTGATAAGACTTCTATTGAAATGTTTCGAAAAAAAAGAAGATCCTCTCATCAGAACTCTCCATCTTAGAGCTCAAGTTGGTAAACTTGCCACGAATTCATAAGATCCCCGAATATTGACTACTTTTTGCAGTCTCATCTTGGCAGGAAGACCCTGGAATCTTAGGTCATAGAATCAGCGCCACTTAACACCCTGTCTGCTAAACGTCTATCATTCCTCCAAAGTGTACACATCGAGACCCACACGCGCCACGAACCGACTGAGGACAAAACTGCCTAAAGCACAACCTTACACCATTCAATAAACCGTTTTGTCGGTGCTTTTAAGGCGTTAGAACGGTGTGCAAATCTGCCTCGGCTGTCCAGCATAAACCTGTCTGACTGTCAACACATCTCTGACCGCGGCTTGATCCGAATTACAACTCAATTAGGTAGGCTGGAAGTCCTTCGCCTCTCCAAATGCCGAGTAAGAGCCCAGTTCCGATTCCCTAATCCTATTTTAAGGGAATTACAACCAGGGGCATTGAAATGGTGATCTGCCATTCCCAAGGTATTCAGACGCTTGACCTAAGCCGCGTCAAGACGGTGAGAACCCCCCTACCCCCACCTAAAGGTCATTCTCTAGGTCACCAATTCCGTCCTAAGATCTATTTGGAGCCACTGTCCTTATTTACGCATCTTGAAGATTTCCAACTGCACCAGAGTAACGTAAGCCACTTGATTCGTGTGTGAACGCAACTTGTTTTAGAGAAGCAGAACTTGCACGGCTCTGCACGAAGTGTACGCAACTGAGATACTTAGAGGCTCAAGGGATCGCGTTATCAAAGTAGGAAAAGCATTTAAGGGTAAATACTCTGCAGACCCATTCGAAGGTTGCTGAAACTCAAAATTGAACAGTTCGTCCACAAGAGTGGTTCTCAGAAGAAGTGTGGTGATGGAGAAAACAATATGAATGGATTTTTGTAGCGAAAGTAAAGCACCCTATGCATTTTTGCTATAAATCACATTCCCAGGCTTTTTCAACGCACAAAACTGGTATCAAACTAAGTGAATTTCCAACGATTACGCAGATAAGAACCTCAAATAAGCAAATGCACGGTTAATTTACTCAGAGATAAAAAGGGGGCGTGTTACACAATCTGGAAGAGTGAATTTCACCTCAACGAATAGGCGCCCTGCAACTTCTGCAGTACGGCACGCTGGGAGCGTTCATCATCCCACAATTACGACAGCAAATGCCTCCACCACTGCCACATTGGGGAGGACGAGGCGGGCCGCCCATTATGGACCACTGCTGACTCGACGTCGGACCAGATCCGATCAGACCACATTGATGGGGTGGCTGTGGCCCCACACGGATCCCCGGTTGCCGTGACGATAGGAGCGCCATCATGCGAGCCTGGTGAAGGAAGGTGGTTGCTGCCTGTTGCTGAGGTGACTGTAGGCTACGGGTGATAATGCCACCCGCAGGATGCGAGCTTAAAAGACCTGAGTTGCTGCTATTGTGCGTGCGCTACGGTAAGGGGAAGAAACCCATGGTCATTACTTCGGTAAAAAAATTTAAATGACTTTAGAGGTGTTGTGGCACTCACATTGTCGTTTCTATCGTGAAGCTGAAGCCTCCTATTACCTGGGTGTGAATGATGCCGGTTGATATCAAAGCGCTGAAATTTGTAGATTGAAAAATATTGGCTTATGATCAAGAGAATTAGCGTCGAGTGCTGTGTGGGCATAGTACATGTTACTTACTCACCTGGCTTCGATTTTGGTCAGATTTCTGCTGCAGCTGTTTCCTATTGATGGAGTTAGCAGAAGTAGGGGTAACGAGATTGCCATTAAGCTTATCATTCGTCCTGATAGCCCCGGGCGTGGTGGGCTTGTTTTTTTCAGAATCTAGGTTGTGCTGTTTGGCGGATTCTATGTTACTCTTCGATGGATCTGGTTCGGGCTTGAAACGCTTGATCCGTTCCACATCAATAGTCCTATCGTTCGATTAAAACGTTAAAGCAGTTAAGCGATGCGCCATCCCAACGTGAGAGTGTAGTGGTTAAATTTTTGAAGGATTTTGATTTCCCTGTGAGTTTCTAAAAGAGCGGCTCATAAAAGTATGTCGTCAAGTGAATTTTGAAGCGGTGGTTTGTACTAAGAAAAATCAGTAGAAAATTCATTTTTCGGTTTCACATTTGAAATGAAACCATATAACTTGGAGTCAAAGGCACTTGGGGTAGAATCCTGAGTATCGTAGTAAGTAATAAACTTGACAAAACTTAGAGCAAGAGAGAAGAGCTTGTGTATTGTAGAAGGATAATTCCTCTGGCATACAGTTGCCAAAGGTCAAGCACTAGATGACATCTGGAGTAAGTTGACATAAGTAGTTGCAAGGAGTGCAAAAAATATGACCATGGCAAAGAATCAGCACGAACTGAGCAAAGAAAAAATTGAAAGTAGAATGGCTTTGTCTGAGAGAGATCGGTGAAATGAAGAGGTCTTTGGAGGCCATATAGTGCTTAGAGAGCAAATTGTTTGACACTGAAACTGTCTTGATAAACGATTTAAAAGCTGCGTGAAACAAATAACCAACCTTGTTAGCAAATTGATGGGACTTTTGAACTCACTCAATTAAGGGTGAAATCTTTCCTCTAGCAGGCTTCCAGACAATCGGCGTGGTTTAGAAATGCCCTCAATTCACTAGCTGATAGATTACACTAGTTAGTCGTGTAGCCTGTACTCAACAAAGCCCTAGTGATACCTTAAAGACGCACAGACAATCGTGTGTCATGACGGGGAACCTTGAATCTACGTTATGGATACAAAGTCGTCAGAAATTGTTGACACCACTCGTAATGCGCAAGATCGATGCCCAGAGGGAAAGAAAATCGGCAATACAAGTGACATTTTCGGTTAGCACTTTCTTACCCAGATTCTTCGCCCACGTTGGAATTACCATTGTCGGCAGGTGTTTGTTCTGACTCAGCGGTTGCTAGAACGCACACATCGGAGAGAAGATAGAGACGGTCGGGAACGAGTGTCAACTTCATCAAATGGCCAGTACAAATTTGGCGTGAACTGCATCACGTTTAGTGGGACATGAAAATTTGAACTTTGGAGTTCAAAATATGCTCTTAAAAAACAAAAACTTGGTGTCCAACCCACCATATTCTAAGGATCGGAGGCATGAGGACAAGTGACACTGTGACCAATACGCCGTTTCAAATGGGTAACCCCGTGAGTGCCCTTGAAGCAACTAGGATCAGAATTTGACGTCTGTCAAATCAAGCAACCTAATCTAGCTTCACAATACCGCATTTTCTGGTCGACGGCTAAGCTCAGCGTTATTTACAAAGGACCAGGCATTGAAGCTTTTGTGTACTCAAGTCGCCTAACACAACCCACACTTGATTAATAGTTTCAAACGATGCTACTTTAAAATAATTGGATATCGTTTAATTCGAATTGGTTCGTTATTATATCATCACCTCCATGTCAAGCGCAACATCGCCGGAAATTTGGTGAAAAACTAGTTTCAAAATTACTGTTGTGTGATACGTCATACCATCTGATGGCGAGAATATTCATGCGAAAAACTTTAATTCCGATATACTAACTAAACCAGCATGAAAGAATTCATAACCTCCAAAGCACCATATGATGAGCAGCGTTTACTTTAATGCTATGCAGCTACGTCACTATCATGTAACTTGCAGTTTGGAGGCTCGCCTCTATCGATGTCGCAAACCTAAGTCCATTTACAAGAGGATCGGCTGGCCGCGCTGAGTCCGTAATGAATCAACTGTCCCAGTTAAGAGATTTAGCTGCCAATACTACCAATGGCCGTATAAATGCTACTCATCATCTTACGGAAAAAATTCGTCGATAAGGCGCTAAAATTTATGCAAAGCTATTTTACCTTAGGTAGTTTAAACTCCCAAAAATTAAGTTGAGAAATAAATTTGATCAGTAGCTAAAATTGATAAATGCGTGACTTTCTACTAGTGTGAGGAAGCATGAACGCCGCAGGCAGCGATAGTAGCTGTTTGACTTAAGTAGCCTTGTGCATTTATCTGGATTCAAAAAGCACTCGGTTATTTCGAGAGAAGTCATTAATGCAAGCGCAGTGATGGGACGTAATGCAGAATTCTTTTGCAACGAGTCGTAGTAAACAAACACAAAGGCGATTCCAATCAACCATCAATCCAATGAGCAACCTTAAATTGAAAGCTTCAACAATAAAGTGCTAAACCCTTTTTATACCCTGCAACGAATCTAATAAAATAGATGTATCAGCATTGAATCCGCGAGGTTAGAAATCATCCGGATGCTAGCGAGCAAGTAAGTCCTGCAATCTATCGTGTTGAGAGTGTGAATCCTTCTTTCCTGTTTATTTCAGATTGCTATATTTTTGAATCGTTAAATTCGTCCGTGCAGATGTTCCTTTTGTAAGAGTTTCAAAACTGAATTAAATATTGCATCGAGTATTTATCCTCTTCCAACGGAACGGTCGAACCCTCCAGAGAATCGAGCACATAGCGGAGATCGAAGCAGAGAACAACATTAATAAATCACTGTCCTTCGGAGTATTATTACTAAGTATGACTTAAATTGCCCAGGGGGCATAAATCACAGATTAAAAGAATAGGGATTGCGTTATCCAAAGGGCGGAGTTTTTAATAACTGATACTAAATCAAGTTTACCATACATACCCCGGATTTTATGAATGGTCCGACAAAAATCGTGGTCCTAAATCAAATAGGGGTGCGTACTTGCACACCCAGCGGGCTACTGAAAGCAGGGAAAGGCTTGACCATACAATCGTACCTAATCAATAAGAACAGGTGAAACGAACATTGAAAGTCATTTAAGGGAAGTCTCTCTCTTCCAACGTAAATGAATCAAAAATATCCCTTTAAAATAGCACAAATACCACACTAGAAAAGTGGTATACCCTCTGTGAGTTAAAACCAAGGCTCCAATGCATGAGCAGGGTATTGATTCTAAAAGATTAAACCAATGTGTTTTGACTACTATAAAAACCACCATTGAAGGTGCTCAGCTCCACGAAGCTTATATGAAAGCTCACAGGTTTAATGGCACAGCCTAAAAGATAAGAAAGTATTATAGAAATAACGGGGAAATCATACGTGGTTGTGACCGGTAAAAGTGACGAGGAAATCGGGAATTCTATGGCATGCAAACAGTTCAGAATAGTTCGATATGGTAATTAAAAAATGCCTTGACGCTAATGTGAAGGCTATTAAATGAATGTCGTTGTTTTAACCTTGTGGCAACAATTCCACTGAATTCAGTAAACATGACTCCTATAAGCGGAGAGATATCAAACGTTCCCCTTAGTAATAGAAACACGAACAGGGTTCTGGCAACCAGAACTAGTCAATGGGTGAAAAAAAATGCAGAAACCAGTTTCACAATGGATTTTTGAAGTCGTCGTCACAAACGACATTAAGATAGGCAAATAAATAGGCAGTCCGACTAAATTCTGCAAAATGTATCTGACACTTAGTCCGACAATATCGCCTTAATGAATGCTTGAGGTCACAGCGTGCCCAGATTGAGCACTTCATTGGGTGTAGGGATAGAAGAAGAAACTGTTAGAAAAAGTAAAGGATAGAGTAGTCTGATATTCAGGGATGAGAAATCAACTTATGGTTAAGATTGAGCGATTATCAGAGAAATAATTGATCACACAGATGGAACTTGTATCGAACGAAATGAATGGGGAGATAAGGACATCCAAAACACTAAGTTTTAAGCAACTTACCGATTGTTCGCTCCTGCGACCCAACGTGCAGAGGCGCACTGGAGGTTAAGCTTCCCGTTTCGTAACTTAAAACAAAGTCAAGGACCGGATATCCATTGAACATCTTCCTCGTCGTTAAGGCGTCCACGTTTGGGACTAGAAACTGGTGCAATGTCGTTTCGTCAAAGTTCTCTGATGCTTCAATGATCAGAGACGAAAAAACTGACTTTAAGGCAGCCGAAATACTCCCCAATTCCTGAAAAGGCATCAATACTATTACAAAACTAACCTACCTTCGTGGTCAAACTTTCGAACCTAACAGAAGAAGCCCCAGCTTCAGCTGCTGCTTTTGCCTCGTTCAAACTTCCGCATTCAACAGTAATATGGGTGTTTTTGCCAGCTTTGGCCTTAATGGCAGATATTGCATTTGCAACGCCACCAGCTGCCTCAATATGCGACATAGGCAAGAGAATCGACGAGAGGTTCCTGGAACTTGGAACTCCAGCAACAAACATGGCGTATTCTTCAACAAGAGCAAAGCCCGGAGTGTGTGTGAACGGAGACACAAGCTCCCCTTTCCATGAGAGATCAGCCAATAAATGCTTAAGTCTATTGATCGATAGCCCCGGATGGATTCGCTCTTACCTTGAAGCAAATGTTGCGATGCTAGACGCACGCGATAGAATGTTCTTTATCAAAAGCTCACTATGAACTAAATCAGCAGTGGCCCCCGTCATCGACGCAACCTTCACGCTTCCATGGGGCAAAAATTCTCCTTCCTTTACATGCCACTCAATCGCACAGCCAAGATGCTCAGCCAGGGCGTCCACGAACGGAACACCAGCCAATACACCTAGTGAAGGCAAATGCAAAGCCTGCGGGCATGAAAGAACATACTAGAAAAAAAATGTAGAGGCTAAACGAAAGAAGGCTATGGAAAAGCAGTCATTAAAGGCTTCAAAGAGGTTTCAAAGCAAATAACCTTAGCATTGCGAAACCTATCAAGTTAACGAACCCGGCGTTCTCATTGTAATAACGAGTACAGTTTTTGAAGACTCTAAATCGTATCCTGACAGATTATACGAGGACTCCTCAGAAAGCCAAGAAGACACCAGAAGTTTGGCGGAACGGCGACTGACGCTATGCATAGCCCCAAAGATAGATAATAGAATACGACAAGAGGAGCTTTGTGCGTTTAAACAAAATTGTATTTTCGTAAACTCTACGCAAAGTGTAAAAAAGGAATACAGAAGAGATTAAAGCACCAATCACTTTACGCATTCATTACAAAACTTATTTCGCTCTAAAAATCGTTTAAGGTCTTATAAGATTTGCTTTGAGCACTGTATCTAGGCTGAACTAGATCCAAATATTTTGTTGCGCATAGTAGTGTAGTGCAGAATTTTTCAATCGCCAAATGCCAAGCCATGCCTACAACAGAAAATCTTGGTCTTTTCTAAAATCGTAACAAGCCACGCCATGTTGTTAAACCTTTTAACTAATAAGTAGGAGTGTACCCCCCCGAGACCTCCTTTGAGGTAAAAGAGGGCATTGTACTTGGACAGAACATATATTCTGGAAACAAAGGGATTGGGGACTGTCGGCACGGCCCGGAGGCCGGCCAATAGGCTAGTACAATATGGCCACCCAAGTGACCGAAACCGCCAGTTCCAACAAACAAAGTTTTACAAGGAGGACTGGGAAGGTGATGCTGATTACAAACACATTGCCATACATGTTGCGATGCTTTAGTGGACTGTTCAACTCTCGGTTCCGTTACGGGCACCCGGTTTGACATTTTGCCGGGTGGGCTGACCTCTTTGTGATGCCAGTAATCCCAAGCCTTTTTGCTTGCCGAATGTATATATTCTGCTCACTTTTTACATTCTTTGCCTTTATAAAAGGCTCAGAGTGCTACATATATTACAGTACAACTGCTCGAAAGAGCTGGTTACAAATTACTTAAATTGCATTATTTTTATGCAATCGTGTAGCAGTACACTAATAAAACCATGTCAAATTTTAACCAGAAAATTAAATAAAATTGGAAGCCCTTAAAATTGTGTGGTTCTATTTTTTATTTAAGTGATTCATTGTAGCATTTCGGTTGGCGTATTTACTGCTTTCTATGTTTATCTCGGCACGCCTCGTAATCTCCCGCCCCTCGTGAAGGTTATTCTGCTCGCCCTAATCATGGCTGAGGAATACGAGGGCGCGGATTTTGAGTCTGAAGAGGAGGCTTTTGAGGAAGTAATTGAAGATGAGGCTGAAAATAATGCAGGTTCGTACAGCATTTGATCTCATGACTTTTTGTGGATGGCATTATAAAGATTCTTGGATTTCTTAAGCAATCGTCTCCGTAGCATGCGGTCCTAAACTTTGCTTGAATTGTTTTATTCTAGGCATTACTTCATGCTTCATTCTTGTCTTTTTGAATTGAGCTCACCTGTTCCATCCTAATTTGACGCCTCGGTTGATTTAGATAATGTCACTTACGTGACTTCGGGCGAACCACCACGAACCCAACCTGGGATGAGCATGCCACCAGCGGGCCCAGTAGAAAAGAGTAAACGTATTACCACACCCTACCTGACCAAGTACGAACGAGCTCGAGTACTGGGTGCTCGCGCCCTCCAACTTTCCATGTCTGCCCCAGTCATGGTTGAGTTGAGTGGGGAACGCGATCCCCTCAAAATAGCTGAGAAAGAACTGCGTGCTAATAAAATCCCCGTTATTATCAGACGCTATCTGCCCGATGGGAGTTTTGAGGACTGGAATCTGGATGAGTTGATTCTCGTGGACTAACCAGTCTCATCTTTGTGCCGTGTACATAACCGCGACCCGATTTTCTTAGTAAAATTATATCGCTCCGTGACCTTCCATTCCCACTGGTTGTCTTTGGTTAGTAGGGCTGAGGCTCATTAAAATACTCTCCGGTGTAGAAGTTTTAAGTAGTAGAGATTACTTATTCGTCTGCTTTAATGCTCTTTTAATGGAGCCAAATAAAAGGAACTTGAATTCAACTGAAATTATGCATATATTTGAGTAATTCGGCGTAAAAAAGGAAGAAGGAAGGGAAAATCGTGGGTTAGTGGAAGAAGTGCGAAGACTCGCTTATCGGATAGCAGCGGTTTACGTGAGTTGGCCACGTCGGAAAGAATTTATAACTCGTCTTCAACAGTGGCACGCAGGGACAGTGATTTAGTGGAAAAAAGGGGTAGTTAAAATGCGAGTAGTTATTGAAATGCCGCCCTCCTGTATGTGCATGCACGTCAGCTTAAGTTCTCTTCATCCGACTGGGACGAGCTGAGGAGGTATTTCCTGTTGTGCTACCGCTGTTAGTGGAGGCTTCGAAGGCTGCAACACGAGCCGCTATCGACCCACGCTTGATCGGAACCGGTGAGTCAGTGGCGCTGGTGGTTGTTACGTTGCCCATCTCCACGCTTTTGCTCTCACTCACGGACTTGCTCATCACACCATCCTTCCCCTCTCCTTCTGCCTGAGAAACCAATTTCCTTGTGGACCACCATGTGGCAGCGGCAGCAACCGGTTTTGGCGCGGACTCGGACCGGCCAAGGTCATTGCTGAGCGAAGTAGACGTAGTCAGTGGTTTCGAGAAGTCTGGAAGGTGAGCTAATTGCGTTCCCACTCGCTTGCGCACCGTGCCACCTGCCTGTTCAGCAAAGGTGTCCGCAGCGTTCTTTATAGGTCCCGATAAATCTTCTTCCTTCGACTTGCTGAGAGCGCGACCCCAGTTCGGCGGTTGTGGACGATCCGGAAGTTCGAGAACGAAATCGGAAGTGTGTTTGGCCGCGGAAGGTAGGCGCATTTTCTGCTCCAATTCACGTGACCGCTGCGCTGCCGTCGTGCTAACTTTGGGTCCTTGCGACCGGTCTTTCTCCAGGCTTGCCATGCCACGCATCACCTAGGTGTTACAGAAGTTTAGAAACGGTTTTTTAAATCGAATGGAAAATGTTCGATGCGCGTGAGGAAATTGCACACCTCAGCGAGAGCGGAATCAACTTCATTGAGAGACCCATTGCTAGTTGAAAAGTGTTCAGTGGCTTCGGCACTCTCAGTGGTGGGAGATCTCAGTGAAGGTTTAATATTGGCGAGTCTATCCTCTGGCAGGGTCTCCAAACCAGGCACTGTTGAGGCGACCGGAGCAGCGGAAGGAGATGAGGTGGGCGCCCCTGCCCACGAACATCGATTGCCAGCTCGCCTTTGGGGTGACAGAGGAGGCGGAGAATTGCTCATTGATCGAGTCATGAGAGAGGAGGAAGAGGAAGGGGTGGAAGCCGATTCCTGCTCGTCGCTGACTTCGTTTTCATCAGCAGAAGTGTATCTTTTGACATAATCAATCTCTTTATCATTATAAGCAGACTCTTTTTTGTCCACCTCGGGGGGATTCTCCACGTCAGCATTGCCGGTCTCGATCTGGCAATCGGTGGGCGAAGTAAC
Organism: Taenia solium; assembly: GCA_001870725.1. Classification (NCBI taxonomy): domain Eukaryota; kingdom Metazoa; phylum Platyhelminthes; class Cestoda; order Cyclophyllidea; family Taeniidae; genus Taenia; species Taenia solium. The sequence continues at coordinate 338,401 of MIEF01005501.1, read as the reverse complement.
ACTTCGAGATCCGTCTGATGTGGACGATGCCCCGTGAGTAATGTCTTTGTAAGAATCAGGTGTGGTAACCACAGGGTAGGATGTGGCTGGAAGGGGAAAAATTTTGGGTAGAGGGAAATTTTGGAAACCACACTAGTCCCATAAGAATCATGCAAACAAGTGGTTAGTATCATGTTCGATCAAATATGTCAAGGAGTTTATTAAAATTAGATTATTCCAAATTAAATAAAGCTTCCGTTAAGTTCAACGTCTTAATCTGCTGATTCTGGCGCCACTAAAATTCGAAATGGCTCTGGGGATCCATGGCCGCACAGTTTTAAACGTCAGTAAGATTCCCTTACCGTGGAGTCTTTTAAATTTAGCCTCAGTCTCTTTGATGTGGAAGTTAAATGCTCAACATTAGTGTTTGATCCAGGCGCTAGGGTAACCACATATGACGAAGACCAATTCGGGATTACCAAAGGATAGGTTGGGAATTTCACCACGCCGATCCACCCAACCTGTTAAGAACCCAATGTAATACCCTGCTTAAATAGTTTTAGGAAAAACCGGATTCGTGAAAAGCAAAAAAATGTCCCAAGTTGCATTTTAGGGACTCCAATAAATCAGTCTATATTCCAAACAAATAGTTAAACTTCGTATTCCGGTTATTTGTTTTGGAAAAATAAATTCAACATACGACGGATTCAAGACGGCTTTGAAAGATTATAACACTGGGGAAGTGTGGACAAGAACTCAGTCGATATTCCTCAGGGTATCAGTAGGTATAAGAATGGTAGAAGCGTTAGTAAATTAACAAAAGCGGCAATACGAAAATGAGAGCAATAATTGACAGTCGACATGTTCGGTAAGTTAATCGCGTGGAGGAGTATTCGTGGTCAGTTGTGTTAATGATAATACGAGAAAACCTGCCTAAGGTGAGGGTGGGAGTGACAACACCAGGAGAAGAAATGGATCCATCATCAACAGCGTGACGCTGCGGCTTCTTTGGCGGTGAAGCAGCAGGGACGGTGGTGGGAGTGGAAGTGGAGACGGCAGTAGCATCGTCGTCGACACCGCTGGTACTTTCGTCGATGGTGGCACTAGCAGTGGTAGTAGGATCGCGGGCCGGGATGGATGTGAGTGGAGTGCCCTCGACTAACAGTTTCACGTAGAGATGCGGCACGAGGTAGCGTGGTCCATCGGACTCTGTAGCCGCCTGTCCCTCCCACCAGTGCTCGTTGAGACGACGGTAAAGCAAGAGTTCTGCACCTCGTTGGAAAGAGAGCTCGCGAATGCTGGCGCCTACGAAACTCGCCACTGCGATTGCGTGCAGTGGATGTGAATCATCATCTGGAATTATAACGCAATTCGGCGCATTCGACTACTTCCTCCCAGGTACTACAACTATCGATACCATGACTTCGAATCCAAAGTCGAGTTACCTACGTTTAAACATCTCAAATCCACCAAGTTTACATAATTTACCAGGAAAGAGGTCCATAAACTCTATGGAATCTTCTGGAAGATTAAAAATGCACTAATATTGCAAAATGGCAGTTTCGTTACTTACCAATACAATGAAGGTATAAAGGACGGAAGATCGTACTTAAGTTTGCGCTACACAGAAGAATATCTGATGAAACTATGACCAAGTTGGGTTGCCTTAGTGATTCACCTAGTTTTTTTCCGTCTAAGATTGCGATCGAAATTTTTTTGGTCAGGTTTCGAATGTTCGCTAAAAATGATTTGGCCAATACGAATCGAGCTTGAGTATTTATCGTTAAGGTTAGCACAAAAATCCTATAACTAAAGCAAAGTTCGGCACTTCCATATAATTTGACAGGCATCGAGCAGCTGTAGTAAATGACTCACCGTTCATCAAGTGCAAACTCCTCCTGATTTCCTGTCCTAGACTGCCATCTGCAATGCTTGCATTTTTACCAAAACTGAACGATCGTACTAAGGGAGGCTAGATCAATTATTGTGGTTATATTATCAAATTTGTATCGGTGGCATGCAAAGCAATCAAGGTAATTGCAGGAGAGAGGAACAAATGGGAACATTCATCCATACTTCTTGGAATGACTTGAGTACATCGTGTTCACGTCACCCCTCTTTAAGGATTATTTTTCAGAAATAATGAAATAACTTTCACCAGTTTGACGTCTTCCGGAGTTTCCACTTAGCCAAGGGTTTGCCAAATAAAGTGGTACGACTAAGACATTAGCATTACCCAACAAATGGTTGAATTCAAAGTGAGAAGTAGCAAACAGGTTGGTTTTATTTCAAATTTCGGCTTACCTAATCCAAAAATGGAGAGGGGTAAATAGATTTCACACGCATGCATTCAAGTATGTGTACACGCGCCCGCGTGCGTCAAGTGGGGTAAACGCACCCAAATCACACGCACAACCAATCAAGTGTTAGATATTTCATGTGAGAGGGTTATGTGTACATTCGGGGTCAAGAGAAAGGGCTGGTAAGGGAGACTTAGCCTGCCCGGGAGGTGTAGGTGGCAATAGGATCGAGGAGAGGCTTTAGTTAAGCGCCGCGTATACAAATAAGCGAATAGCGACATGGCTCGTCTCTCTGAGAGGGAGACTGGTTAGGATTGCAGTAGGGTAGAAGTGACAGTTTACATGGGCTCGTCTTTTATGCGCCAATGGGCGAGCAGTAGTAATTATTACAGTAAGTAAAGAGCGAATTAAAGGAAAGGAAAGAGGGGAGAAAAAGAAAAGAAGTTGATGTTAGGCATTTGTTTTGAGTAAGATACAACCGCCACGCATGGCATAAAATTAAAACATCCTAATCTTGCCTTCCTTTAGGCAAGGATAACCATGAGTCTCACATTTGATTTACCTTCAATGTCTGAGTCTGATTCGTCGTCGTTATCATCATCAAGTCCATCGTCGATTGACAGCCGATCTGTTGAAGAATTGAAGCCCCTAAAAGCATGTAAAGCGAGGAGGATAAGAACTGATCGTTCTGAAAATCACCCGCACACGTTTAAAACGCTAGATCACAATTCTGATAGCGCTTGTGTCTGTACGGATCATAGCAGAAAACATCAAAGTAAACATGATTAACGCTATTTTTAAACCAATAACACGACATTTGGCAATTAGTTTCACATAGTGAAGTATACAAAAGTTGCCACCTCAACCTAATCGCAATTAGAAATTTGTCAGGGGTTAGGATAAAGTACCGAAAAGTTTTAACAACGAGCCCAGTAATTCAAGGTCGTTATAGAAAGAAAATTAAATAAAACGGCTCCCTCACACTATTACCATTAACTTACGCTTGCTTGCCACCAGCCCTTTGAGAAACGCCCACGGTACCAGCCACTTCGGATGTATTGATTCCCGGTCGATGGGAGCTACGCTGGGAATCACCCTCGGAAGCCTGCTGACTCGTTATTGTCGCCGCCGTTGCAGCCGTGGGAGCGGCAGCCTGGCGGCGCAGACTGCAAGCCTTCTTGACAGCCTCGCTAGCAATGGTGCGCGGCAGCACCGGGGGGACCGCAGAAGCGTAGGCAGCGAACTTCTCGTAGTACGCGCCAGGCACTGTAGGATCGAAGATGCGTCGGTGGTGGTTGATACACATCTTTACCACGTCGTTCACGTTGGACTGAAACTCGACTTGATCAAGATCTGGGGGTGGCGGCATCAGTGTTGGTCCAAAACAGATCGCCAGGTTGTAGGGATCCATCATGTTCTCATCAGAATACTCTGCGAGGCTACAGAAACAACCAAGCACTTTCAGAAAACAGAATTTCAAATCTGCTGAGGTCTGGTGGACGTTATTCATTTTGCATCACTTTCAAAATGAATATGTGGTAAGTTTGTAGGGTCACTTACTGGTTGAGGAATGCAAAAAGGTAGCGCATGACGATAAATACAGAATGGGAAAGGCCACAAGAAACTATTGATGCAAGGCGATCCACACACTCCTCGGAATCGCGTTCTAAGAAATAAACAAAGATATTATGAGAAAATCGTGTTCAGTCATTAAAAAGCACAAAACAGTGTTGTTAACAGGATTCATCCTACGAATGCGCACAGGAATCAGTAATAAGAAAAATAAGGTGCTATTTGCAGATTTTAACAGCTGGCTATGATAAAGACTCCACTTAGAAAGTGCTAGGAGTTTGTGTATTTTGCTTGCTTAATTTCCGAAGGCAAATTATTACTAAAGCAAATAATTCGCAAAACAGTGCCAAAGCATGTCCAAAGTATGGCACTATATTGGTAATATCTATTGAATAAAATTACATGATCTCAAACATTAGCTAGTGTACGTTTGAACAAGAAAAAAAATTAACACACTTTCTCGAACTGTTTTGACGAGTTCCATAAAGACTTCTTTAGGGAATGGTGGCTCTCCCAGCTCGCGAAAGTAGAGCTTCAACAGCCCTGCAGTGGAATTGATGTCGCGTGCGTCGGAGAGACCCACCAGAGGATCCTCGCCATACTCGAAGGCCTCCTTGAAGTTGGTAATCTCCGCCTGGCTCCCGGGAACTCGAAACACACCCTGGTGGTGCATGCCTTTAAAAAAATGGACCGGTCGAAATTAGCCTAACATAACCATTTTTATGCAAAACTGCCCCTGCATTTTTCAAGTAGCGGAAGATAACACTGCTACTTAAAAAAGGATGGCGCAATTCTAAAACGATTACCTGAATTCAACTGCTAGAAGCAATTAATTGACCAGTTAAGAATGAGCGGATAAATGACATGGCACTTAATTAGTCCCAGTAACAAGTCGAAACGCACCGTAGAGGTTGATGACACGAATGCAGGAGAGCATTACACGAGGAATCTGTTCACCCGTCTTCTTGACGTACTCGTCAATGGTGCCACCAAACAGTTTGGGTCGTCCAACATTGGGCACCTGGAGGACGCGACGAGGGGCCACTTTTACGAGAGCAGCCGGCTGCACGACGGTGGGTCCAGTAGCATTCGGGATAGAGGTGGGAGGCGGTGTAGTGGCGGGTGGTGGAGGAAGCGGCGGTGATCCGAACGGCGTTTTCGGGCCTAATTCACTCGATGGTGTCGATGCAGTCATCATTAAGGTCGCATCACCACCACCGTTGCCAGAGGTCGCGGAGAGGCAGGGTGAACACTGCAACTGCACCGATGGCGATAGTAAGAGGTGGGGATGGAGGGGTGGAGGTCTCTTCGTGGAGTTGAGCGATGCTGCTGACTGGTGATTCGCTAGAGCGCGCTCGATTTCTGCTAGCTTTGCTTGCATCACGACGCAACGGTGCATTTCTTGTGTGTATGCAGAGAACCGCTAGAAAGCAAGGTCCATAGAAATCACTTATAATCTCGGATAATTAGTTTACTGAAACTAAAATAAATTGATTTAATTAGTTTTGTAGGCCCGATTAGAGCTTCAAGTTGCAAGATTGGTTGACAAAGAAGTAATTCGTTTGTTGGGTCGATGCAAAAGTGATAAAATCCTGCTGGCGCTGCGAAAGTGGAAAACGTGTCATATTTATATCTTGTATGAAGCCAATTGCACCCACTTCCATGTAGATGCGCTCCTCCCGGATTCGCTGTTCCCGATAGGCGTTACGCATGGCCAAATAGAGTCCAGGTTGGATCTCAGTGCCGGAGGAGCCCACGGAGGCCTCGGAACCCATCTCCTCGGGTGGCAGAGAGGAGGAAAGCGGAGTGTTTCCACCACCACCACCACCAAAGCCACCACCGCTTCCACTCCCACTGCCCTTGTTGAGCGAGGTGTAGGAGGCTGCGGCTGCAGGTCCACCGGCGTTTGCAGCCGGGCTTGGAGGAACGGGCCTTCCGGACTCACCATTCACCGGACTGACTGACCGGCGACGCCGACGCCTGCCCGACAGCATGGGGTCCGCAAACAACTCAGAGACGTCGTAGTCATTCTGGTTGATCAGCACTAACAGTCTCTTTTCAATCTTAATGGAATGTTTAACGTAAACCAATCAATCCTATTGTACCGTATCCAGTACTGTTAGCAGTGATGTTAATCCAGTGGGTTCCACAAGATTTGACACATTTACGTGAGTTCAGAAAAATAAATTTCATTTACTCATTATTAAGAGAGGCGAGAATGACAAGTTTGGCTGCGGTAACAGGTAGAAGATTGCAGTAACAGGTAAAACTTTCAACTCCAAGCGGCACAATAATGTAAACATGGTATACCACGCACGGCAAATATAATAACCATTCATTTAGATAATAACTACTTCCCATGGATTTTAACGAAATCTCTAGTGTAATAAATAGCATGAGGCAAGTCACGTTAAACCATAAGTATGTTTTAGTGAGTGGCTAGCCCTAAAATATGAATTGCGTAGGTATGAAGCTGAGCTTAAAAAGTTCCGGGAACCCTAGCATTGGAGAAATGGAGCATTGACTTACATCTTGCAGATTATTCCAGGCCTCCTCCGTTGAAGCCTTCAACTGATCGAGGTTGGCCCGCAGATCAGCGGCGGTTGCAGCCAAACTGTCGCGGAGGGGGGGAACAGCGATCACCTCCGACTCCTTAAAGGGTAAACATAGAAGCACTTCAGCATTACTCAAGATGGTTAAAAAAATCCTACGTCTACACAAGCGATACCCAAAGTGCACATATGAGGTTTGCACAAGTGCTTCAGCACTGAAATGATTCAATTTGGATGTTACATCCTACTAGTTTATGCGACACAACGACGCATCTTAAGCTACCGGAATAGTAAAAAGGTCTAGAAGTAACTCGTCCTATTCCAAGGGTACTACAAAGATTTCAACAATCACTCAGTGATGTGTAAGTTGCCATGCAGACTAAATAAACCGGAAATTTTATTTATCGACCACCAAGTCTATACGGTCTCCAAAGGGAACAAACAGGAGTTTCCTTATCCTTAATCGTGAAAAATGCCTTTAAATTTCCCAAGTTGAATACCATCTACAGATTCTATCATAAGCTTCTATTCTACTTTTAGCCGAGCGCATTGAGCTTTGTATGACGGATTGGTCATTCTAAATACTTCCATAATTCAGATTCAGTTCCAAAACTAGAACCCACTCTACGTGCTCAGACCATCTAAGGAATAAATTAAAAGCGTCATGTTTACAAAAAAAAAACAATAGCTTAGTAAGTATTTCGACCTTATCAATAGTACTGCAGCTACGGTTATCAGAGTCAAAGTAAACAAAAATTCCACAAAATATTTATCTTCATGCTATAACTTCAAGTGTCAGTTAAGGAAAAAGGTACTTTAACCAGGAGATAGTAAGGATTCCGCTGACAAAACGGCTAGTGAAGCGAAGCCACACACGTCCGATGGTCAGACCTTGCCCGATGCCTTAAGTGAATGGTTCCTAAGTTTCGGCTATCAGAGTACCAAAAGGTAGGGCTAATAGAGGCTGAGAGCTTACACAGTCGTCCTTGAAAGGGAGAAAGGAGAAGGTGGGTGGTCGGGAGAAGGCGACCTCGTTACGCCGCAAGAAGGTTGCCTTGTCAGCGCGCCAGTCGAGCACAGTAATGTTGCGGTTGATCATCTCACCCACAGAACCGTGGCAGTTCTTCACTGACTCCTCGCAGCTCAGGTGCATCATTGCCGCGCGCGCCAGGCTATTGTGCAGCCCACAGCTCATGCACTGGATAGTGGAAAAGAGATGAGTCTTTGAATAAGCACACTTTCTGCTTCCCATTCTACCTAAAAGCCAGTTTTTTACAGTATGGATGAGTCTGGTTCTCAGCAAGAAGATTTAAAGTTAAATGCCATTACACAGCCACTTCTAAGTCTCACGCAACAGTTAGGGTGTGACAATTCTCAATCGTTCGAATCTAGCAGCAATCCGCGGAGCATTATCCGTTTTCGGTTTGTGAATAATCGGTGTACCTTTAACACTAATTGTTCTATTCGAAATAAAAAAGTTGATAAACAGAAACCATAGACCGTAAATTTCCCATGTAAAAGCAAAAGGGGCACAGGAGCATTGAGATTGTACAAGGTGACTCACGTCGAGAATATCGGAAACCTCATCGGTGAAGTAGCGGTGGATGCTTTGATTGGCAGCGCAGAGTTGGATGAGGTACTCGTTGCGTGCATGATTGGTAGCCAAAACTGTGTTCTCGTAGGCCTGGTATTTCTGCAAACACACACAAATACAATTAGTTAGAAAATGCAAGAAGCCACATCCCATTTGCATAATAAAAGAACTAGAAAAGACGTGTGTAAGGGCCCACTCAATTGATTTAACATGATTCGTATATCAGTATAGTTAGTCTTAATAGAAAATGAATGGACTCTTTACTCGTGCATCTTCACATTCACTGGGCATCGCATGGCACAAGGTCAAAACTGGGATGAGATCCTACAGAGCAGAACTAACACCAAATTACTAGTTATTTCAAAGTTATGGCCCGCCGTGCCCATTTGAACTCTTGCACCAGGGTAGCGCAACATCAATGAGTTCCAAAACTTTGGAATGACTATAGCCATTCATTACACTACTAATGAAATAACTAAACAGTATGGATTCATTGAGAATTTAACAACAAACAACGAAATAACTCTAAAATTCCCTGTGCACTTTTCAATAAATCTAAGAACAAATCTTGTTTGCACTGTTTCGCATCTCTCTGCGCTGGATAGGGCACCGGAAAGGAAGTGTAGAGCAAAACGACGCACTTGATTGTAGTCAGCCTGAGCGCGCCGGAACTTCTGACTCTTCTCGGGTTCCTTCTTCTTCGATTGGATGTAATCGAGTGCGGCAGTGAGCTTCTCTTCACTGCGCTTGCAGATGCGGTCGGCGTCCAGTTGAGTGCTCTGGCGTTGGCCGTATTCGCGCTGATCGGACTGCAGCTTGGCGATGTTGGCGAATACCTTCTCCTGGCAGCGCACCATCATCTCTCGACACTATACGCACAAATGTAAACTTCTTTGCAGGCATGTTAGAAGCAAGACCTCCCCATTCCAGACCCAAGCCAGACAAAGCTTCTCATTTCAACAATGAGCCTAGGAATACAGTAAACCTGATTGAGGTTCTATCCTCTACTCAAATCCGGATAAGTTGACTCATAGATCTGTGCTATACCTCACCTATGATGTTAATTTCGATCCTTTGAAAAATCAAGTAGATGTTTTGCTCAAGTACCACTGCGACAGAGTAAGATGAATTATGACTAGCAATTTTCCTTTTGCTTAAAGTTACCTTAACATGAAGAAGGAAAAGGTCTCAATAAGAAAAGAGGAAGCAGAATTTCGCCAGGGATGAAAAGGCGAATCATTCACAGATCCTATCCACATCTCAAAAAAAGTCTGAAATACTATTTGGCGATTACTCCTTAGTGAGTTCGGTAATTTCATAATACTACTGGCGCAAAATAGATTACAGATGAAATACGGGGGAATGCTGGGACAGTGTGAACAACATTTACGGACCCAAATGGACCCTCGGTGTCCAAAAAATCTTGTTAAGTGCATTTTGCAGTCCTATGGGGTATGTGAGTCATTTCCGCCAACTGAACAAGGGTAAGTAACGTCATCAAAACGCTGATTTTCTTCACTAAAAGGCCCATTCAATTTGAATGTGCTTGAAGAGAAGCTTTTAGCTCCGACATTTTGCGCGCTAAGTTATAGCACAAATGCAAATTGCTCTAAACTACAATTAAAATGAATCTCATAATCCTTTAATCCTTTTTGTCGAGATAGGACTTATACGTTAAAACATCCGGCTACCCCAATTGCCGAACATACGAAGCAATAAAAAGGGCATTCACGACATCCCTCTTCCCTGAGGTGCAATGGTGTGAGCGCACTCCAATTGCTTTATTGACAAAGCCATTTGAGTTCCATCATTTGCAATGAGATAATTTCTGTTAATGGTACTGCAGAATCCTGAGTGCAAATGAGAAAGCCAAAGCCACCGGAAAAAAAAAGCGGCACCCTATTGGCTAGATGGAACAAATTTGACGGTTCCCTGGTTTACATACAGATGTGGATGAACAAATGTGGCCACCTGTGCGTTTGAGCCATAAATAAAACCTGCGACACCATTAAATACGAATGACTGCCACTCAGCAATCAATCAAATCGCTGTTCACGCTTGCAACCCTGTTATCAACCGTTCAGCCACATGGAGTCAAAATGTTTGTCGTGGACATACTGTTTTGGGCTGCCTTTATTGATAATACAGCCAACACGGATGCTTGTGGTGACGCTGCCCTACGCGTACAATCGATCCGCATGCGTGCAACCCAACATGTTAATCAAGCCCCAGAGATGGAACCATTTTGGATGTCATGCACGAACTAGAGGTGTCACTTTGAGAGGGGGTCAAGCGTAGTACGTCCCCGTCTTGTGACCTGAGTTCAGGCTAGCACTTTTATGGAATTTTGCTCAAAACACGTGCATGGGTGTGTGTGGAAACTGAGCCGCAGAGCAAAAATGAAAAGTAGTGGTGAATGATGCACCTGCAATACTGCTTTCAAGCCAAGCTGGGAGTAAGAGCGAGAGAGACCAAGTCTGGTATGGCAAGCGAGATTAACCTGCTAGCAACTGGAGGATGAGTGAATAGGAATATGAGGAGCGGAACATGTCTTTCCCTATCCCATGAAATTGTCATTTCTTTACAGATTTTTGACAGCCCATATCTCATCTCGGTTTGTGAATTCAATAACATATTTTTGTGGATATCAAACGAGGCAATCTGAAGGCAATCATAGCTAACAAGCTTAAACGACAGTGAAAGACTCACAACTAGGGTTTACTAAGCACTCAAGGGCAATCCATTTGATGCTCGAGTTGGCGATAATGAAAGAATAAGCGAATGCATGGCCTCAAATTTGGAGAATCGTTGTCGTATTAACTTGTACACATGGTCTTTCAGGGTCCAGTGCTGTAATCAAGACACTGTATCTAAATTACTAACGCCCACCTTCTGTTATAATGACTTCAAAACGATAAAAAAAATCGTTGCATATACTTGTTTATGTAGGCGGTTCGCGTCCTCATCCATATCGGCGAGACGCTGCACCATGTGCTTGCCAAAGATCTCTGAGAGGGTGGCATGGGCGTCTGAGAGACGAAGGGTTGTTCCTAGCAGGGTATTCCATAGTGTTGTAGTGGTGTAGTTTGCCCAATTCGGTCGTCTAAAAGTGAAACAATAAGGTTAACAACCAATTACGAAAACGTGTGAACTCAAACAATCAGTTCAGTGAGGCACCCTCAGGGCAAACCGTTTTGTATCTCTACTTTCCCAGAATAAGCCATAATGCACAGCGATGGACCGCCGAAAACTAGTTAATTGACAATTGACAGTGGTTGTAAATCTTTCAGAACAGGAAAAAAAGACAAAATATGACCTATAACAAAATTCAGTGACAAACACGACTGGATTTAACGAACATGAATAAATTACAAAATTCAAGGGAAGGGATGCTGCAATGGAGCTGCTGGACAGAAGTTATTTACGTAGTGTTGTAAAACAAACGACCTTCAGTAGAGAGGAATTTTTATTAGCCCAGATAGGTACCTTAAGGCGAATTTGTAGGTCCTGTTTTAATAAACAAAGTGGAATTTGCTATTTTGGAATTACGGGGGGGGGGGGAAATAATAAATCAGAGTCATCAATTCTGGAGAAAAAAACACAATTGGAGTATTTTTTTTCCCCAGAAAGGTAAACAAAAGTGTGCGTACACGCCCAACCGGAAGGGGAAAGAAGGTGCCTGCAGCAAATTAGTCACGATGGGGCAATTTTAAGGGCAAGCAATTCAAAAAATACATAGTAGCCCTCTCCGTTGCTTAATAAAGCTTCACAGAAGACAGTCAATGAGAGGGGCACTAGAAGGAATGAAATCGCGTCTAAGTGTGATTATGTCGAAACAACACAGTCTAATGATGCAAATATCTCCCTTAATTGCATTTGCGCGTCAATATTCCCGATGAGTAACTACCTTCAACTGTCTCTAGTGCAGACCCCCAATTATTTATTATGCGTTCTGGACCGAATATTGACTGTGCAAAACTCATTCGTGGCGAAGCTACACAATGGCAATTGCTGGGAGATTGCAATTATGCCTAACCGACAAGCTGATGGTGGTCGTGGTTAAGTGAGATGAGTTTAAACTACACACTGATGTCTTCGGTTTTGACCACGCAGCCGAGACACGATCAACGGTTTTTACAATTGAATGAAATACCGGCTTACCAAATTCCCATCAAGATTGAATCTGATTGATATAGCTTGCAATAACTGATTTTTCGGGCTTGGCAAAGGTTTTTTAACCACAGTATTCACGTGTTATTCGCGTGATTTTCGATAAAATTGGTTCGTCTTCATTTGAGGACTGTGGCCATCACGAAGGTTTGAAACACAAACAACTGTTAAAATTACTGTTGAATTAATAAGTGGTGATGACCGAGACACACACACGAATTATGCATATTACGGAATAGTGAAAGGTCAAGTTGTCATATTTGAGAGGAAATATCTATCACTATTCATCCACATAGTTGATTATCCAATCTAAGCTTGCACGGAGGATAGGAATACAGAAAATAATGAAGTGTTTCCAGAGTGATGCAAAAGTAACTAATAAAATGTTGAAAAACCTAAAAAACAATTGCGCATTACCGTGAGTCATGCAAATTATTCATTCATCGAGACACTTTACCAGTGACCTTGAGCTGCTCCAACGAAGGTTCGACGTCCACCTTAGGGGTTCAGTAACTTTAAACCATTCAAATTTGTGTCTTTAATAATCTATCAACCAAATGATCCTAGTCATTATTGACCCCATCATAGATTACAGCATCAAAGTGACTTAGAAACGAGCCTACTATAATAACACTTTAAGATGAGGTTACAATCTTTTGGATAATTTTGATTGCGCTCACCTGAAGGGCACTCGAGTCGTTTTGACGACAATAATAGACGCGAAGATCTAGACTTAATTAACAAGGCTCACTAGACTAGCATGGGAGGTGAGGTTTATCGCTTACGCGGTTACCTTGGACTGTCAGAGTGTATCAGTTGTTGACTAGGTAATTAAAGCCGTTGGACAGGAAACCTGGGCCTGTTCGGTCAGTTATCTTGTAAGAAAGGGGCAAGTAACAAATTGAAACGCGAGTTTTTTGAAGCCATCATCTCACCTAGTATTTCACTAAAATACTGGAATTGAATCCAGCTGTTTAAAGTTGTAAAGTAGCTGTTCGGCTGCCTTAAAAGTCCACTGGCATGAGTACCACAGATGAACATTTAAACAGGACGACGCTCGAGCGCGTTTGGATTTACCTACAAGCAGCTTCGATCGAAGTAATCAGGATTCCGTGTCATAAGTTAAAAAAAATAATGTTATTTTTGACAGCAAAACTACGGCATGCAACCTATCGCTTACAGCGATCGACTGCCCACTGGAGCACGACTGAAGGCAGCGCGTAGCAGATCAGTTTCTGCACCACATAATCTCAGGCACCGAGGAACACTTAATTTACGTGCAAAACTGAACTACCGTAAGAAAACAAAATTATCTACCTAAATTAATGGGGTCAAACTGTACCCCAACTGATTTTTAAAGGCTTGTTTCCTTCTGAGAAATAGTATCTTCTATGCATCATAAAGCATAAATACCACTGAAAGGAGTATAACAATTTGCCTGTTCGTGCAAAACGCAACGAATGATATTGCAAAAAATCGTTTTGTCATATTCAAACGTGAAATCTAAAAGGCTATGGCTTGAAAAGTCTGTTTATGTGAAATGGTTTAATAGAGCTGAAGAATATAGCGTCTCTCCTGCAGTGCATGATTTGTTATTCCTCTCACACTTGGACGAAGACTCACACACCATGAACCAATTATATGCGAAAGTAATCACGCGCCTATAAGGCATCACCTCGGTCAAAAACTGACTCCTAAAATTTTTCCAAAACTGTGTTAATGGCTAGGTTAAAATGCCAATGAAATTTTCTTCAGAATTTTGTTATGTAGAACTAAATCCCACGACAGAAACCAAAAAGTAGGCTTCCACACAAAGCTTCAAAATGGATGAACCATGAACCGAAGAAAAGGCTACTTATGGACAGCACCAAGCGGAAGCTCTACACTCCCAGTCAAATAGTGACAGCAATACTTTCGCACACAACCTCGCGCATTTGTCTCTACCACTTCACATTAAGTTGAAATAATCAAGGAGAAGATTGAAAAGCACTTAAGCAATGGTTAGGAAGGAACTAAGAGACCTGATTTCGGGCTTTTTACTGCGCATCTTTGGTGAAACGAGGCGAGAGGTGGGGAAACATGCCAGTGACACCTTTGGTATAGGCAAAGAATAATTATGCACAAATTAGATCGCCATGACTTCTTAACCATTCTTTTGCAGAGATACCTCCCATTATTAGCAAATTAAAATGAAAAACATTACCAAAATAGCAGGGGGTAGGAGTACTCATCGTGCTTTTCTTTGCAAAATTCCTCAAAGGAGGAATGAAGATGGTGGATAGACAATGGTAGTCAAATGGACAATCAGGAACCTTTGAAGTAATGGCAAGCACCTCTCTGACGTTGAATGGCTCTGGATCAATGAAAACCAATGATTTCTTGTAAAGGCTATTAAATGGGCAGCGTCCCTAGCTAGGTAAACGGGATAAAAACAACGCGGAGCACTCCATGGAGAGGAAAGAAGAAATGACATCCTGAAAGGGAAAATATCCGATAAATCTTTGCAGAAATACCTCTCCCGTCAGTGTTTCAAGCCTGAATTTTGGTCAATTCTGGACACGTGGGCAACAGAAGCGTGAAGGCATTAAAGGAGTGGTTTAAGGGGCTGTGAATTCCACAATTGTGAAGTAAAAAATGTGTTTCGACAACTTCTTCATCATTGTTAAGCCGCCTGCACTTTTTTAAGGCAAAATAGCAACTTTATTTTAGTGCGACCTTTAAAACCACGGATTTCACTATTGATGAGGACACAAAGAAGGCGGTTTAGTACTAAATTTCAAACAACAATTAAGGCAGACTGGTCGCAGATAAAAATTGTTAGTTTTACATCCTAAATCTCCCAGAAATGGGGAACATTAAGAAATAGTTGGCTCATGGAGTGCGAAAGCCGTTGATTGCAATAAAGAAGCGCATAAATGTAATGCGACTTTTGAGCCTTAGGAGGACACAGGTCAACGTCACTATGGAAAGCGTCAATATTTTGTAGACTATAGTTTGGGAGGCATTTCAAAACAAAAACCAAAAGTCATCCAAATTAAGCAGAGCAGAAACTCAAAAAGCCAAACATACCATTGCTCCCATCGACAGGTGCTGTGCCATCACCACCCCCACGACTGCCACCACTAGTGCCGTTAACCCAGCTAGACCTGCATTTCTGTGGGTAAGGTCGCAACTACACGAGTTTTGAGGTCATCAACTGTAAGATTTTTCCACCGCTCCCGTTCCACTCCTTTGCTGGTAAACTTACACACTACCGCATTTTGGACTTCCTCTACGACCACTTTTTTGAATAGTCACCAAATCCTGAGACAGGCCAGTGTGCTCCACCACACTTTACAACTCCAAATACCCATTAGGATAGGAAATAAAGTGAAGTCATTTGGTGCATACAAAATACTACTGAGAAACTTCCGTCGTACGGTAACTTAAGTACGTAAAAGGACAGCACTTCCTCCCACTAGCCCTCTGTACCGTGCAAACAACAAAGAAAAAGCCGCCAGTAGTTCCATCCAAAGGGATTCATAAATCATACCTTTGAGGTAATCAAATTCGTAACGAAGGTCGGACAAATGTCCCGAAATATAGCAGATACTTGGCTTTAAAAAACTGCTAAACAAAATAGAACTAACTGTAAAGTGCCCCTTATTTGATTGGAAAGTATTTTTTCTAAGGCATGGCTCTTTTAAATATGAGAAGGTTGCCTTTAGCATTCGTTGGGTTTGGGCTCAGGGAAGGCAAAGGGAACCCATAGACTACGAAAGAATGTAGCTGGTTTCAATACAAACAGAGACATGTGAGAATTACGCGTGGAAACTCCATGAGGTATGCATAAGCGTCGCCGTAGCACATTAATTTAGTGAAAGAACACAAAGTATGTAGGAAATAGTTTAGCGACTCGTTTTTATTCCACCAACGGATAGTATAATCCAATAGTTAAAACAAGAAATTTAGCCTTTTTCTGGAAGTACCAACAATAGCATCAGAGCCGCTTCAGAGCGGCAATGGCATTCGATTCTGTTGGAAAACCTTCGTAAATGCCCAGCTACCACAAAAACAGCGATTTACCAAATGCATCACCAACGACTATTTCTATGATAGACAAAAGTGGAGTCAGATCAATCGTTAAAATGAAATCAAAGATAACTAGCCTTGTTAACTTGTCAGAGCATACTTCTGCATCGTTTGACTAGCCTGTGGAAGTCTGCAAAATCCACCAACAAATAAAATGGACCGTTAAGGAGTAGGTACATTAAAAAGTTGGATTAGCAACTGAGGTTGAAATTTGGGTATAATGTGAGAAAAACGAAAAAGCCATCGCTAGTAAAAAAGCCTGACGTTAGGACATGAGAGCGCTGTTCGCGCACATCCATGAGCCCCTACCGAAGTGTGCGCATTGTAGTGTGAGTAAACTGAATGGCTGAGTTTGACGCGCATGGCTCAACTATGGAGTGATACAGACCAAAAGAAATAGTGGAAAAGCGGAGGAAAAGAAACATCGAAACCCTTATAGATTTCGTGCTTTTGTAAGAACTGCTATTAATAAGGCAAAATATTCCTTATCTGTTGCTAGAATCGTGTTATGTCTCCTCCAAGAAAACCGTAAGCAATGGATGATTGGGCAAATTAGAAAAAAAACCGCTAATAATCTCATTGTTTGGCAAAGTGGATGAGGGTTAGATGTTGCAACAAGATCAACCATAAGAATAAAAGCACCAACCGCTTCCCTTATTCATAAATGGAAATTGGGGAAAAATCAGTTTTCAAATGGTGTGGACCAGATTCCTAACCACTTGTGAAAAAAAACTGTTAGTCATTTAAGTATAATAAAAGTAGTAAAATATTTTACAAGGTCAGTGAAATTGAACGGAGACTAAATAAGGAAACGTTCCCACCTGGTCAATGTCAAGTGTAAATACATGTACATAGGAAATTTTACAAACTTCAAATGCAGCACATACTCATAGGAACAAATTTTAGAAGCAGTTTTACTACTCCAACAAGTGGGAAGTAGAAACCTAGGTCTACCATAGTCCTAAGCCCATCTCCTAAATGAACCTAAAACTTCATTGCTAGCTATGGAGAATGAAAAGTCAAAGCAACAAAGAATGCAAAAGCTCGCCGAAGGGGTCATCTACCTCGCCAGCCATTAGTAACCACACCTGTGGCATAACCCACGCAATAGTGACATACGCGCTGAGTCGAAACAATCAAACCCGCACATTTACCCCACACAGTCATAAAGACTTAAGAAACATCACAGCGTAGTTGACCCAACATGAGGCTATATTGATGAAGCATCGTGTCGCTTCCGTGTTGTGATTTTCCTAGCAAGACAGGTAATCCAAAGCTGCGAAGAGACAAGAATGAGTGTGCATAAGGAAATTGAAGTAGAAGAAACTCACTTTCCAGTTTCATTGGAGTGCTTGTGTTTGAGGGAGTTTACAAGCTTGGCCAGTGCATCAGAATAATCCTGTTCAACGAGGGCGCGGCGACGGTAAAATTCGTGAAGCTCCGACATCACAGTGACGTCGAGATCGAGTTTTGAGTCAAGGCATTTGAGCTGCTCGGAGAACTGGGCCCGCAGCTCTGCGAGGGCATGCGAGGTGAGCGGTTGGGGAGAGGCAGGTGACACAGGGACGACGGTGGCGGAGGATGAGGAGAATGCAAAAGAGGGGGAGGTGGGTGAGGAGGGAGTGGAGCTGTGCTTCCCCCTGGCTATGGTGCTCTGTCTGTCCCCTGTGGCAACGTAATCATCAGGCCACTTCTTCTTACGCAACGAGAACTTGCGAATGAAACAACTGGCATCGAAACTGGAACTGGGGCTATGCATCCTGTGCCATTCTAAGTGAGTATGGATGCGCGTGTGAATGTGTTTGCAATTCTCGCTACTGTGCGTGTGTGATCCACCTGATCAGCTGTTTCACCATGCAAGCCCACACGCGACTTCAGATGAAGCCACCCAATGGTGTTCAGATGTACAATGCTACCAACCAGCAGTGCTGACGCGGTCTTTGTTGTACTCACATTAGCGAATGACGTAATCAGAGAATGTGATTGGCTAAACTTAGAAGTAGTAAAACAAGCACAGTGGATAAATGAATCTAAACGTGACAAGCTTAAATGGGAGAGCAGATCACTATTGTGCCCTTTGGGGATAATAAAGTGATGCCTCAATTGCAAATTTATAAGGTTACAACGAGAGAAGCTCAAATTCGTTCAAGGAAATTTTGTAACAGTTGTTGCAACAATTGTACGATTGAGAGTAAAACAATCGTACAATTGAAATTCCAATGAGGCAGAGATTAAAATGGCTTTTTGGTTACCTCATGCAACTACTAAGCTATTTCGCCAGCAAAACAAGTGAAGACGAAGAAACGGGCTAATGTCCCTTCAGTTTTTCAGGAACAGGATTCTTACCAGAGTTGAGCATTATTTTTAGGAAATGAGTAGCAAATCGTCACCCATTAGCTAAAAATGAACCAACCAATCACCCACAAAAGGTCACAACTTCTATAAGTTAAAGCGAGCGTCGACACGTAAATGCGTCTTTCATTCACCGTTTCAAATGCAGTAATTAGTACTGAATGACAACAAAAGTTTGACGTAAATTACTTCAAATCTAGATCAACCGAGTGGAATATCAAAATTATCAACTAATACGGTTTCATACCAATAGAATACTAGCCAGAGGTAACTAAAACCTAGATACTCAAGGGTTGGCACAAGTCAATCTCAAATAACCAGCTCCGTAAATAAAGATTAAGAGGCATCCAAGTCCTTCCAAGGAAATTTTAAGGCGCGGCAACCGTAGATCAAACTATGAGACAGCAACTCGCCTAGTTTTAGTATTTCGGCAAAAGATTGCATCCATAAACGAACCCTGTTCGCCAATGACTGGAATGTAGTCGACCTCCCCGAGATTCAGCTTCCATACAATTCCATTTGCCCAAAAACATCAACTCACAAATAAAGTGTTTTCTATTGCAAAATAGCTACGGATAACCCTCTTTGGAGCAATACTAGACAATAGAAAAATTTCTTTAATTTAATTGGTTTCATGCATTCAGAGTTTTTTTAGGCCCAGAGTTGAAAAGTTCCACGGACCCAAGTTCCTCTGCTGAATTCAGCAAATTTTAATAATTTTCGACAGAACGTTTGTATGAACGGATGGAGAACTATACTACGAACATAATCTATCCCGAGAAGTACGAGACTTCTCTGTTGGCACAGAAAGTCATAATTGCGGTACATAAGAAGGGTAAGTAGACTTTTGACACGACTCCAGAGAATTGGCTCAGAAGTGAGCTTTTGACACTGAAATGCAATGAAAGGGATACGCAAAGCTTTGGTGAGAAAAATGACCCACTAGAAGTTCTGATTTAACCAAATCTTGATGAAGTTGCCCTGAAACTCGCCTGGCACCTGCTCAAAGTGAGTAGTACACAAATGATACGGTGACTCAAGCTTGTTTGAAAGACCGTATGGCTAAAAGGATTGCCTTCAAATCACTGATACTACCGCTATGATAGACAAGGCTGCGCATCTCTGAAGTGAGAATGAAGTGACAAGGAGGAGCAGGCGCGAAACTCTGCTTCCACGAGCTGTTTCAAAGCCTGTCCTCCCTATCATAAATTTGCTTGTAGGTCAGTGTTCCTGCATCTAGCGTGATGCCCAGCATAATTTTGCGCTCTCAAACCCAATTCCCATACAGAACGAAAAGCAGATCCGGTAGAATTGCCAAGGGGAACTAGTGACGTTGCTTTCAACTATCTTCTTAGCTGCGAAGAAATTCCATGGATAACTTATTATCAGACCCCCTGAAAAGAGGGCTTGAAGAGCATCCTTGACGATGTACAGAAGTTCTCGCATATAGATACAGCAAATGTCGTTTATTCTGCTGCTCTTCTTTTTATTGAAATTTTCAGGAAACGAACGTTTCAATTCCGGGAGGCCTTCACTGGGGTTGATTCCACGAATACCTAACATTTCAATCCGAAACTAGGATCCACCCAAGAGTTTCTAGCAGTGGAATGCAATCGTCAATGCTTGAATCACCAGGCGTTTGGGGCTTAAAAATCTCGAAGACAGAACCAGCACGATTTTGTTTATTCGATTTAGTGTGCAGAAGGGTTAGTTTGTATATATATATGCGAAACGAAGCTGAGGTAGTCGTGCGCAAAGAATGTTTATGATCAAGACAAATGGAGAACCACGGAATCAATATTGTTTACAAGTTAAAATCTGCAGAAAGGAGGTCCACATGGAACTTCGTTCCCAATGAACCATAAAATAAATGCCAATGTCTCGCAGACAATCAGGAGACAGGACATGACAACAAAAATAAGGCACTTGCACTGTACGAACTTATGGTGAAATGATTTGCAAAAAAACAAAAAATAAAAGGAATTATTCAAATACATTTTGACAAACTTTTAAAGGCAACGCCAGTTGTTGGCACACTTTGCCTCCACGTACTGATGATCAGTGACCAGTAAAAGGTAGACTTCCAAGTTAGCAAAGAGGAAAATGCAATTTTGAATTCTCATAGTCAAAAAACCTAGGACATGCGCGTAAATTTTCGCTAGGGTAACATATCAGACCAAGTTATGTAGATTCGAGGCACGCTACTATTGGGGTACTTCCACCATGAGCGTAGATTCATTCAAATGATAGCACAAGCCACCAAGCATTGATTGACTTTCGCGATTTTGTTGGCGACTGTCGTTCAGAGCTGACTCGCAGTGCTCTCGAAAGTGAACACCAGCCTGCCCAAGAACACAGTGCAAAGATGAAAAAATTGGCTCACAAGGCCATGGTATTCCTGCGCTTCCTAATGCTGGCGGTAGCCAGTAAACCTTTCATACTTCCGGCAGTCAGTATTTGTTGTAAAACGGAGGTGGGGAAAAAAAAACGATAAAGGCTCGTACTGCCAGTCACACAGTAGCAGTTGATGGACCAAGAAAAATTGAAACGGTGCATGGAAATGCATGAGGAGAAATCGCTCAGTTACCTGAACGAGGACCACAGACTGTAGGACTTGACTGCAATTTATTCCGAGTGTAAGAAGTACTTCACAACGCCACCTCATACCCACAAGCATTAGGGACACGTGGAGGGTGACTCATCGTGACGGCCACGACCAGTGAGATCCCTGCCTATCTGATGGACGAATCGCAATGACAATGTCTAGGCAGGTGTAAATAGCAGTGCAAACACTGTAGTACGCCTGCATACGTAGCTATTGGCCATAGCATCTGAATTATTTTTGACATCGAAAAAAAAACAGCAGTGATGGTGGAATGTGGGATTTGCAAACAGACGAAGACTTCGGTCAAGATTGATATGAATTTAATTGGTGAAAGTGTGACCGTTCTCAAATAACGCGCCCGGAATTACTGATAGAGATGCAACGAAAATAAAATTCGACAGTGAAATCCTGGAAGATGTATACAGGGCTTAGTGATCACAAGAAGCTTACAAAAATCGCACCAGCGGGACTCGGAACAGTCGAGGTGTGCCTACAAAGTCATTGATAATCGTGAACAGTAGGGAGGAAACCGGTGTTTCTCAATATATCAGGGTTACGCACCGGAACACTGACGAATCAGTGCTGGACGGTGCCAAAGAGCGTTGCATGCACTGATGTTGAAGGTACCTACGCTCAGTTACACCTGGGTAAGTTAGCCATTCAACATGGTGAAGTCTTTTCTCCTAGGTGGGCGTGTGTGCACATTCCCGCTTGCAAATCAGGCATGCCCGAAGGCGCAACCACATAGGCTACGCCACCAGCATTTGGTAAATAACCCGAGCGGATAAGTGCCAATTATCAGAAAGTTAAGGACATTAAATAGCACCAGGTTGATGGGGTTAACATCGCTAACCTTACCTCTCCATCAATTGTCGAAAATACATTGGATTGTGTAGAAAATACAAAAAATGCACTCAACCATAAAAATATCCCTTCCTCACCTCCAAAAGCCCTCCATATTTTGTGATCAAACTCAAGGCATGCGAGACCAGGTTCAGGGCATTTGTTGACGGGTCGTAAACAAATACACTAAGGTAAACGACCACCATGCCAAAAGTACCAAGGGAGAAATGGTTGTACTCTGTTGCAAATTTACTGATTTATTGAGCAGCGATTGACGAATTTAGCAAATCACTGACACTCAAATGATGGCACGAGCCCTGATATTTTGTGTGAAGACCTCGACAAACGACTTCTGTTGATTACTCCAAAAGAATGCACCAAATAAGTGAGCAGCAATCGCATGCCAGATTTAACAAAAGAATTCAACCAAACCTTGTACAACCACAATTCTGCGTGGCCGAGACGCTCGAAATGCAGTAGTTTTCGCTACCTTAACCCAAAAGGGTTACATAAACGGAACGCAGTTCTGATAATGCTTACCATCGTTGATGTCTCACCACCAAGGGGAATCGCGACAAGTGATCGAAATACTAGTCACACCGACGCCGAATCACTCACCGCGCAAATTTGCATGAGGGCGTCATCTCCTCCCTCCGTGTCAATCTTTTTGGGCGGATGAGGTCTCGCACCCTAGACTATGTAGTACCAATAACTGATTTTACATGATGAAAAGCTCTTTAGTATGAATGCAAATGAAGTTTGGGCCATTTCAAATGGACAAGTGACATCCAGCATTGAGATGAAGTCAGGAAAATGAACATTCAAGCATCTGTATCCCCTCATTTACAAACTCGCTACAAATAGCTAGTTTAAGAGTCGAAACTTGTAGTAAAAAGTATGAGTTTACTTTTCCTGTGACAACAAAAATAGGATTCAAGAGTCGTCAACTAATTAGCATAAGCAAAAGCTCACCAAACATCTCTTCCGTGTTCATCCGGGATACTGTGGGAAAGCAATTGAAAGACCAAAGTAGCATTCTGATGGGATTTTTGTGTGAGTGCGTGAGTAGAATAAGAGCGTTTATTCCAATTAGCTAGAGAGAGAAGAAGACTCGAAATGCACCCTGCCCCACTGCCTCCGTCATCGCATTCGCCTGTTACCACAACAGGTCAGGGGCAGCCCACGAATGCGCACGTACCGTGCTACCACGTCCACCGTCCAATGGCAGGACTAGTGCGCTGATTGGATACCCCTGACCAATCGAAGGATCCGATGAATAGCCGGACTGTGCGCGGAGTGTTTGCTTTGCTTGTGCGTCACGAAGCGGGGCAGGGGGCGGGGTGGCGGCGCCCGCATTGGACGGCCATTAGTAAAGGGCGACTGATAGCCGGTAACGGAATTAAGGAAGGCGTGCCCTGGCCCTCGGCCATCTTGCTACAGAATCCACTCCTTTTTCTTCAGAATGCCATGCCATCTGATGCAACCCCTTCATGATGTGTGTAATTCGCTAGCATTAACTTCAGATTGTAATCCTATGCTGATCTTCGTGAACGCTTAAAAGTAGCTCAAACATAGAGTTTGTACACTGCATCACCGTGAGCTCAAATCTAATCAGGTCACTCCTTACTTGATTCATCGTTGCCAATGCGTGGCTCCTCTCCATCTTCGATCCCGTGGAATCAAGGTTTTGCAGAAGACAACTTGTCTCCAGCAATGGGAGACTTTAGCCCAGGGAAATCATTCACCCAATCCCTCGGTACTGAGCATAAAGTGAATTTGGTGAAAGGAATGCGCGGTGCACTAGGATTTGCTGCAAATTCACTCCCGGTAGTATAAAACCATGCAAGATATAGAAAATATTTATCTCTATTTAAAGCATTCTACTTACTGAATATACGTAGCATCTTCAGCATTGAACAGGTAACCAAGTATCTTTAATGAAACGAAGCTATTTCACAAAGATGTCCTCAATCCAAAAATAACCAGTCACACCTTACTTTAAGAAGGAAGTAAACCTCCAGTTAGACTTCAATTAAAAAGCCTATAGGTGGCCTAGAATAGTTTGAATAAACAAAACTTGGACGGAGTCGACATCTTAAAAGGTCGAATAAACACCGTGTAGGGCAATTGACAGATACATAACAGGCTAGCTGCCTAGAAGTGGAAATCATGCTATTCAAATGACACATGCGCTTTGATTGGCAGGTAGGGCAAATTAAAGAAAGCTATTCCGGTTTTATGATAGCTTAACGCGGAAACATTTCTGAACGAATACCCATAGCAGAGATAAAAAAATCGGTCCAAATACAAAACAGAAAAATCTGGTACATCAATAAACTGGAATGACATATATTCAACATTCACAAACTGAATGAGCCAATTTTATGAGAAAAGAAGAAAAAGTTTACGGCATTCATGCGTGGTGATCAATCATAACATAAACAATTCATTCCACCTCATGACGGAGCTGGTATGCTACCAGAAAAGTAATAACTGTCAGAAATCTGATAAATATTAAATAAAGGCTAGATGTGCAGAGAAAAATGGGATTCGAATTGCGAGCCGGAATGCAGTGGTGTTTGATGCACTTAAAATACTCAAGTTAACGTCCACAAGTGCCTAGGGGTGGCCAAAAAGGTGGGAACTCAGGGTATTTTCCATCCAAAGATTAATAAATTGCACCCCACTTCGATTCAGTCAATGCTCACCCAACCGTCTCGTAGATGATAGGCCACTATGACCCATATTTCAGCTGGATGGACCAATGTGATCTCAAAGCGCCGCTGTGGCGACGATGGTCATGAGTAGGAAGGAGGGATAAAGTCTTGGAGAAGCTGACAACTCCCAGTGTGTCTTTGGAATGAGAACATTCGCAAACTAACATATGTAGATTTATCAACCGCAATCCGCATGACGCGTCTCCCCCCAAAGCACCAACGCCGTAAGTGGGGCAACAGAAAACAAGGGCAATTAGTCGACCAGAAGTTGTACTGAGTGCCACTTGCTATGACAGGGAATTAGAAGCCACTGTATTTAGTTAAGTGAACGCAATACTGAGATTATGCAACTTTTTTATAGCCGATGATTTAGAAGATGCGATTCGAGTTCCGTCTTGCTCTAACGCCGAAATAGATCATTCAACAACTTACTACACAACTTTGTGCTTCAAAAGCCTATGTTGCCCTCACAGATAAAAACGTTTTATACTACAAAATCACGTGAATTATAAAAAGCCCAACGTGTGAGATCTCGGGACCGGGAATGGTGAAATAAAACGGAGGAAATACCGACCTGAAACCCAATGGGACGACCGAATGTAAGTACAAACCATAGATTGTTTCCGGGGTGGAGGCGACGGTGAGAAAAAAAAAACAGGTCATAGTGAAGCATGGAGACATGCACACACGTGTCAGCAACAACTAAGTCACGCTCCATGCAATTTTGGCTAGTCTCTTTTTGAGGAATCCTTAAATTCACCCCTCATCTACCCAATGTCCCGGATAGTAGATTAAATCAAGGGCCTTGTAACCATGACTCAGAAGTGCAGTCATCGGAAGAGATCACCAAGATACAACAAAGTAGTGAAACAAGAAGCTAGATGGGAGGGGAAAAGAAGACCAGGAGATGTGAAAAGTGGGGGTGACGACAGAGAACGATGATGGGAGAGAGCCCAAGCGATGACGCATTTTGATGCGATGGTCCGTGTACACATGCCCACACCCACGGCCGCACAACGCATGCGCAAGTCTAGCTGACTCACGTTCTCTCGTTGGGTCTGGAAAGCTGCCACAAGGCTGACTCCGATGGCAGAGGCGAAACACCGCGCGCGCTTGAGAGCTTGTTCTGCTAACCACTTCGCTTAATACTACACCAACTTCATCGATAACGATCTTTAGCCTTGTCCGAGGCAACAAGTTGCGTAACAATTGCAAGTGATGCTCATTTCAATTTTATGTGATCATGCAACCTTTTCTAGTCTCTTTGATTCATTCCACGATAATTGCATAATAGTTTAAGGAGAGATAAACATCGTCCAACCTTCCAAAACTGATTGAAATGGCTTCGCTAAAAAAATAGTGGATCCAAGCTTCTCGTACATCCTTGTTCTTATTTATAAACACGGTACCGCACTTACACACGCATTGTTATATCAGGGCACATATCAGGCGCCCTATTCGTGGTAAAATTCGCATCTCTGATGGAGCATTCCAAAGTTCCATAAAAGCGCGAGCTTAATTAGAATTCATAATAAATTACACCGATGTGCTTGCACGACAAATTGTGCCTAAAAACTAAAGAGTCCCAAGGTACACTGGCACAGCAAAGAGAAGGAATAAGCACAAGTGACGTTCAAAGGCAAAAGCAAAGTCAGAGGAGGAAGCAATGAATGCTGACACACCAGAATGCGGTCCAGATTCTCAGTGAAGGAAATCCCTGAACAACCGGATAAAAATACGTTTCGGTAACTACCCTATATAATTTATTATAGCTTTATAAATCCCAAAAGGGTGTTTTAAAACCACTGACGCGTAGATGAAGCAAGGTTATAACAAGAGTCCAGACCAATGGGGTAGGTTTTGGTGGCAAAAAACACAGGGAGGGGGATACAGTGTCACAAAAGGGGAACTTTAAGGAACACATACATTCAAATATGATACTATCGCAAAGTGAAAGCATTCTCATTGACATAGATGAGTGCGCAAACATGGAACCCGAAACAAACAACCTAAAAAGTGAAGCACAAACTGAGTTCAAAGCAAATACCATCCAATAAGTTTGTGAGGAGGTTAATATTACTTTAATAACTCAGTACTACTAGTAGCTAACGCACAGGCCAGAGAAATGCTACTTAGGGATACGTTATGTCACTGAAAACGTATAACGGCTTAACATCCAACGCCACTTTTTTATATTGACGTTCGCCGAGCTTGCCTTCAAGTGAGGCCTGCGAATCTGTATTCCTCGCGACTCAGTGAACCCAACACATGGGATAAAGTGACCTGGTGTACAGACTTGAAGGCCAACATCAAGGATTCGCAAATCCCCGGCACGCCATTAAAATGCAATGACTTCGTTTTTTGAGAAAATCAACCTGTTCCAAGTGCCTATAAGCCAGTGCGCTCAGTTAACGGAAGAAGTATGGATATCTAAAACTGACTACTTCATGGCACGAATTACGCCTTTTCATAATGCATTAAAATTTGCGTAAAAAGAAAGTGCGCTCACAAGCGTTAGCTACGTAGATAGGTAATACTTATAAGGAAGCATTGTTACCTTACTATATGATCTCAATTATTTAAAACGACTTCATGAGAACTGTCAAAAAACTAACATTGATGAACAGGGAATTTTGGAATCTTAAATCGGATTAATGACCAATTAGAAATTTGAGTTGTTTAAATTAATACTTGAGCATGCCAATCGAGAACTGCATTTGGGATGTTCCAAAGAAGGATCATTAAAACTTCAGTCTCACAGGCATCGTATAACGCCACATCATCAGATAACTCAATAATTAAAGGAATTAGAAGCACATAAAACCTTTCTCAGCCTCCTAACAGAGAAGTTTAACCCACAAGGTACATTCGAACCAGTGGGCGAAACCATACATTTCTGACAGATCACATTTCGTGGTAACGGGATAGTGAGATACCAATGCAGTAAAACACCTGCTTGGAAAATATAGTAAAAATGGAGAAGTGTGTAATGCCATAGTTGTGAGTTAAACATACCAACGGAAAAGCAAAGGGTATGTGATGGGAAACACGTATAAGTGATTTAGGTTATGTAGGACACAGCACTGCCTCGCAAAGTCCTAAGCGGATCATAACATGAGGAAACTACTGGAGAGAAAGGAGAGTATGATAACAAGTCCCACATTCCCAAATATTCAGAATAGTCCATTCCTGAACGAGTAGTTTGGGCATTTCGCTGCCGCAAGTAGCCTAATATGTCAAAAAACAGCATTGTTCCAAGCATTTACAAAAAGCGACCAGTATCTCAAGGCTTACATGTTCAATGAAATCTCAGAAACTGTCAAGTTAAGTAGAATTACCTCATGGAACTGATAATTGTGCGTTAATCCCAGTTAAAGCCTCAACGCAGCATTGCATGGGAGATAAGCACCGTGAAAAGCTTCAAGAGTGAAGGGTATTGCAAGGGTTGCACGAAAAATTGACCCTCCGTTAAACACACACGCAGGTGGAACTGAGACGATCCTGATGGCCGAGATGGATTCTTGAACAATGGCATCTACCACTGCCTGTTGACCAACACCGGGGCCGTATTTACACAAACACTTGTCAGTAGATGGTAGAGTGCGGTTGGATGAGTCGCAATCGAACGGACTCTCATGTGTGTTCACTCAAAGAGAGATTGTTGCCATTCCTCTATCCGTGTGTGTGTGTGTACGTGTACGTACGACCAGTCAGGCATGCCTCAGCCAACCAGTTTACCAGGCACACACATGTACGTGCAAATAGGATTGCATCATCAACTACATGCTATGCCAATGCAGAAAGTGCAACCGAACGCTTTGAATATATCATCACCATTTGAAACCAATCCCTTATAGCAAACAAAAAACAGTGAACGCGAGGGTAAACAAACACACGGGTAGAACAATGCGATTGAAAACGACAAAACGAGTTCATTTCCAGTAGCTCTAAAGTAAACACCTTTCAGTAAGTCTCAAACTTGCTAATAAAAGTCAGGAAAAAAGCACTTACACAGGACCTCAATTACTATGAAAATAAATTAAACGAAATCCTTTGAAATTATCACATGGGGAAAAATAACAGTTACTAATAGGAATGTGCACAAATTAAGTGGAAATAATACTCATGAGAAAAAAAACTCAGTGCACAGATCGCAATGCCAAAACTTCCCATCAACATTGTCGAAAAACTTCAAACTGAGATGATTACTAACACAGATACTAAACTGTGTGGATGGGCTTCTGGGCACAAAAAGGTGATCACATGAACATAAACGCAATAGAACGGTGTACGTGAGGGAACTTTAAGGAAGCGAATACACATCCGTGCTGCTTACCCTTCTGAGGATTGCGAGAAGTCATTGCAGATTGGTGATATGAGGCGAGGATGAGAATACAAGCGGGAAATGATGACGAATTACCTACAATAAATGAATGGCACAGATCAATATAACATTTCCCAAGAAAAGTAAAAGGAGTACCTATTTTTCGGATATCAATTAAATGCAAATGGATTCGACGACTAGAAGAGCACAAAATTACTCAGATTGAAGAGCACAATGTTTCAAGTTGATAAATTCGCTGACATATCGGAAAATTGGTGAGTAGAAATGCAACATATGTTTAAATCGAACTAAGCTGCTCATCAGCATTAAACGAAATTACATAATCCATTTCAACTTATTCGTAGGAAGAAGCTGAAAATGTAGAAAACGTCGCATAACGTCACGCATCAAGAGTAGCGCAACAAAAAAAACCCACTTTTAGTGAAAGAAAGACAAGACTTCCAATCCAATGAACGTGAAGTTTTACTTAAAAATGGGAGACGAGTCTGAAAATAGGCGTCGAAGTAAAAGTGTTGGGGGTAAAAAAAATATGCACCCACGCCTAATTCCAGAAAAAAAACAAAGCGGCGCCAAAAAAAAGTTAAGTGACATAAAGCCAAAGACTTTTGTGGCAAAAGAAGACCTAAAACAGAGTGCACAAAAGAGCAAACACAAACGGGAAAAAGCTGTGTGCTAACAAGTAGGGAAATCCTGAATGATCGCATCCTAGCAAACCCTTACGATTATAACCATTGAATAGATTAAAACCTACTGCTTGAACCAAAAGGAAGATGGAGCTACCAAAGCAATAAAGCAGTAAAAATACATAACGTGCCCCGAACTACCCGGAAAAATGCAAGATAAAATAAACACCTAATCACCACAGGCACGTAGTCCCACACTCAATTACAGTGAATAATATAAAGTTTAAGCGTAGACTAGAATAGAAAATAGCTAACAGGAAATTCAGCTATCCAAAATCAGCCATTCATATGTATCGCAGATTCACTAAAAGTACTCATAGGTTCTGTACCAAAATGGCACCTCAGACGAAAAAGAAGAATGGGAAAATGTTAAGAGACACACCACCTGCAGTAATCCAGACAACACACGGCGAATCATACCTGCCGGACAAGCATGAAAGTGTCTCGGTGGTGTGACCTTGATATCCTTTGCCCCAGGGAAACAATAAAACGATTTAAGAAAAGAATCTTGATGATTAAAAAGCAAAAGCATCTTTCGGACAAATTAAACTTTAGTTTTACCATTATATATACATTACATACCTAAAAAATAAGTTTACATCAAATAAGCATTAGTCCCTGACAAAATAAGTGAAGAAGAACAGTAGTGTCCCGAGATTCCCTTTAAGGCAAAAGAGGGCATAGTATTGGGGCAGAACATATATTCTGGAAACAGAGGGCTTGGGGGCTGTTGGCACGGCCCAAAGGCCGTCCAACCGGCTAGTACAAGATGGCCACCCAAGTGACCGAAACCGGCAGTTCGAACAAACAAAGTATTACGCAGCCCCTCTCTTCTTTCGAGCGTTGTCCTCGGCGCTCCCCTTGGTCAGCCTCTCGTGTCAGCTATCACAACGCAATCAGTGCTGCGAGAAGCACCCACGAGCTAACCGTGCAAGCCATCGAGATTCGAGCGCATGTCTTCTTGTAGTACCATCAATTCTGCGTAGCACTCGGTGCAGCAAATGCGCATATCTTAGTCCTCCTCTCCCACGATAATGTGGCCCAATGAAAGATGGGGGTACGGATCCAAGTTTTCGAATGGGTGAGAGACACACACAACACATGCTGTGATTCCAGGCTTCTCTGATGCCGTAGAAGAAGCACAAGCAACTTCCTCCGCCAACTTTGCCAAAAATTGCGACTTAATGCTGCAAAATAGCAATGGGCAATACTTTTATCAGCGCTTGTTTCTCACACACATCCCCCTTCAAATTAGTACGGCTTGAAAATCTCGAACAAACATATTTTAACTGTTAATAATCTCTTGTCTTTAGCAATGGGCCAGGTTTGGTGCCAGCCGTTGTATTTTTGTTATGTAATTTAGCCGTTGAGCAATTTTGATATCTTTAGACCATGCTGTATGTCGGATACGTATTTGATTGCAGTATTATGTAGCGTTCCAAGACTCCCTTTAAGGTAAAAGAAGGCATATTATTTCGCCAGAATATATATTCTGGAAACAGGGGGATTAGGGACTGTTGCCACAGCCTGGAGGTCGGCCAACCGGCTAGGACAATATGGCCACACAAGTGACCGGATCTGGCAGTTCGAACAAACAAAGTGCTGCGCCGCGAGATTGCGAATCGAGCGGATTAGCATGACTTGTTGACTGAGGGGACACCACCGACCTTCAAGGCGGAAAAAATGTCTTATAATACATCTACACTTTCGTTTTTTATAAAACCAAACCATTATAGTACATTGTCTTCCTCTAACCAACCTTCTCAATTTATATGTTGATACCAAAGTTAGGTTGCAATACTTTGTTTGTTCGAACTGCCGGTTTCGGTCACGTGGGTGACCATCTTGTACTAGCCGGTTGGATGGCCTTTAAGCCGTGCCAACAGCCCCCAAGACCTCTGTTTCCAGAATACATATTCTGCCCCAGTACTATGCCTTCTTTTACCTTAAAGGGAGTCTCGGGACGCTACAAGGTAAAGAAGATCTGTGAGAATATTTTAGAATATACTAGATTCACTCCATTTATTTAGCCTGACTGGATACCTGTTGCATCTCAGATAGTACAACCGTTTCGCGTTAAAACAAGTTTGGAGCACTAAATGCAACAACGGAACCCTAGTAGCTACTTAATCGCATGGTTAATCCTTATTTTACTGCAGTGAATATAAAACGCCTGAAGCGCATTTATGGTAAAGATAGTATTTACTAATTGATTAGATTTTAGGTTTTTGATCGAAATAAATTTAACAGGGTAACAAGGGCTGCGTCAATTTTTGGATAAGCTTGTGACTTATAGTTACTTCCATGAATGAAACACCCCAGCCATTTGCTATAACCTGTTGCATTAGAGCAACCTTTGAGAAATGAGAAAAAACAATAACAATATTAAAAAGTGCGATGCCCTCAACGACGTGGTAATCGATGAAGTTACCCTCAGGCCTTTTCTTTTTCACCCATATGTGTCACAAATATAGCTTTGCCGAGTGCTTTGTTTTCAGCATGCGCAATATTCTCTACAAAGTTCTAAATTTACGGTGTAAATTTTAAGCTTCGAGCCCTTTCACTTGCATGTTTTTGATTCTAAAAGTTATGTTCTTAACACTAGAGTTCACTTATGCAAAAGTGTTTCTCTTTGGCTCACACTATAGGCATGCATGACCTTAAATACGGTGGTAGAGACCGAGGTGTGCGAATTTGTTTGAGACGCGATAACAGATGGACACCAACATCATTGGGGACTTTGACTTTAGTGCCGCAAAAACAGTAGTTTTACAACTTGTGTGTGTGTTTTAAGGTATCAAAAGCAGGTCGGAGGGTGAAAAGTATGAAGCCTCCAATTGATTTGTTGAGGGATGATACTGAAGCTCTAACTATTTCCGATACTAGTGACCAGGTAGGGGATATTTGATTCACATATTAAAGAAATCATTGGCAAATCAACCCTCCGTAAAGAAATCTGTCGGTGGTTGGGGCGAAGAAACAGGCAATGCGCTGGGACATATTTTCTTCGGGTATGAACTATGTAAAAGTTCATTTTGTAGAGAAACAGATGGAACGGACGAGAAGGTTTCCGTAGTTGATGCAGGTGCGTAAATACTGGTAATCTGGGCACCTCTGTTTTTTGGCATTAAGCATCGATTGTTGTACTTAATTTTAATGACGCTGTTACTTACCTAATGCTCAATTTGGAACATAAATTGCACACAGTACGCGATTTAAGCCATACGTACGTTTTCCATCCTTCAAAATGTCCATTTAGAGAGCATCGTGCTTGGTCAGTGGAGACTTGACAATTAGGCGGTGTAGAATATAAGGTAGTACTTAATCTATTTTGATATTTTTGTGTTTGCAACAATCAAGAATCAGACGAGGAACCGGGTAGGTGGATTGAACCTTCTCATGACATACAGACATACCTGTTATACCTGAAATCGAAAACGCCGATGAAGCACCACATGATTGTGACATAATCAGTACCCCAAGGTAGGTTGTTACTATGTCTTCAGCTAATTTCGCTTACTGGTTAACTTCCGCGGTATGTGCCCCATTCTACTCGAAGATTGATGCCAGTCCAAACACTAATTAGTTTTAGAACTTATAAAGTACAATCGTTTCGGTCCCATTGGAAATACTGACACCAAGACACAGGCACACGCAGTTTGAGTGAAAAGAATGCCGTCTTGACATCCCTTGCCTAGTGTTGAAATCGGATTGTTG
Source organism: Taenia solium (assembly GCA_001870725.1). NCBI lineage: Eukaryota > Metazoa > Platyhelminthes > Cestoda > Cyclophyllidea > Taeniidae > Taenia > Taenia solium. Next base: position 304,901 of record MIEF01005501.1, on the reverse strand, counting down.
CTAGCGTTTGGACATGAACTACACGGTTACCACATCCCCAACACCAAGAGAAAAAAGTCCCCATTCTCCGTGACCGTAGCATCAAACTGGAACCATATTTATCCAAGACTTGAATAGATTTTGCGCTTGTTTCAGTGTGCTGGTGAAAAGAATCCCAACGTATGTACAGTTGGAGAGCGAGGCCCTCACTTCCCACAGCCTCCAAATGCTGGTAACGAAGTGAAAGTGATACGTTAAGCTTGTGATGTTCAGGACGGCGCAATAGACCTGACACTGCTTGCAAATTTCTTGGATCCCAAAGACGATATTGGGGAAGAGGATGAGACTTGGAACTGGAACAGACTCCGCACTACTCTAGCGTACAACTGATTTACACTTGAATTGCTACCATTCCCGATGCTAAATACGTATCAAAATAAAACAACGGCTTTCGTAACACTATTAATAAGCATTACACCTTGTATGAGTACATGGGAACTTTGTCACCTTTGATCAGCCTACGCTCCACACCGTCACGTGAGATGATGCCAAGCCGGATGCAACCACCACTCGATCCATCTCTATTTATTGCCAGACCCACGCCTAAAATGAGATAAAGCTGAGAAAGAGGGGATATAGCTGCAAGGGGACCGCGATCCCATTCAAAAAAGGAGCCAAAGCGGAGGGTTCAAAGACCGGTTCTCCCTTGGAAAACCGCCACCAGTCCTAGAGTGGAGGTGGAAAACTTACATGTGCTAACGAATTCTACTGCTTCTTCCTTTGTCATGTTAGGCTTAAACTGTGCATCAAAATGGCCATACAGATAACTGCTTCCACTTCCACCAATTACTGCTGGTTGCCTGATAAGCATACCCCCAACGGGAATTGCGTAAATCTAGAGTAAATGAAGGGCTGCAAGGATAACGTACCTGACCACCATTTTCAGCATCCCAACCAGCCACAAAAATACCAGCAGTAAGACTGTCACGATAACTGTAGCATAGATTCTGCACAGTTGTAGCAGCTTCTGCTACAGTAGGCTCACGACTCATTTGGACAGAGTGGAATTCCAGCTGATACTTTACGACATCTGTTATAGCCTGTGTGTCCGCTGAAGAACCCGAACGGCAGCAATAAATGTACTTGGTAAGCGGGGTAAGCTTATCAGTGACCCGATTTGCTACGTACACCCTGCAAGTAAGCAAAAATGCGGCAAACTCACCCTGAAGACGTACGAGAATCAGCTCCGATTACAACGCCTCCATCATATTCACATGCGACCAGTGTGGTCTAGATTTATCTAAAATTTTAACTTAGTGTACCCCAGTGCTGATTTCAGCCATAGACCAGTTCGGATACTGTTCATACGTGGGCAAAACGTGTGCGACACACTCAGCAATAGCCTCCATAGCGAGAAGTGGACGATTGGGCCAGCGAAACTGGGCTAGGTACTTGCATTGAAATCAAACCAGGAAATTGTACTTAGCTTCCAGACAAAAAAGACCAAATAAACTTTTTGATTGATTTTTGGCATGCGATCTCTAAGGGCATACTTATGCTGTAGTCAAGGCCCCCAGGCAAGTAAAAAGATCTAGAAACCTAAACCGACAATCTCACACAATAATTTACAGCATCTAGAAAAAGCGCAAACACGAATTTAAAATTGTGGCAATTTTGACTTTCTTAATGCAGGGAATTTCGGATTTTCAACAGCTTACGTTGTTTATGTATCATAAAACTCAGCGCAATGCTGTACTTAACAATGCCAATGTCAAACATTTTTGGATGCTTTCCCTTTGTCTGCAACTAACGCTGACGCCTTACCTTGTCGTGGCACATTGTAGTGTCTCCTAAAGGGGAAAAAGGACATATTACTAGAGCGGAGTACATACTCTGGAAACAGGGAGATTGGGGGCTGCTGGCGTGCCCCGGAGTTCAGCCAGACAGCTAGTAACATGTGGCCACCCAAACGATGAAACCGGCCGTCCAAACAAACAAAGTATCACACACACTGTAATAGGAGGGCTACTGAGGGGCGCGCCGGGCCGACGATCGAAAGAACAGAGGGAATGTGTAATACTTTATTTGCTCGAACTGCCAGATTCGGGAAATTGAGTGGCTATATTGTCCTAGCCGGTTGGCTCGCATTCAGTCCGTGCCAAAAGCTCCCAATTCCTTTGTTTACAAAATATATACCCTTCTTTGGTACCATGCCTGTAACACTTTGTTTGTTCGAACTGCCGGTTTCGGTCACTTGGGTGGCCATCTTGTACTAGCCGGTTGGCCAGCCTCCGGGCCTTGCCAACAGCCCTCAAGCCCTCTGTTTCCAGAATATATATTCTGCCCCAATACTATGCCTTCTTTTACCTTAAAGGGAGTCTCGGGACGCTACATTGGTGGCAGCAGAAAGCGGACCCGACTTTGATGGATTTTATCCTGCTCCATGCCGCTTCTGGCAAACTTTGGCGGTGTAAAGGAAGTGCATGTGCTATGGATGGGAGAACCTCAGGTATCTCGTAACAGAAGGGCTGAGATCGACGTCCAGCTTCGGCATCCCCCTCTTTCTCGTGTTCTGCAAGGAAGCTATTAACAACTGAAGCGACACTAGCCGTGAATTCCAAGTCCAGTGCAACTGCCGAGAAGGATCAGTGACGTTGTGTTCAAGCATCCTCTGTAAGCTCTCTCTCTCCTGTTCTCAGATGTAGAATGTGCAAGACGCCATTCGATAGCATCGTTTTATGCTTTGTGCACTTGGATCACGTGCAGCCCGTTCCTATGAGGTCCGATTGCCCCATTCGCTCAGGGTTCTACGACACCCTTGCGCTTCTTCTACGGCATCAGAGAAGCCTGGAATCACAGCATGTGTTGTGTGTGTCTCTCACCCATTCGAAAACTTGGGTCCGTACCCCCATCTTTCATTGGGCCACATTATCGTGGGAGAGGAGGACTAAGATATGCGCATTTGCTGCACCGAGTGCTACGCAGAATTGATGGTACTACAAGAAGACATGCGCTCGAATCTCGATGGCTTGCACGGTTAGCTCGTGGGTGCTTCTCGCAGCACTGATTGCGTTGTGATAGCTGACACGAGAGGCTGACCAAGGGGAGCGCCGAGGACAACGCTCGAAAGAAGAGAGGGGCTGCGTAATACTTTGTTTGTTCGAACTGCCGGTTTCGGTCACTTGGGTGGCCATCTTGTACTAGCCGGTTGGACGGCCTTTGGGCCGTGCCAACAGCCCCCAAGCCCTCTGTTTCCAGAATATATGTTCTGCCCCAATACTATGCCCTCTTTTGCCTTAAAGGGAATCTTGGGACGCTACAATGCCCCCTTTCACCTTAAATGAAGTCAGGACGCCACGCCCTACTTTGCTTTCTATCTAACGTCTTTTTTGCCTTCAGTGCTGAAAGTTTACTGCAATAATCTGGATTCTTTTTCATCTAGCATTCTTGCATTATACATAGAGCTTGTTTTGCGCGTGATCAAGAGAGTTATTGTAAAGCTGTATTTATGTCGATTTGTCATGTTTTTTTGTATGCTTTTCTTTTTAAACGCTCTGCCTTTCTCTATTTTGACCTTTATTTTAATCGACATCCCCGATATTCAAAGCATGTATTATGAAATGCTTTGCATAAGCTTAAGAAAAGTTCTGAGTAAGCAAATCGCTAAGTAATGCAAACTGAGCATTTTTAAGAAGTACTTCAATTATTATTCGTCCGGACCTTGCTCTTAGTTTGATTGGCTGTCTTGATGTCTCGTTTTTAAATGTAAAACCCATAAGATTATAAATTTCTTTTCTGGTGATTGGTATCATACAGGAATATTGCATACTTGGTTCGTGGTGTATTTTTCTGATGTTTTTTATGGTGATTATTCAGAATTGTCTGCATTTGCCTATGACATCTATACGAATACTCGTGTTTTTTATTTTGGCTCGTTTCAGTTGTTACTTGATACGTGTGCTCCAGTGCCGCTTTAGTATTTTAGATTTTAGTCGTTATCGTCTAGGTGGTACTCATTGTAATGCTCTTTTTTGACAACACTTAGCGACAGGATTTTGTTGTCCTTAAACCCTGAAAAACTACTCTGTAGGCATTTTATTCTAAATCGACTTCATTTAATCATTAAGCAGTCCAATTTGTATTGCAGTTTGTTTCTTTTGCGTCCTTTTGTCTTTACTTCGTGTTCTACAGTGCTACCTGAAAGCCCAACTTTGGGGCTTTTGTCGATTGATTAACGCGGTCCTTTTTTGTCACTTTTTTAATCCTTTTCCTTCACATCCTTTTAGCATTTACAAAACGGTGCATTCTTAAGATACAGATTTCGCTTATGTCTTTTGAGCTGCTTTAGTCCTAAGTGCATTAGCCAGTTTCCATCGATAGTGCTTAACGAGTTTCACTCTTAAGCTATAATTATAATTCCGGTGTTGTTTATGCCTTAGATTCAATGGTTTTAAATTCAAGCGGTTGTCTCTTTCCGGATTCGAGCCCTCATAGTTTAAGAGTGCGTCAGTGCACACCGGAGACCTGTGACACTCACATCCTCTATTCAGTCGTCTCCGCCCGATGCCCATCAGATGTTAGAAATGCTTCCACTTCCGACTCCCTGCCTCCTCCTCCCTCCTCTAAAATAGTTCGAACGCGGTGCATGGTAAACCGGACCACAGAGGTCTTTTATTGGTTTCCTCCCGTCCAGGATTGCTTTTCAGGTGGGTGGGAAAGTATGTTTACCTGCACTTTTTAAGTTTGCATATTGTATCTGGACTACTTCTGCTACCACTCACCCGAGATGATTTAATTCCTATGCCATATCAATGGTTCTGTAAATTACATTGTGAAAATGATGAATTTGTCTTTGCATTCCGCATGTCTTCCTTTTTTGTTATTAGCCTTGGCACAGTCACCAGAACTTCTGGTAAAGTTGTCTAGGTTATTTAATTGTAAAGCGCAGTCATTTGAATGCTCCGACCTTGTGGTTAAATGAGTTTATTTGTTATCTTGGTAAGCTGATGGAGCTACTTATTTGAGTTAAGCGGCTCAAGATAAACGGGATTGTTTTCGCATTTCAGCTAGAAGCGGAGATACGCCCTATTTCTACGGCTCGATATACACCCTCCGCCAACTGCAGCAAGCCTTCCTGGCGGGAAAGGCGGCGGCAGTGGCAGTGCGAGAGAAGCCCCTGGTCTCGCTCTCCGTGGGCATGTCAGCGCTCTCAGTGGCATTGGTGCTTATCATGCTCCTCGGTGTGTGTCACCGAAACGCCTCAGATGCCTCTGCCTCTGGTTCTGGCAGCGGTGGTACTACCATACAACGACAACGGCAGGCGGCCGCGCGACGCCGCGCTCGAATCAGGAGTCGCCGGCAAAATGGAAATCACGCCTCCATCGGCACTCAGGCCGATGTACAACCCTCCGACCGCCTCTTCATCCTTCCTCGGTCTGATCTCACAATACGCACTCAAACGGTAAGTTGTCTTTCACTGTTAAAATCCTCTTGAATAAAAACCTCGATTCCCTCCACCACCATCAATATTGTTGTTCGAACTTTGCTGCTGTTGCCCATTTCGGTATCACGTTTGATTAGGGGAGTAAAATTGGGGAAACCTCGGTGTGAATAAACCAGAATTTATTTATGTTTATTCTTATTTTATCAAAGCGGCGTAAACTAATGTATTGGTATTATGTCTGTTTTCGTAATCCATTTAATTCACAGATCTCGAAAACACGCATTGGGAAGTGTTGATCGAGTAACAGTCATACTAGTACGTGCGTGCCACTATTTGACGGTCGAACCCATGTGTCATTGTCCTCCTGTTCCGTCACAATATCATCCGCCATATAGCGTGGTTATTTGCTCCTCTCACTAAGTGCATGATCAAAACGAACCTTTGATTAATTCAAGTCAGTCCTTTTTATGTTAGTTTCAACTTTGAAGGGGAGCTGTCAGTCGGTTTTCACAGTAGTCAGTATGTAGGCGTCGGAAATATGCATCCGCAAATGTATTTCTTCACTAGTGTTTCGATGCGTTAATATTAATACTTAACTTAATTCATGTTGAATTCTACGTATGCACGTTTACATTCGACTCGATCCCGTAACGAGGTGAATGTCCTTGTTCATATAGGCACACTTTCCTCGGCTCCCCTCATGTATCCATGGATGATACTTTAATTCCTGCTTTTGCGTAGTCCATAATGTACGATCTCGCAAACATGCGAACCCATATAATTTGACTTGATATAAACACTTGATCAGATTCATTAAAAACTATTGCGTTGGATGAGATGTCGTTGGTCATTACTACTTCGAGAATCACTCCCATTTCGTGTTTTCTTGACCCTATCCTAACATATCAGATCCATTTTAATGACTGTAATGGAAAGGCGGCAGGTAATGCCTATAACTTAATGAATTAATATGTGATCATCACTTGAGTATTTGTCAGTCAGTTCTAAACCCTCTCACGACAAACTCCAGTGCCATCCAGGAAACAGTGCGCTTTGAGAGAAGTGGACTTTGGCCTCAACCACTCAGATAGCGCGTTTTCGGTAACCAGCACAGAAAATGTTAAGAATTGAGTGCCTACGTGAAGTGGGAAACGATGGCTTTTTCCAAGATAGACGGTATGGAACATATTCCTCACTCCCTTTTCAAGCAGATAGGTGTACCATTTGCCATAGGTTCAAATGAAAGCCAACCACGGGTTCTTCCCATAAATTGACAAATTTCGTTTTTTCCCTCTAGTTGTATCCGGCAGCAGTTTGAGTGGTTCAAACTTTTTACGTTTACGCAAAAGATCATTTCAAATTGGACCCGCACCATTGCGTTGGTCCTCGTAGGAAGTGAAAGATCGCGTGTATAGCTTTGGTGTTCTCTGTTTTCACTCCTCTCCACGTCAATTCGTACCAAATTTGTATTTTGGGACCAAGAATAAGTTATGCTGCTAGAGTATCGTCTCAGTGTTGAACTTTTGGTAGTAATTTCTGTAATGTTGAGGTATGCAATGAGCAACCGCTCATGAGCTCAGTTTCTGTGCTTTCTATATTTATTTATCGATTCCGATCTGCTTCACGTATTTTAATTATGTGAACATGGAAAGCGGAGATGGAGACATTGAAAAGTGAGTGCGGGAAATAATAGCTCGACTGCGGGTGTCCTTCAGGGGGGCGTGAATGCAGGTTTCTACGACTCAGAGGCACTATTAGCGCAGCCTCATGAGTTGGCTGGTCAGACGCCGGCTACGGCAACCCTTGCGGCAATGCCACATGAGGGGGAGGTGGAGGGAGGCTACGCTACTTCCACCACAGCTCCCACATGCAACAACGATTCTCGGCTCTCCTCTCTGGCTGTGCCTCACATCGATACCCCGACGGAGTACCAGCCACCTACTCAGTGAGTTTTTCTGGGCTACGTCCTTTTATCCCATCAGTTTTATTGCTGACATTTTCTGCAAGTAGGTGAGACATTCACTTTTTTTCATTTTTACCTTAGATTCGTTTAAAGGGCTAGGTGCTCAAATCCATTAAACCGGGAAGGCATTAATTTAAAATGAACTATCGGCGTCTGCAATACATTTGTCATTCTTGTTATTAAATGGAAAATTTCCGTCATAGGGGCTGTTAAGTTGAACTCAAAAGAGGCATGTATTTAAGTTGATTTTGCCTTTCCCCTTACTCCGTTGTCATGACTGCAAATAGAAGCAGTTCATATCATCAATCCAAAAGAGGCAGTTCACTAGCCGTGGTCACCAGGCTTTTTCCTGTGTTAGTAAGACCTGCCAATAACGCAAAAACAAATCTCTATATTGCTTGTCAATATTTTTTGTGAAAAGGAAGAAGGTCGCAGGTGATTATACCAACTGATGGTGACTCTAGATTTTCCTCATAGCGATGGTTGGATGGCCTAATCTTGACTTCCAGACTTGCTACTTTAAGGTGAAGTGATGCTTTTTAAACCTATTTGTGGATTCAGTGTGGCGCTTTTTACCCCATCAAATGAACCTATGTCATTGACAGTGAGATGTAGACATCAAGCCGCGTGTCAAAGGCGTTGTTTTTTTCCTTTTCACAAGCCTTGCGAGTTGCTGTAAGTTAATTTGTGGAAATCTTTCTCCATTCCTTCAATTGCACTGAGGTTTGTACTTGTCTGACTTTTGAATCTGGCTCTGCTTTTGGTTTCACTTTGTCTTTCACTTAGGACAATTTCAAGAAATCCACCACTCAGTGTAATCAAGGATGTACTTCTTATCTCATGGGAAAATTGAATAGTATTCCGTTTGTAGGTCATTATCCTAAGATTTATGAACGGAGGAATCAGGTACTAATTCCCCCGATGAATTTAGGTGTTAGGTTTCTGGAGTGTGTAACTAAGTTCTTTTAGGAGTCAATTTTTCTAACACAATGATGTGCCAGCTGTAATGGATTGTCGATAAAAAATCACTGGGAACAAGAAAACCTTTACATCTTACATATGAAGCGAACTGTATAATAGTCTTCTTACACTAGAAGATGTTTACTGATAATGAGCTGATGCTTTTATTTTGAAATGGAAGGCTATTTCGTTTTGTGTCCATGGGATCTTGCATACCGTCGTCACGACACCAACTAATACTTCTTAAAGACAAAAGCGCATCTGTTAGTCTCGTGCTGAACCATTGAACAAGTGGCGACACCATTTCACACAAGATTGGTGCTTGTCAAATGTAGGACTTGTGAAGATTAATGTGCTTACGTGACCGACAGGCTCCCTCAACAAAATTCACTTCACCATTTTCCTTGATGCTTACAATTTGCAAATCGTGCTTAAATCTCAAATGCCCTTTGATTCTCACCGTTAAAACTGAAATTGCTTTCACATAGGGCAAAACTACTTGATGGAAATTCACAAGATGCTCATATTCAAGGCACAAAGGATATAGTAACTCCACAGCAAGCAACTTGTGAGTAGCACATGACACTGTGTTGCTTGAAAACAGGAACCATAACCTCCACCAAAGCCCACATGGCACATTCCTTTGTTTGTGGCTTGCGTGGTCTAAAGCCACGTGCCCCGGATGCTTTACACAAGCAGTCGACGTGATGGCTACCTGAGCTACTCTGCTTTACACAGCCTTAGTGTTTGTGGTGGAAATATAGAATTTTAACTTATACAAGAGACATAAATGTGGATGGATAGGTGGATCAATCCTAGTCTTGCATATCAAAGTAGGCGCATGCACACGCACACTCATGTGGAATAACAAGGGCCATTGGATGTCACCGTTCCTGCCTGCCATTGTAAGATGCAAAGGATATGGGCGTCGAGTGTGGGTTGGCGTGGCGCGGAACGGCTTTGTTCTGAACAGTTGTCATCGGGCACACATGCACAAGGTGCAAGCAATTACATGCAATGCAGACTCACTTGAGTCCTCTCTTCCCTAACCTCATCACCATTGTCTAAAAGTCAGTGGGGCTTCTTGGTAGGAAAAGTACCGATGTAGTAGGAGTGATTTTAAAGTACATCGAAAGGGTTTCACATGCATAATTTTGTGCGCCACGTCATTGTCTAATGGCTTGAGTGTTGCAATCGTAGTAACTTATGCAAATTGACTTAAACTGTGTGCAACTTGCGTGGGCAAAATGAAAAATGAAACTGGTTTGTAACACAAATAATAGCTAACCCAGCTTGCGGTGCGCTCCCACCTCGACCCATAAACAGACGTCCAGTTCTGCGTGTGTACCCTAGCGTGTTGCATGTGGCTAACTCCACCCTTGCGTGGATGCACTTTAAAGAATAGCAAACAGACGGTGTTACCTGTCTCACCCTTTGTTCATCGCCTAGCCCGGTCATAGCCTCCCGTAGGTTTACGCCCTGACGTTCTCGTTGATGCTGTGGCTATTTCGTTCAGCTTGCTTATTTCTCCATCACAGTAATTAGGTTACATTCTTTTTGGACGTCTCATAAATTCAATGCATTTGAGTTTCGCATCGTTTATTAAAAATGCGTTAACATTAAAATTTGTATTCTTTAGTTTTCTTAAGACTTTATTCAAAAAGCTGTGTTTTGCAATCAAAAGAAGTGGGAGTTGCGCTTAACTTAAAAGACTACATCATTACCGGGGTCTCAGAGGTAAAACACTCAGCTCGAGCCACCAGAGGTGCATCACTATTTTGACGTAAGATGTTCCTGGTCCGATGCTAAACCCAACCAATTTGTCAAATGTCACGTACACGTGAAGTTAAAAACGAACGTGTTGACCATTAGAATAAGTCACCAATTTCATTCAAGTGTAAGTATCCGTTTTATTTTGCTAAAGAAATTTTCAATAGGAAAGTGTAGTTGTTCGACAGAAAAAAGAGGAAGAAAAGGACAAGATTTATGGTTTTATTTTTAGTCCACCAAGGATATTCAAAGGCGTGCCCACTCTTCCCACCTACGAGGACGCCACGAAACGGGGTATGTACTGCATAATCAGGGACTCGGATATCACCACTCCACCTGCCTACCAGTATCGAATTCTCGACCCTATGGACACCGACGGTCAAGCATCTGTAGGTGGTTCCGCGGCGACTGGTGACGCAAATTCAGCTGATAACTCCGACGTCTTTCCTCCCATTTCTTCGTGGGATTTTTACGCCTACGGGGTTCACCGGGGCTCAATCAACAGCATGCCCGAATTCTCGCGCATCTACGCACCTCCCGAATCTCCCTATCCCGGCGATGTAAGCTATTCATCAATTCCTCTCTTCTGGTATGAAAACAGAGATGTAATGTTGTGCGATCAGTGCTAGATTTTGTGCTATAGGAAAGCACTTGGAAAAATGACACATTGGGCAATCGAAGTGCCTAAGGCTTGTCTCCATCCCAATGCTGTTTTATGTGCTTTTCTGCTTACTATACGTTGTTTCATGATGTGCTTCCGACTCCCGATGTAAGAAGCGCACGCTTATAGTAACAGCAATCACTCCGGGTTAGGCGTCTCAAGTGCGCAGATTAGGTCATCTGCAGTAGAACAATTAAAGGTCAGAAGAAATAAACAACATTAGGATTTCCAAGCCAAGCTGTTAACAGCAAAATCTGGAGCGTGTGCTAAAACCAACTCATAGTTATTGTTGATGTGCGCAGATTCTTAGCACCTGAATGCACCAAATTTTCCTTTACGAAGGTGGCTACAAAGTTTCTCTGCATACTAGGGAGCAGTCTGATATACCTTTATTGCTTACTAGTATTACGAATAAGTAACCTTTATATAGGATTGTGTGAGTCACGAAAATAAATGCACGCTCCCTCGACGATGGTTTATTACCTTATTTTCTTGAATGGAGGGACTTAGCCACACAGGAACTAAATAGTGTGCGACTATCAACTGGCTTCGTGCAACCCAGATGTAACGGCTGTACTAAATGTCCTGTTTACCCTATCATCCTGTTGTGTCAACATGCGAGGCTGTATTAAAGCCTATTAGTTTAGTTAATGCTTCCTTTTGAGAGTTATATTTTAGAAGGCAAATGTTAAAGTTATTGTTCAGAAATTGTTATTGTTGTAATTTGTTGGTAATCCTATACAACTTTACCTCCCCTGTGCGTCATTTTGAATCAGAGTGGCCTTTGGGAAGTGAGTCGATTTCAACAGAGCGTTACTTAATTATCGTTTTAATTTGTCTTTTAGAGTTCTCAATGACAGCAACGCCAACGTAAGCCAAGAACGACTAGCCACTTGTTTTCTTGCCACAAGATGGAAGATAGATGAGTAGCGGCACCTCTGCCTCTGAGTATTTTAATATGCTTCAGGTTTTCTCGCTCTCTTTTTCCATTTTATTTTCTCTCCGTCCTCGATCTGTGATTTCATCACCCTCTCATTTGAGCGTTTCACAACCATCCCCCTATTGTGTCCTCCCCACACCCAGCAGCCGATGTCGTCTCCTGTGTCACTGTTGCTGATGGCAATGGCGATGGCACATGCAACGTTGCTTTCGTATAGCCACTTTTTTTTAACTTTGACACGCTGTGATCATTAATTTGTGCCAATTCAGCTTATCAGCATTCTCTCCGTGTATGTACCTGTATGTAAGCACTTATCAACCGATACGCATCTATACTTGGATAAAACTAGAATGCACATATCTTACTTGCTTCAAATAAATGGGGCATTTTTGTAAACCAATGGTCTTATAAAATGGGGAAGAATTCGCCCCCCATCATCACTTGGTGGCATTAAAACAGTCTCGGGGCTTACTAAACGTCTGAAAATGAAGTGCGATCTCACAGCATACTGTTCAGCATCCCACGTGATGTGCACTTTTAAGAGGAACCTCTTTCTAGCCTCTTTGTGTAGAATTAATGAACGCTTGGCACATCTCTTCTGCGGGATCGTGGCACGGGTTTTGCCTCCCATTTGCGCCGATTTTGAAGCATTATTAAAAGCATTCATCGTCCCTGCCGCTGCCGTCCAGTGCTTTTCAGAAATGTTCCGGTAGCTAAAGACGGATGGTTCTTTCGCTTGCCAAAACGAACATAGGATTGGTAAGATTGGTTACAAATAGTATTGTTACAGATGACCTTATGTTTTGCCAGAACATTGAATAGAAGATAAGGCTAGAAGGAGTAAGAAAGGAGTGTTAATTGAACAGTAATTCGCTGACATGGACTCTGCTCTTACCGAATATTCTACCAATCCACCATTCCTTTTGTCTGCTCGTAACAAAACAGCTTCCAAACATGCCTCACCCCGACCTTATTGACAATTCCGGAGAGCTGCACGCTCGTGCCAATGAGATTGGATGCCCTCATGTTGAAAATGACCGCAAACAGCTTGTGGGGCAGACGGGAGGTCAGTTGCCGTCAGGCCTATAACTCATTCTGTGATATCTTGGCTAAGACCTGTAGATTTGATGTGAGACACTCCTTCGCATGATGGCGAAGCAAATCCGGACTCACTTAACTACTTCAGTGTGATGATCGCGACTTTTCGTTGCTGTTTCATTTGCCTTATATAAGGGTCTTCAATACATCCTTAAGCTATGAACAAACCTAACAACCGCTTTTCAAGCTTGGAAGAATCAAGGAACAGCATTACTATGAGTGCCTCTGTTAGGAATGTGGGACTTTGGGGATTTGCAGCTTAAAACTTAGTGCGTTTTCAAGCCTTGACCGTCAGATCAGCTTAATAGGATAAATGATCCTTGTCTGAATTTGCTGCTGCCCTAAGTACAAACTGACCCCGATTCAGAGAGCAAAAAAATGAAAAAAAAACTTGAACAGTATGTTTGTTTCAGACCATTGGGCACATTTTACCAGGAGAGGGCTTTAAACTCTTAGAAGGGATGGTAGTTTACTTACTGATTCCTCATTTTTACAAGAAATCGTTTTAAAACCTCTCCCTTTTCACTAGCTTAAACGGAACTTTTAAAAATGATTCTTTATCATGGATAGTAGGGGTTTTATTCTTGGTTCATCCCCAAACTGCGATAAAACTCATCCAAAGCTAAACTTATACAACTCGAACCCACATAAATGCTCGTGATCAGGCCTAAACAACCGCTGGCACACACAATAGCGTGTCAATGTCTCCAAACTTATCAGTGTTCCTGTTTATACTCTACAATGCAAGCGACTAACAGAAGTTTGCGGAGTTCATTTCATTGTTAACCATATTCACGATGTTGTCAATGCTTTAGATGCTTAAGCTTCCGCATAGCTCTCGAAAATTAACAACATAGGGTTTTTCCGAACCACAACAAGTAGCTTCACGCCTGCGCTTTTACCAAATTGGCGCAAAGGGAAGGAAGAAAGAAGCGCAAACCATAGTTGCTATCAGGTGGTTTCGATTCACCAATCCATTGCGAGGAGTGTGGGAGGGCAAACGGGAAACATCTAACGTTAGCCTGGAGGCTAAAAACGCGTTCAATCACAAAGGTCTCTGCCTTTGAATCATGTGCAAAATAGTTACGAGTAAGAACTGAACTAACTTGAAATTGTAAATGTTGTTTTAATAAGATTTCAAAGAGGATATTTGACATTGGCATCTATTACCGCAAATAGTTTTGAACTGAAGTGAGTACCTAGGATCTGCCAGTCATTGGGTGATTACGACTTTTACACTGTCGCATGGTACCTCAGTGAAGAGAAAAAATTGCGTAGGCTTGTAAATTTCCGCTCAATGCAATTACAGTCTCAATTTACACTTAACTAGGAGGTTTTAAAACAATGCAATTGAAAATCCCATGGAAACCCTACCAATCCACAGCCACACCAGCCAAGTTTTTATAAACCAGATCGACAGCCCCCATTGTTCAAGGATAAAACAAGGGTAGTCAGTTAAAATACTTTGACTGTAAAAACGCTTGGAAATTGAAAGATCATGCTCCGATCACCCGCCCATAAAAGATGGGGTATGGATTTTCTTGTTTTTAAATAGGTAAAATGAGCATGAAAACAAATTGTTCCACCTTTTGGTCTTCAGCTTGATACCGCGTGCCGGTTACATTACCCATTGCTTGAATCAAGTTGCGTAGTCTGCTCTGTGGTGTATGTATGGTCTTAACAATGTTGCTTGCTTCATGAATACTAATTACTGCTCCACTTCTTTAGTTATTCTGCTTAATTTGTTAAAGTAAACTGCAGATTGAGTAGTTTACTAAGGTTATAAAGGAAAGACTAAATTTTAACTCTAAAAACAATATTAGCTCTGATCACAATGACGCATGATTTTAGCCGAAGTCAGGTTACACGATCGCTGGTGAGATGGCCATTTCGTAACGGGAAGACAACGGAGGAAATGATATTTTTGTCCTCCACGTACACAGGCAATATAGGTGTTAAAGCACGATAGGGATATCAACTAAATGGAAAAAAAACATGGCTTTCCAGGGTACAACCCTACCAGCCATCCAGTGTTCGATGACTGAATGTGTAAAGTAAAGGAATAAAGATGATCGGTATCCAGGTAAGCCAACATTAGTCAAGCAGCCACGAGACTCAAGGAGTTGCAAGAAATGATACAATCAGACATGGGTACCGACAACCAGAACTCACAGAAAGTAGCTCTTGACTAAAAAACACCCTTATCAATCCGTCTATGATGAAGTAGCTCTATGCAATCTTACCATAGCTACCTAACTTCACTCAGAACGACAGCTTAGTTAATGATAACAAGAAAATTTAGGGGTAACGGTGCACAATTGGAGTTTGCAGTTCAGTTCCATTTGGTCTTGGATAGTCACGACGCAATCTCCTTCGCGTTATCGTCGATTGTTAACTCACAGCAAATTGTCTTCAAAACAAGGACAATACAAGACAGCCCAACCCCTCACCAAATTCGCATGAAAGGTTCCCCAAATATGCAAAATGAAGGAATGCTGGTTACTTAGAATTTGAATGAAGGAGGTGGTACCAATGCTACATAGTCCTATACACATGTATGCACAACTAATTCGCAATGAACTCGTTGGAAAATGAAGGTAAGAAATGGTAGCAGCTCTATTTGATAAAAAGAAGCATTCGAGAAAACGTATTGTTGTAAAGACTAAAAATTATCTCTGAATGATTGAATTACACATCCTGTTCTCCGATAGATTGGCATAGTTCCATAAGATCATGGACCAAATCAAGAAATTATGCTTAGCTTAAATGCACGGGGCGTTGGATTGTGGGTGAAGCGCAACAACGTAAATGCCAACTGGCCGTAGGAAAATGGGTGCAGATAGGCGTACAACAGTACACAATGTGCGAGGAGGGAGGGAGAGTAAGACAGAGGAATAGGGGCGGTGCTGTTGAGGCTGATTGAGCGTGGCTGAGATCACAACTCGCCGGGCAGCATAGTGGGTTGAAAACCGGTTTTCAAATTGTCCAAGGTAACAATATCCGGATCCTTTGTTTGCGTGTGCCACACAAGAATCTACAAGCAGAGGAAAATACCTGTAATCAGATACCAACTGACTGCCCATCAGATAGCGGCAGATCTAGCTACTGTATGGACGGTTAGTAATCTCTAATTTGACTTGTACAATACAGTCGAAAAAGACTCGAAAAACTAGACTGAGATAGATGGTTAAGAGCAGTCAAATAAAAAAGGTGTGAAACTTCAAATCACGACTTCACAACACAACACGATCTTCAAATCATTTCAAAAAGCCAACGTTAGTAGGGGACACCAACACGCAGGTCAAAACGTGTTAGCAGCAGCAAGCAGAATGATGCAATTCAACATCGCATTGAAAAGAGCAGCGACAAACCAAAAGGGAGCGCATTTTGCAATCGTAATTGAATCTGGTTGATTAGCAATAATATCCTGGTCCAAAGCGACGTTATGACGGCTCCGAAAGTCCTGATCCATCAATTTTTGTGCTTCCCTGTCTCCTGCGCTGTAAGCCCAACAAGAGAAACCCTATGCGACCATGTGAAATGAACACAGCCAAATAAATGATGCTGTAACTATAGTTGTCTCCTGTTTGTAAAATTAATTAGTGGAAAATAAAGCTCCACTCATTCGTAATTTTCTAAAATACGGACGAAACGTAATGTAGCTAACTTACCTACCTGATGATAAAAAATTAAATCAGTCCAATGAACACGGTGGAAAGCGCTAAAGCGTCCAAAGGCGAGATGGATTATAGAAATAGAAGTAGCGAAAGTCAAGGAAACCAAAGGGAATAATGGCTTCTAAATCTCTTTTTCACAATGATTGAGGAATTTATTTGTACATTGGCTTACATTAAAAAATCTTGCCATTTCGAACCCATGAGCATGATTCGCAATTTCTCCTCATTGGCTAAGGTATGCACAGTCGCAAAAGACCCCATTTCGATGGGCGTCATGTTTCTTCTGAGAATTTTATTCCAGACGCATAAAATTAAAAACCGAACTACCGATTACAAAGTACAAGCAAAGTGGTGGGGGAAGGCACTGTAAATGGCTCAGCTAACCAGTCCATCCTTCAAATAGAAAAATTTTCTCTAGGCTTCCGTAAAGTGTGAATGAAGTGCGAATGGATAAGATAGGCAGCTTATGATCAATACAGAAGTAATCCAGATGTAAACATACCCTAATAACGTAAATAAGCTCAACAATACAATTACTGGAGGGACTTAATAACGAAGTACCAGACTGGTGTAAATAAAACCTGAGGCAAGAGTACCAAGTACTTCGAAAAAGGTGCTGCCTTTGACTGGAAATTTTCCCGATTGGAAAACCTGAGACAATCCTGCAATTCCTGCCATGAAAGAGACCTTGAGTCTATCTAATGAACTAATAAGATGAAAAGAAGAGCACACACGAGGTGTAAGGCAAGTTCCTTGTCGAACAATTGAGAGGGAATTTTGCATGGCCCTATGAATCGCAAAATCACACTGTCAGGAAGATGAAAAATAAATTAACACAATTATGAGCAGTTGGAGACATACGCGTTTGCAGCCATCAGCTTTGGGCTCAAGATCAGTGAAATTCCGGAGACCTAGCTTTTTCAGAAAATTCGTTTCCAGCATGCCGTAGAGCTTGGGATCAGCGACAAACTTTGCATCGGGATGCGAGAGAATCAGTCGAAGATTTACCGCGAACCCAGCCATATCAATGGGAAATTCGCGCCAGGGCTTAAAGATGGTCTGCATGCGATGGATTACATCAGGATGATCCGGCTTAGTGACACAGCCCTCCCAGACTAGCCTCCCAACGAAGGCTACGGGCCATGTAGAGGCCCGTTTCGTTGTACGGATCTGTAATTCATTTAATCTTACTGATGAAATTTCAGTAAATGTATTAACTCAATACAGAAATAGCAACACTAGTATCTCAAATAAAAACTGACGACGCAAGTACACTAGTACAGTAGTAATTTGAATGACAAAGAAACACAGTGCTAGTTAATAAGGGCCCAACAACTACTAAGCCAAGTGATAACAGTGCGAATTTCCGGGCTAAAATGGTCTCCGCAAAAGGGGAAATTCAGAAGAATTTCGGCGGTAATAGCACAAGACTTGGAGTAAGATAGTACCCAATCTAAGCCCCAAAATCTAGAAGTTGTGCAGACAAGTATGTAGTAAGATAAATCTGATTTAAAGAAAAGACCATCACAACTAACGGCGGATAATGAAATGGGGAACCTGAATTTTCAGAATAAAAAACGGTGCCGCAATAAGCAATAAAGTAGGTAAAATATCTAACTTTGTTTAACGACGAAGTTTAAATCTAATAGTCCAACGAGACTTTCGACAACAAGGTTCAGATTGAGAAGGGAGAAAAAGTAGGAGGCAAAATAAAGTGATACACCTTAAAACATGTTAATGTCAAAGTGGACATTTTTAGGCCACAAAAACACCAGTGAAATGCCATTGATACCTCTATGTAGTGAATTGAAGGCCTCATGTTGATTCACAAGTTAGCATGACGAAAATCCAATAAAATAAAGCAACAGTTCACAGAACTTTGAACAGAAACACCGACTCCACAGACCTCTAAAGCATTGGAGGTTTAACGAGAAAACATAAAAGGGACACCTCATCAAAAAGGCGGAGGGAATACGTATTGTCGTCATCAGCCATGTACACCACGCCTTCATTTCGACCAAGTTTGAAGTTTTCACGAAGCCATTGGAGCCCACGGTTGCGTTGGACAACACCGCGAGCATATCGCCACCGCGGTTGGCCAGGAGGGAGGACCTGCTCAGGAGGTGTCTTCATAGCAAGCAAGGTAAAGGACACTCCGCATCTGTTAAGAAAGTCTTCAAGTCTCCTGAATAACCGGAAAAAAACAGACAACCAAAATAAAGGGATACTCAGAAACGATTCCAAAAAGTCAAGTTATACCTACGCCGAAGGAGCAGTGGCGTCTTCTATAACAATCCAATGAACGTTTTCAATGTGCAAAAGTGTGTGACACATACGCGTCAATTCAGCGAATTGAACTAAACGATAGTATGTGGCAGTAAGAATGTAGATTGTTGGCACAGGCAGACCACTAGAATTTTGCAAAGCAACCATCTTGCGACTAGATGATGATCCAATTTTCGTGATGGAACAAAACGACTTCCACAAAACAACCCCATAAAACAGGTTCAAAGCGACAGAGAGCCACAGCATGCATGTCAGACCGAACCGACTCACTAGAAAGCGCATTGCGGAGCAACACACCAACCTAAACAAGGCACTATCCTTCAAGGTAGAAAAGGTGTTGACATTGCGTAAATCATTTCTGATGAATTCAAACGCATGGCAAAATAGACAAATCAAACTAAGTTTAAAACGCAGAACAAATCGGCACGCTAAAAATATTTTACCAATAGTTTTTATCATTTCTAAGCTCTTACACATTTAGACAACAAAACTGTTATTTTGACTAATGAACGCCACGAACTGAATTATAAAACACCTTCGTTTCCTTCTGTTTTGCACTTTTTTGGTTGGTAAAACATTTTAAATACAGGCAGAAAAGGTCTGTTATACGTTGATGAGAAGGAAACTGGTAATATTTTCACAAATCGAGCAGTAGGGTGCGTAATTTATCCATTTTAAAATTTAAGTGGGAAAGCAAAGATGACAATATTTAGCGTGTGTTCTTTAATTGGGATATGGGATTTGCTGCGTTACTAGTAACATTGTTTACCAGTGTTATCCCCAGATTGTATGTTTCTGTAGTATAATTTCCGAGTTATAAAGACAAGACTGAAGACAGTTTAAAATACACGGTATTGAATGTGGACATTCCGTACAGCGCGACCCTGTCATCTTATTTGGCTTAGTGTAGCGTCTCGAGGCTTCCTTTAAGGTAAAGGAAGGTACAGTACTAGGGCAGAATATATATTCCGTAAACGGAGGGAATGGGGGCTGTTGGCACGGCCTGTAGGCCGGCCAACCGGATAGTGCAATATGGCCACCCAAGTGACCGAAACCGGCAGGTTGAACAAACAAAGCGTTACGCTAAGCACTGAGCTGTTCCCATTGTATTCGGCCGGCATGACAAAGTCTCTGTTAATCAGGATGCTTCCGCACCCAAGCAATGTGTTGGGATCATAAGTGCGTTAACCTGTGCACCATCACAGACGTATCAGATCATGGGCGCGGAGCAGTCTTCCAAAAGAATCTCCATTCATAGTTACCCGTCACTCCATACGTAGAGACGAGGGCTGCATTTGTGGAAAAAGTAGATTTTTCACTAGATTTTAAGCTCAAGCATCATCTACCAAAGTAAGGAACGATGAAAGTCTGCCTTTCTACATCAGGCGTGGAGTGGCCTGACCCAAATCTGATAATGTCTTGTTATAGAAAGTACGAAGTGGTGTCAGACGAAAAGTGATTTTAAAGTAGAGGATAAGTGATTACTTGGCTTACGCTTTACGCAAATTTCTTTGAGATCTATCCCGTGTGTTTATTGGCTCACAGAACTTTGACTAGTTCAACTTGCAACCAAATGGAGAAGCCACTATTTGTGTTGATATTTAATTTTTAGAGTTATTCAATCGTAAGTCATATCAAAATCCTGTCAAATGCCGCAAAACCTGCAGAATCTCATTTATTCATTGGGAGATTGGAATCAGTAATGTCTAAGTGATCTTAAAACCACTCTTTTACTGGAAATATTTTGCAAAAAAGGCAGATACCATGCTTAGTTTTGTAAAGGTTAATATTGAGGACGCTCATAACTACCAAAAGGATACTTCCTTCACTATCAACTCATACGTCAATTTTGTAAGCTTTATTGCACAACTCAAGTGTTATCCAACGATTAAAGCGGTAATCCGTGCTTCACTAAGCTTTAAAAGCAGATATTCCCTAGCTAGTAAACTATGGAGGGCCTTGACACCCCTCTCGCAAAAAAATTCCATGACACAAGAGGAAGGAGAATCTTTTCAACAGTAGCTGTAGATGTTAATCATTGTTAGAGGGCACTCATTAGAGGTCGACACAGCGCGGCTGTGGTTGGACTTAAATCAGGATCACTTCCTCAACCATGACAAAAAGTCTTTCCTACAGTCAGTCCCAGCGACCTCATAGCTAAGGGGAAGTGCCATTTATTTCACTTTGCCATTTACCGCCACTATCACTGAAAGCCGCTGCTTTGAAATACTTACCCAAGTAAGAAACACCTACCCCGAAAGCTGTACTATTGTATGCTTGCACAGAAAAGGCGAACTCGATTGCAAGTCAAGGGTTGGCGGTTTGCAAACTGAAAATGAAGTGTTTTAGTTATTGATAATATGTGCTTTTGTAAAACAGTAGTGCGAGTTTTTGCTGGCAAAGGAGATACTTAAAATCACTACAAGTCATTGTAGCGTCCCGAGGCTCCCTTTAAGGTAAAAGAAGGCATAGTATTGGGGCAGAATATATATTTTGGCCCGGAGGCCGGCCAACCGGCTAGTACAATATGGCCACCCAAGTGACCGAAACCGGCAGTTCGAACAAACAAAGTATTACAGTCATAAAGGATTGTTGAGGTAAAAAATGTGAGATTAAGTATACGGCTTGAAATTTTCCAAAAACAAGTTTGGCCCATAATTTGCTTTGACTAATCACATCAACCCGTCATAAAATGCTAGCGCAGAAAGCAATCACGATTTGCTAGCAAATCTACCTATCAGCAAGTTGCCTGTTATCGAAATTTGTCGGGATGGTTTGCCGTCTTTCTTCTCCTTAGATTTCAGATAAACATTCTAAACACATTGACAGCCTTTGCATAAACTGCATTGACAAAAGTTGCAGGAGCTTAATTCTTCAGAAAGTTCTTACCAGATACTCAGAGATAAGGGCAAAGGTTAACCAGGAGAGCCTACCGGGCTATTAGAATCGTTCTCCAAAAATCGGTTTCTGAAACCAATTACAAGTATATAAGTACTAGGTAGGAATAATTTTTCTTTTTTTTGCAATAAATAAAACCACTACGAAATGGATAATAGGGCTGAAATTATCCACAAAAATCACAAGTGCAAAAGACGAGGTTACCACTAAAGAACCAGCTCTCCAGATCCTCAAAATGTTGCATTCATGCTATTATAAAATAGCAAAAGGAATATTTATATATTTATATATATATATATATATATTTATATATAGCAAAATCTTATCTACCAGTGAGTGCATCATATTTGGTCTACCACATCCTTTGGGAAAACACCTCGGGGTTAATTATTTATGCTATGCAGGCAACCACCAGGTGAAAAGTCCGTTCCTTTTCCCAAACATTACTGCTATCATTATGCATAACTTTATTTTATTTCTAAATTTAGTGATATTAGCACTGCCTTTTGCATCCCGAACACCAGCTGTGTCTGGGAGGTGTATTTCAGTAGAGAAGGGCTACTCCTCACGACAATTTTGCCTTATCCGATGAGGTACACATTTGCAGCGTGGTTTATAAAATTAAATATATATAAGCCTATTTTCATGGATGTTTGTTTCACATAACCTCACTACTGGATTTGTCACCCAAGCCATCACATCTTCTACCGTCAAGTTTTCTGATGCCACATAAAATCACGCAGGATTAACCGCTTAGAGCCAACTCCATTTCTGGTGTGGTAAACCTCCGAAATTATGAAAAAAATAGAGTAATTATTCGCATCATAGATGTCACCAAATGATGTCATCTTAGAGGAGAAGTGAATTCACACATAATTTTGCTGACATCATGGAGAATTTGCCACCACGTTGTCCCATTTGGGTCTCTTGTGCCCTTCCCAGCGCCTTCACTTCCAACGTAACCACAGTCACGCAAACGAAACACACGGCCACACTACTTTTTGGCATGTGAGCAGCAGTATTGTCGTCACACCTTCTTACCTAACTGCTATTTGCTCCGTACGAATTATTTTCGAGACTGTGGAGATCCTTCTCCTAAGCTTTATTGTAAACTTACCTCATTTGATACATCCTAGTTTCAAGCATTTTTAAGGTATCTGAGACGCTTTAAGTCGAGAAAAGGGCTTGGAATTGAACTTGAAGAAGTGCCTGTGCATGCGACTAATTATTGTCACACGATTGTTGCGCTTCTACAATGTCTTTTGATTGTGGAAAAAGTGGGGACAACATTGCGTTTGAAAGTGTTAAAATGATTACAATAACATGACATTTCTGACATCAAAGGGAGCTTTCATAGTTAATCGTTCCACATAGTTGCGAAGCGATCGAAAACAATTCTAGCACATTCCTTGGGCGAAACAATTTCATCTTGATAAACAAATCATTCATGGCTTTCACAGGCGAAATTAGAGGTGGAGAGATTTAGCAAAGCCACAAATAGTGCGCTCGGTACGTATTGTAACTTCCTAAAAAAACATTCAGAGATTTGTTCCTCATCTTAGTGTCGATTTCTTAACCCAAATTCTTTTGGCCTTTGGAGTAAATATAAGAAAAAATTTGAAAGAGGATTAGTGAAGCCCGCGAAGGCTAATTCTGCCATTTGCTGTGAAACCTTTTGCTCATGTCAATAAAGCGAAACTTAGGTTCACTGCGAATCTTTGTGCCGAATGAGACAGCTTTTATTATCATATTGTCATAGGTGATAAACTCAAAAAGCTTCTACTACATGCAAACACTTTCGTTCACGCTGTAGTAAGCTGAGAGGTCTAAGAAGACGCAAATACTACTGAGAGAAGACTAAACTCAGTACTGTGCTATATCCATACAGATACTGAGATATCATGAATGCGCCAATGATCTCACCGACGTAAATGGTAGAAGGAAATGCCAAATTATGATTACTAGGAGGTGTCAACAGCCAATCCAGCTTATTCAAAACACTTGTATAAAAATCGCTCGAATGAGAGAGACACAGACATTTAATATTCCTCCATCGCTTCCCGTGGGAAGTAAAATCAACCGTCAAGAACACAACACACGCATAGTGCACACGTGCAACAGGCTATGAGAATCAACGGAGAGATTCTGATTGCACGCAGTTACAACGGAATTGAGGGGTAATCCAAAGCCTTTAGTAGGAGTAATGAGCTGAACGAACAGCAATAACTTAGCTTCGAGCCCTCGCAACAGATTTCCAACCCTAACAGTGGAACAGAGACTTGTCGCTACATTAACACAGCGATTGGATGAAGTGCAAACAACCTCATTGTAATCATCTCTTTTCTAAATTATTGTTAGGAACTGTACCCTACTACCCATGCATTGCGGTAACAGACACTTATAGACTGTTTCTGGAAAAGCTTACTCACTTAAAAACATCCCTATTCACAGACTGTATTGAGTACACTATCCAAAGCATTAGGTGAACGAATTGAACATTATCCAGGAGAAGAAAGCTCTAATTAACTGCAATATTTTGCATCCTAAAAGCATAGGCATTTGTGTAACAGGAAATATATAATGTCATTTTTAATATGTGAATATACAACTTCCAGCCTAGTAGCTAATTGCACTCTTAATAGCATTCGCGAGAATACTGCAGCCCAAGACAGACAGCCCTCTACACAAGACCACAACTTACGAATTGGCGCACAGATCTCAAAGCATGCCTCTCACTTGGGCAGGATTGACTCAGAAGTAGGAATGAAATAATGGTAAGAATTTTATTCCATCTATTATCCTCAGGTTTGTAAATAACTTTCGAATAAGATCTATCCACCCAAGTATGGTGTTTTCTTTTGTCTTCAGGGAAGTTTCGGTGCGCAACACTTAGAATAGTTCAAATTCGATAAGTAAAGCCTCACCTGAATATGGGTATAGCAGAATCAAAAATGTCAGAAATAAAACAACAATTTCCCAAAGCAATGCAGTATTTTAGCAAAATGGATTAAATACATCCGCTGGACTTGGGTGAACGAAGTAGCGTGCAAAGTAACAAATGACTACCCAAGTGCCTTCGTAATTTATTTCAGGAAACCAGCCAGCTGAAGCATAGCACTGCCAACACTTTCTAGTTCGTGCATCTCATTTGCCATCCATTCATTTAGTTTCACTGAAAATATGCTGATAATGTCCATGCATCACAACTTTTAGTAATGTCGAGTGTCAGCCGACAGCCATGAGCTTCATCTAGCGTAATTCGGCAGTAAACAGCGTTCACTTAGGGCGGAAAATTCATTCGAAGGGGCTAGTGGCTCTATCCTCATTCAGCGAAAATTCGTAAATGGGTAATATTTTACTTATTTTATCAGTGTCCTAAGCCATTACTGCTTTCATCAGTAATAAAATCAACGAAGTAATTTTGCTAAAGGGATGAGATTTCTAACATTTCTTTATGAAGTGATTTATGTCAGTTAAAAGAGCTAAAATAGACCCAACTACTGAACTGCAAGATCTGATAACTCCCTTATTCACCTACTGTATGAGAAAATTTAGTGAAAAAATAAGTACCCACAGTGCTAAATGGATGGGTGCAGCCTCGAAAACTCCATAATATACAGCAATCCGTGACAAGATTTTGAGGATGAAGCGTTTATCGGTGATTGGCATGTTCTGAACACGAAATCCTTTGAACGGGGGGAAGGTAAACGATGAGGTAAACTTGCTAATTTGCTGCTTCTGTGGATATGGAGTTGAACCTGAGCCAGCTATGACCTCTTTCCTGCACTTCACCAAACCCCATTTTTCGGTCACATCAATCTTCGCAGGACACCGACGACCTGACCGGCTGTAAGGACGCACACTCCGGTTGCAATTATACACTGACCTCGCCTGCGCCTCAAGCCACTGTTTTAACTCACATTGCAAACCTCTTTCACCTAATTCATCTGCTATGTCTGTCATCTTTAGAGGCTGCTCCACTCATTGCATTATTTCAAATTTTTTGACTTACCATACCCCTCTCAATGAAAGCATACCTTGATCGGGCTTATGGATAGGTGTATTATAGAAGGCATTTCAATATCTTTTCTCATATGGTCCATACGTATGCGCGAGCTTGGGTTAAGTGGGCTGAAATGAACAGGACCATTTGCATTACCTTTAAGGTTAGCATTGAAATACAGATTAAATGGAATGGGAAGGAGGGGGGGAGGGGGCAATCTTGATTAATAACAAGAGTAATTAGAGGTTTCTATGTCTTAAATTACATGCGAACGTCAAGCTTCCAGTGGCACAATCGCCGCATTTCAAGGAAACTAGGAGATAAAGCATTTTAGGTCTGCATTCAGCAACTAACGCAAGCTGATCATCCATTGGTGGAGATGTACAACTACACCGAAATGCTACAGAGGGTGAATTAATCAATAATTTAGAAGGCTTGAAGCAAAATGCTATACAAATAATCCCCTTTGCATGCAATAGCGCTCTACTTCCGGTATCGCGGAACTGCGAGGCCATTGGTAATGTAACTGTCTAAGGGATGAAAATTCGTCGGCAATCTTGCGACTGAAGCTATTAGCATAAGTGGAACAGAAAAATGTCAATTGAATGGTGAGTACGCAGGATATAAGAATTTATTCACCGTCAAGGAATGTAAAAACATGTACTACAGAAGATTCTTCAGATTTTGGAGACAATTGGACCCTACATTAGGAAACTTATTAATGCTTCCTTTCCACTAATACTTAAGAGTAAAATTCGCATTGAAATGGGATAGTTATGACAAAGTAATTCTGGGCAAATACACTATCACTGGCTTTTGCTAAATGATTTCCATTTCACAAAGAATGTACTTGTTGCTCAAAAAGAAAATCTAATGTGTTGACTTCAGGCCTGTTGTGGTGAGAAGGTGGGTCGCCAAAATTACACTGCTCTGCAGTTTTGATAGGCTCAGCCTCTCATAAATACTTACGCAAGAATGAACGGCCAACGCCCTAAGAGCAGCTATTTTTATCCTCCTGCTGGGTATGCATGCGTCATGAGTGCTTAAACAGGAATTAGACACATAGTGATTTATCGCCCAGTCAGAAGCATTTTACTTCTACGATTTCAGACTTGCGAGATGGCCTATAAACTTTCTGACCGGTATTTATTTCCATCCATCAAAACCAGTCGAAACAGATATCTTACTTATTCATGTTAATTTAATTAATTAATGTAGACCATCTCAGTTGGAAAAAGTAATTTAAGCATTGGGTATTTCCTGCAAATTTATTTATAAAGTTTCGATAGTTTTTGAGTTTGGCACTTTTTTGTGAACTTACAAACAAAAAGTTTGGCATTAGATTAAAACGCTGGGGTGCATAAAAATAGTAAGTAATTACACCCGTCAACGTGTTGCACTTCCAGACACGGCTGGGTGAACATGCAAAACCCGCACTCCGGACGGACTCGGGGCGGGGGACTGCAAGGTGAGTTTAAGTTGGTGGCAAAAGAGATCGTGGCGAAAGCGGCTCACGAGACTGGCGGACTAACCAATTACCAGAGGGCGATCGAATCACATTAATTTATGCCGTAAATGGTTGACCAAAGAAGGTTCGCCAAAAGTTGCACGGTTTTGAAGGCTACGCGTCCACAAAAGCATCACCCTCCTCCCATCACTCTCCATTCACCCAGAAGCAAATGCTGCTATTATTGCAGCATATGGAGTAGCACGTGAGACAAATTCAATCCAGTTAATAAATCAATTGAAATGCAAATAAGAAAAAAATTGAACAGAAGGATGCTAGACGATGGACATAGGAAATAACATGGAATAAACTCGAAACCAGCCTTGAATTGCACATAGAAGGTTCGGTTTGAGAAAAAGTATTTTAACTTCCAAACAAATTAACAAGGGCATCTTTCTTGACAGCAAAATAGAGCAGTAAAAATGAATGATCAAGGTATTTGTGTGCTGATTAAATAGGAAATGACTAAGTAGTGCTTTGCATAACAAATTCACCAAAATCTTCAAGAAACTAATCTTCCAGCATTTTTAAGAGGCGGTCTTATTCTAAAGGCACGAAATCCACTGCTAGAGAGAAGAAAAATGAAAGAACTATCTGGTAAATTATACACTTATGAGCTGGCAGTGAAGAGAGGTGAACTCACTTCGTCAGGACATGTTTAGACATCTGCTAGTTCTAGGTGTCATTTTCAATGACGGTTTTAGCTTCGTTAACGGCCAAGTTTTCAACCTACGATACCGCTTATCGTATGGTGCCTTGGTTTGGAGGGAACAAGAAGACAACCCTCGCCCAACCCTTATCCAATTCCGAAACTCGAAATTCATTTGAGGAAAAGCAAAAAGTCTATATTGTCTTGATACGAACATTTTCAATTTTTCCTTTAAAAGAAATGAAGAAAGTCCCTATAGGCCCTAAGATCCTTTAATTAACCATAAGGATTAACAATTTTATCGGCAAGATAGTCTAAAAATGTTTGTTTTTCCAAAACAGGCTGCGGTTTAGTGAATTTACACACTATCTTGTCTCAGTGAACCACTTTAAATAACATCTATAGCCTTAGGTACACTCTCAAGAAGTCGTATTTCGATGAATAATCATGCTACCTCACCATTTGAAACGAGTGCGATCAGATGAGGCGAAATGACCTTCTCTCATGTTCCTTCTTTCGCAATAATTCATTGTTAGCCAACAGCGATTGTAAAACTCCTGCCCTCTATTTTATCAACTACTTAATTTTCGCATTTCCGATGCAGTTTTTTCAGTAAGGGAAATTGTAGTTCATATGTTTATCCAACGGCGATTTAATCCGCCCATTTGGTCGAAAATGACAATGTTTGTAAACGGTTTTGTAGAGGGGTAATTTAGAAAGGCTGCAGTGACTGTCCGCAGAGCTTTTAGAGACAGAAGTTGGTTTCAGCTGCAGTGCTACTTACCATGAGCCTTTGATCTTCCGCTGTGACGGCCATCGATGACAAAATGATTGGACTTATTATTTCTGTCTGATAAAAGAATTGCCTTAGGATAGTGGCAAATGGTTTGTTCAAACAGACTCCGGCATTTTACTCCATCTCAATTAATTTTTGAAATTCCGTTTTGACAACAATCATTTTTCAACTGATTTGGCTTTTGACCTCGCTAATCACAGCATAAATAAATAGATAAACTGAAAACCACATGCATAAATGCAGGAGAAGAGAGAGGGCAACTTAGGACAGGTGAACTTGTTACTGATGAGGAAGTGTCAGAAGGGTATAGAAATATCGGTTATTGTGTCGCTGAAATTGTAATTTGCTCAAGTTTAAAAGACTGATTAATTCTTAAAAAAACTGTCCCAAAAGTAATAAAAGTTCAAAAATAAACTTATTTGAAATAATGAGCCTGGTTGCTTAAAGTAAACAACATTCTACTGAAGGCACCCAGATGAATTTCTGCTACTAGGAAAAGGAAAGTACGTACGATAAAGGTGGATGTCAGGACATGGT
Organism: Taenia solium; assembly: GCA_001870725.1. Taxonomy (NCBI): domain Eukaryota; kingdom Metazoa; phylum Platyhelminthes; class Cestoda; order Cyclophyllidea; family Taeniidae; genus Taenia; species Taenia solium. The sequence goes on along the minus strand of MIEF01005501.1, from coordinate 275,734 downwards.
TTATTTGTTCTGAGCAATTTAACATAGAAGCAAAAGCAAATTCCTCTGAGAGTAGGCAAATTAGGGATAGACTCAGTTCCCACTCTTATTTTACTGTTTCCCATGCAGGATTTACCGATTTCCTACTTAGATGGCATGCAACCGGAAGCGCTTCTGCCTGACAGTTGCAACGCCAAATTGCGCCTCTGCAGAAGGGAGCATTCGGATGGACAGCACAAGTACTGATTCTAAATCAGCGTTTATTTTCGTGACCAAAAAGTCAACTTTTTACCATTTAAGGTGTGATATTTGGCATTTTCATAATTGGAAATGTGCAGTTAAGTGAAGTTTGCATTGGATTTGTAATTAGGCGCATCAAGCGCTTAGACCAACACATTTTTCGGACCAAAAACTAATCTGTGTGGAATGGAATTTCACTTATTCGACGATACACAAATAGAAGATGAGAAAAGGTCTAAATTTAAGTGTACACTCATGGTAAATTGTTTTATTAAAAAGGCACTAAAATCGGTGGCCTTTGCATTAAATGGCTTGAATTGGAGCAAATAATCCCTTTGTTACACGTGTAAGTTTTGATTCCAAGCTAAAGCCTTGTGGGCTCGCGGAGGAGCGGAAGCACGAAAGATCTTGAATGGTGGACGGCTCACTTTTACATTTTCTACAGTACGCTACCTACTTGAAAGGGAACATAAGGGGAAACGTTCACACGCTAAAGCCGTTAAGAACTAATTTGACAAAAAATAGGTTGGAGCTCAGGGAATAACCTCACTTTCTTGCCCCAATGAAATGCGTTTGAGGTTTTCTTCTTGTGCCAATAATTACGAGAAACCTTTTACATAAGGACTGTTTGATGACAAAAATGATATCGAATGCTGAAGGAAAGTAAAAATTATGTGGCAATTCATATATAAAGCTGCTAATCTGATTGACAAAATTGAACGTGGATAGTTGGGGCATTTTACGGGTATCAACTGCAGAAAAGACCAAGTTTCGCATGCTGATTTAATGGAATAAAAACTTATCTACTTGAATTAAGCAAGTTAGTTTTAATATAAAACCCAGTGTCAAAGGTGTCAAATGATGACATTTTGGAAAAGTGTCGTCAGCGCTCATCAGAAACACTTATGAAAATGATCACGCTCTCCTAAAATATCTCCGAGGAGAGGTAAAAGCCTTTATTTAAGGGGAAGAAATCAACATCTAGCATTGTTAGGTGCTGGGGAGCTGAAATTTACTCTAGCCTGGCGGTTTTTACTGAGATGCTGACACATTATGTGTCGATCTTGCGAACAGGCTAGAAAGAAATTTGGAAACGCAAGCGTATGCAGGTGTCCATTTTTCAAAAGTTCCTTCACCCAGCTAAAACATCTACCTTTATTCATAGACAAAGACTGCCGAGTAAACGCAATCATCTCAACGTTAGCGATTTCTTAGAGGCAAAGTATCAAATCGGTGCACTAGCATTCGTTGGGTTTTTATGTTTGCAAAATGAATTCTTACGCATTTGTAAATCTTGCAGTAAATAGATGTCAGAAATTTGGTTTTTATGGTTTAGCGACTGCTATTAGTGGCAAGCAAAAGCAGTGAGATGCCATTAGACCAACTTTTATCCACCATCTCAATTCAACTTCCCTTTTAGCTTGACACATGACCTATGCCGAACAAATCACGGAAGTCCCTATCAAAGGTGAACAAGAACCCATATTTGGCATTTTTTAAACACTGAAATCACTCCCCTCTAGGCTGAGCATGGGGTGAATTAGCCCAAATAGGGACATATGAAAAATGAACTCAAGTTGAAATGTTACAAAGGGGAATGTCGCCTAAAATTGCTTGCAGCTGAGTCCGTTTTGTGTCGCTGGCATGAATGGTTGACTGAAATTGGGGAAGTTGTGCATTTGCAGCGTAAAAGTTTAGGGTGAATTGCATTATTAATAGTAGGGGAATCAGTCTACAACCACCCAAGGATAAACGACGTGAGTTAGTATATTCCCCTTGACCACTTGGTGCAAAAGCAATGTTTGATGAATAATACTTTCGGATTTTGATTGTTGTGTGAGGAAGAACTATTAGTCCAGTTTTGAATGGCGTAGTAAACTGGGTTCTCGCCAATAAACAAAGTTTCCTAGGCCCTCTGCCTCTCTAACACTGTCTCATTGTGAATTCATTAAGATTAATTGCATACACACCTTACTCCTTTATTAAATGTCTGCTTCGGTAATTGCGATGCTGCCTTGAATAATTATACATGAGAAAAGTGGATATTCTTCGAGAAGATTCCAAACAGCGCTATTCAGTGGAACGAAAAAATACCTGGATAAAACTAATTTTAAATCTCATAATCCTACAATTCTGAGTATTACTGCATTTCTAGTGGGTAAGCAGGGGAATTCGGACGTCAAGCACCAAACCATTTAATGATTAATGTAACAGACTTGCATTTTAGAGACGGTCAGCCAAAAAACCAAGTGAATTATTGTTGCTTAAGAGCATGCAAAAAGATTTATTTTGCGCCGATTATTCTTGGAACTGTTTAAAGAGGCATTCATTTTGACAAGTTTTTTGGTAAATTCTTCTTGTGTAATAGGTAGGTGTGAATAAGTTTCGGAAATTGTGGCTTAGTGAAAGCCGCTAATTATCACGGGTTAACTTTTGAAATACCTCTGAGCAACATTTGAACAAAACGCTGTCAATAATGATTCTGAGGTGATTGAGTAACGGTGATGTGATGGAACCAGGGAAGTAGTTCTTAAATACGTATGTAAAATATGCAAGACGAAGCTTCTATTCAAAATTCATGAATAAAAAATCTCATGGCGGGTGAATGACCATGTCAAGCTTTTATAGTGTATTTTTGCACCCAAGGCACCTAAGGGAAGCAACGTTCAAGTACAATTTCTGGTACAGAAGTACTCAAACGTGGTAACGTTCCTACTTTGGAATTCTTGTTTCTAGAAGGTAAGTAACTATTGATGGGAAGCTAATTACTTGAAACACACCACGAAATCACGTTCAAATCAGAATTATCATTTCAGATAACTGGTTTGTTGTTATCGCAGTTCTCGAATACTTTGGAGAAGCTTACATTAACTGTGCAAGAAAAACCTAAAATAGGTTCACTTTTTAGCGAGCCTAAAGTACAAGGCAATATGTTTCAGTTGATGTCTCATTAACGTCCTCCCGTAGCATATCTTTTATCTTTAGAAGTCGGCGGAATCATTTTCCAACTTGATTTAAACTCGAGCACGATAAACGGTAAATGAGCTGTTGGTAGAAAAACTAAACCAACATCTCGGGCACTTTAACATTTAAAAAGAGGGTTTTCGCGACCATTACCCCAAGGGTACGTTACATAAATAGTGGCTTACGTAGCTGGAACGCCATGGCCTAGGAAATTCCTATTCTCTATCACAAACACGTCCTTTTTTGCATTTGGTAGGTACGTGACAATGCCTACTCCTCCGAAGAAATATCGTGCATTTGTGCGTTTGCAGTTAATCCTACTTCCAAAAAGGGACTGGCCTTCTTTAGCGGGATGCGTCGCAACCCTTGCTAATAGCGAGTTATTCGTAAAAACTTTTTCACAAGTCGGACGAATGTTAAAACAAGACTATAAATGCCGGATGAGTGAAACACGAAAATATTTTACACATCGAAAATTTAATACAATGTAACTTTTGTTTGGAATGGTGGGTAGGAACAATTAAGGGCATCCTTTAATCAAAAGAAAATATGAGTCTTTTAATCGCTAGCAATGCAAAAAAACAATGCATAAAGAGGAGTGTTTTTCATTAATTAATGAGTTGAATCGGAGTAAATCCCAAAAGTTGCAGGTACATTGTGACCTAGTTACACCCATCCCAACTGATCTAAAGAATGACGAACTATGGCCGAAGCAATGTTTGAATCGTAAATTTATCATGATTTATGCAAAAAGATCATTGTAGTTATGAGAATTCTTAATAAAGTGCAGCTTCTCACAGTTTACCTTAAAAGCAACGATAGCAGTAATGACCTGTGTAAAGCAGACCTCAATTGAAAATCGGAGAAATGGTAGTCAGCCAGTGCATTCTTTACTTTCTAAAAATCTTGGAAATTTAGTAGCACCCTCCTTCTTGGTGGTCTGAGAATTCCCAAAGAAGGACAAAATGGCGGTCTACCAGACCCAACTCTGGCTTCGAATGCTAAAGTAATATGGTTGAACAAAGCTTGACTGTTGTTGTGTAGCTTTAAATTGAGTATTTTTGAATTGTTGCCCCCTTATAAGTTTAGAGAGACGAAATCTTTTTTAAAGATCTCGAGACTGAATTTTTTGGCTCCTTATCCAAACTCGTGCCAGGTTTAAACACAATTTTAAGCATCTATCTGGCAGTTGCCTAAAGTCATGAATCCAGAATCAGCGGTCTTAAAGTGCATTTTATAATTCTGGCATCATATTCAGACAGGGTCCGTAACACATTAACCAATTTAAGTGCCGGTCACTTCCAACACCCAAAGTCACTATTATCCGAAATCAATGATTCCATTCCACGAGGATTTTTTACGTCAACCTAAAATTTATTTTGGGAATATCTGCTCCGCCTCCATGTACCTTTTTGTTATGCAGCGATGAATTCGCATTGCATATTTATAAGTCACTGTGCACAAGGTACGGAAGGTATTTATAACTGAACGGATCCGGCAAAAATAAAGTTCATCTTTAATATTGAAGAAAGCAGGTTTTACGCTTGCAAAGTAAAATACGAGTTGAAAGTCTCTAGTCATGCTAAAACCAAGTTGACACCTGAATGATCCCGACTAACATTCCCCGAAAATTACGCCTTTTTTAAATTCTGAAAATTTTTGAGCTAAGGGTGAACTTGAAAGTGTTACATGAATGCACCCATTCCGATCTTTGTCGTCATACCTTAATTCGAATACGCCAAGCTTTTATAATGAGTGAATGTTTTAGTCATTGCTGAACCTGGTGGTTCTACATATGGAGATTTTCTTGCGCCGCTGAAAGCCGATACATGTATCTACTTTTGCAGAGGGCTCAGTGGAACAGAACTGCCAGTAGTGTAATTGGCGACGCCTTTGCGAATACACATTAATGTGTATTCTGCTTGCATAATGTATATTAATGGCCAATTTGGCTAATTCGAAGTGGCTGTGAAGCTAGGGGATAACTTTAAGAATGTAAAAATATGAGGCATTGTACGTTTCCTTTGATATGAATAACCATTGATTCTTCTCCGAAATGTACGATAAAGAAGTGATTTTTGGGACCAGGTGCGACTAAGACGATCAAGAATGAGAAAAGAAAGTAATCATTGACGCATGCTAAAATGAGTTGTCTTCTATGGTGCAAACATAACGCAAACCACGGAGATGATCCAAATTTTAACATATTTGGCAAAATAAAGTTATTAAAAACTATTATTGGGACGGGACGAAGATAAAACATCTATTAGTTCGGTTTAAAAGTTACTATGCTGATCAAGTAATTCAAGAAATGGACATCCACTGCTGGCACGGAGATCAAAGGGTCCAAGGCCAATGAACCAGTTGGCATTTATGCCGCATTTATCGAGTAATTGAGAGTCCGAAAAGAAAGAACAAAACGTAAGTCCAAAATCAATGGAAAAACCCTGGTAAAACGGGCGAAATAATGCTTCGAATCCCTCCATTCATGGTGAGGTTTAAACTTATAAGCAGTGGTAGCCATGCTCTCTGTCATGACAGAAAACCGTCAGCTAACATTCACCAGCCAGTAACGGCAGTCTAACAAGCCAAAACGGATTACCCCAATTTTTAAAAATCCCAAGCTGACCCAACAATCTTGCTTCACATTACATCTCCCTCGAATTGTGAAGTAGGTCTGAACTACTTTTAATGGGGAAATTCCTACACCATCATAACAATTGCCACAGAGGAATTCTATACACATTATGCCCTTTGGATTTTTTTGAAATTGCGCTACCTTAAGTAATTAATAACCATTTTAGATATAGAAAAGTAAGTTTCCCAACTCAGCATTGTAAAACAGACCCCATAGAAAATTGAAACACCTTCTTGAGATCCTGTGATTTTCCATGTGACTCTCAGAGTTAAAGAGACACCGGAACAAATGAATTAATAATGCGCGAAAATTACTCTCCTTCACCCACTATAAAGTCATATACGCACTTATTTTGCGTTTGGGCTAGGCTTTGTTTGTCCTTTTGGTTATCGAACATCTGAGCAGGGATTAAGAGACTACGAAACAGTTTTACCTTTTGTAATAAGGTTATACCAAGACCTTGATGCACAAATGAAAAGAGCTTATGTCCTCTAAAGCCAACAAGTCACTTAAGTGAGAATCATCTGACTAGGCCTATAAAGTATTGCTTGTTGCCTTAGATTATATCGATAAAAATCACAAAATTATGCTTTTAAAAAAGAGCGGCAACTTACGATGCAACGTTTTGAGGATGTCTTAATTGTAGCCAATACTTACTTTAAAAGAAAAGCTGGGGCGATAGCCATCGTTAGTGCAAGGAATTTGGACAAGAAATCCACTCAATCGTGTTATATTAATAACTGTAGCCGATGCCAATGGGGGTCCTGATGTGAGGATCCAGAAATAAATTACTAAGAGCATGCTGAGGTAGCGATTCTAGAGTCATGAGTTTTGACAAAGAACAGCTCTTATGCAAAAGCCCATAGCTTTCATAAGTGAGGACATGCAAACAAGTCTTTGCATTTTATTGGAAGAATAGCAAAAATTAAATAATTTAATGAAAAATACTGTTGATTAGCTACCATGGGGATTTTCTGTATGCACTCGGTTCCTTGAAATTGCCAATCACTCTCGCTCATTTTCACCTCATTAAGCCCGTGTCTTACAATTTCCGAAAGGTTATTTATGAACTGACTGGAACATTTTTCGACATTCCTGCCTGATTTATCGCCACTATAGCTGTCTAGTGAAACTTCTTAAACCTGCATGCTAAATGGACAGAACATGTGGTTTGTTATATGTTTACGGCATCAAAACACTACGGAAATAAACCTAAGGGTCTTTAATAGACAGTGTACTGGGGTAAATTCAGAGTTTTATTTGGAAGAACCAGGTGGGTAATCGGCTGTTTACGAAAACTACTTGTTCAAAGGAAAAAAAGAACAAACTGAACTTAATGCTCTAAAGATAACAGTTTTATTCAAAAACAACGCTGCAACGACCATATCTCAAAATGTCAACAACTCCTAAATTGCATAATTGGAGTATGAGTACGGCTCTGTACATTTTAGGTGTTCTGCGTTGGAAAGGAGTTTAGAACCAGGGAAGCCAATTCACAGCAAATGTTTAAAAGTAGTGCTGAACACAGGCCACTATTTTGACGGTTTTAATTTGGAAATAAGCGATGGAGAGATTTCCCTATTCATGATGGATGGTTACACTGTTGCCTTTTACGGAGTGCACGCATAGGCTCGAAAACAGAACGGTTGGGATGCAGTGCTGATGTTCAGATAACAAACATTTACCCGACTCACCTCAGATGGTGGACATGAAAAACATATGCAATGAAACATTAGAAGGCGCATAGATACGTTTTTGGCAGAAACAATGTTAGGAAAGAGGAAATCGGTCTCAACCTAATTCACGTAAAGACTTCCATGTAACTGTGAATTGGCCTGTGAATTTATAACTTAGGCACTGGAGGAATGCATTGGAGACATTATAATTAGCAGAATAGTTTCGCATTTTGGCTCAAGTGACTGCTATCCAAGTGAGCTGCATATTTTATCTGCTTGCTAAATTATTTCTAACTGATGATTCTACTGATATTTATGGTGCACTTTCCTTTTTTTAAGGTTTAATGAATTTTAAACCCAGATTAAGTTAGCAGGATCAGAGAGGATACCTCAAGACACAAAGCAAAGCCGTGGCCACGCACACAGTCAAGAACGAAATCGTACATCTAGTTTTTATGATGCGTCCTCGGTTTCACTTAAATCGCACCGATTGCAGAGCAGTTGTGCTTCAGGTGATCGTTTTCCATACCATCAGAACCAATGAAATGGGATAAAATCAGAGAAACAACTAACTTTGAGTCAAACCTCAACCATGTTAGCACAATAATATTTAGTGAAGAAAATTTTAGGCTCTGCAATTACAAAAGAGGGAGAATCAAATGAAGGCAATGAATACTTTGGAATGGAAACACATATTTTATCAAACGATGAACTAGAGCCTCAGCAAGAATACAAGAATTTATAGATCTTAAATTACAATTTAATTCTCATTTTTGCAACGCCATGGTTCATAACTTGAATAAAGCTTATTTTAATAATGAGTTGGAATACACTTTGGGTGAATGCCCTGAACAATTTGCCCGCTACAAGTAGGTTTAGCAGACGATGTTATATACATAACTGGTCACAATTTATTTGTGCCTGCTGAGTTGTCAATTGTGAGATAACAGGAATAGGTGAATCTGGGATTGGTTAGCTGGTCAGGGTAAAGAGCAATGGTAAACGGCGAAAAGAGAGTCTATCCAGAGTGGAAATCTCTAAAACCAGAAGATGAGCGTGAGGAGAAGAGGAAGTTTCGTAAAGGATGGAACGAAGGAGGGCTGAGAGGAAGGCAGAAAGGAAGGAGGAAGAGAATGCGAGGAGAAGAAAATCACGTTCAAATGCAGCTTCCTGAGTGTAGGAGTCCTGTGCATAAGCGCGTCCAACTGACGGAAATGATAACAGCAGTAGGATGGAAAAAGGCCTTCACTAAATCAAGAAAACCTACAGATTTGGTCCATATGGGATTGTCGAAGTGGGAAACGGAGGAAAGAGATCAGAAAACATGGTTACTCGTGCCTCGGCGGCCCAGGCCACCAGGGTTGGACCCAGAAAAAGCGGTAATCTATAAACACGGGCGAAGGACAGAGGTAGAATGAGAGGAAAAGACAGGAGGAAATAGTTTACAAAAGTGAAGGGTGATAAATAACAACGCTGTACTCGCGTTCACACGCGAGCGAGTACACACACGCAAGAGGGTCTATAAAAAGTGCGCTGATAATATTGAGGTTGCGCTAGACTTGGTCAAGACGGCGGTAAGGTGGAGTGGGCGCAGAGGAAGAAAGGGAAAGAGCGTAGTGAACTAGGGGCAGGAGAGAGGAGAAGGGGAAGAAATTTTAAATAAAATCTTAAAACCGGAAAAGATTTTGGCTGCCTGAGTGAGAAGAAAAATAAAATAAGTCAGTATTGGATAGGACGCAAGAATAAAGAATGGCTTAAGATCGAATTTTATCTACAACATGCAGAGGACCAAGGGCATGGGTGCTAATAGGGGGTGGAGAAAGATCTGTGGTCCCAGTAGACGGCTAGTCACATCCAGCGTGAGTCTAGGCTAACGGTTTATAAATACCGAGTTTGGAAGGAGGAAGAAAGAGAGATAAGGGATGACGGATTTGCTTTGGAGTGGGAGATAATGGGAGATCTCCATAACACTGTTTATATAAACATTCCTACACACGCAGACATGCGAATTTGGAAGAGAGCGAGAGAGGAGACAGAATGGAGCGAGGGGTGAATCTGGAATTGGCTGGAACGCGGAAGCTACGAAAAGGAGGGAAAGAGACTGGAGATCAGCCTATGCTACACTGCCGAGGTGCCCCGATTGACGTTTTCTATGAAGCGACTGAAGTCCTCCTCGGTGCCTGTGATTTTGGCGTGGCGATAATTATTCCACAGGGTAGCGGTAACGTCGAGCGCGATAAGGTCACTGGAGGCACGCGAGACGACCTGGAGGATAAGAATCCCGTCGGGGCCCAAATTATTGTTCACAAAGCGCGTACAGTCACGCTCCTCGGTGTTGGAGAGCTGGCGGATAGCTCGAATATATTGCTTGATGTAGGCGATCCGTCGGACCGGGACCAACGTATTGAAGGCCCACTGCAGTGTGCTAAATGCGGTGAAGGCACCCAGGAGGAGAAACCAGAACCAGAGAAAGACGAAGATCTTTTCAACGAAGTAGTTGATTGGAAGTACGCATTGAAGGGTGTAGCTATGAGAGAAACAAACAGCCCACAATTACAGTGAAATCTACAATCCTATGTATCCTTATGGAGCAATGTTTTGTGTGAATGGCTAATTTGATTGCTTTATGAGAATGGTTATGTAAAACTCTGCAAGACTCATAAATAGCTGCTCACGAAATTATGATCTTAGCCTCTAAATAGGTACTGAAGGGAAGCTCTGCTAAAGGTCATAGAGTACTTCCACTTTTGATCATAAGGTAACAAAAAGTGGTGAATGCATTAACAGATCTTATAGTGGCGGTGATAACTCACATATGAGACAGAACAAGGCTCATTTACCAACCGACTTGAAGGAACTGAAACACTCTGCTAACATCACATACGTTATTGACCAAAATCCGATTTTACAAGTGATACCTCAAACGGACCTTCCAATTTCCTTTAACTGTATGTAAGCATAAGAAACTGTCGGATTTTGTCTCACAAAACATTAAACCTATGGTTCCATATGGCCTAAACCACGAAGGATGACCGAACAGCTATTCTTCAAAAGCTATGCGTTGCTGTCACATAATGTTAACATCAAACCGACAGTTTGCAACTTCTGACATTTTCTTGTCCGCAGCTCTTTTTTTCTGTCTTGAAGCTATTTGCGCCCTTACAGTACCGTTACAAAACACAGAGCATCTGCAATGTGCAAATTCTGCAGCAGGGTATCGCTTACAGACAATAACCTACTAGGTGGGCTTTAAGAATCCCAAGTGATTTAGGTGAACAGTACATTTTTGTTAAAAAACATCGAATTTGTTTGAAAATACTTAAACTACCTATTGTTCAATTTTAGACGTTCTCTTCATCCCAAATCCCTTTGGTGCCTTCCTACCAAAGAAGTAGGAGTTGAAATAAAGAAAGCACATCCACTTCCCATAGTTGCACCTGGAGTTTGCATTTTCACCCAATTCATTGCGGTATTTCACCGACAGGAGAAGGGATTGCTTTGAACGCAAACAAAACCTCAAACGCTACCCCTCGTTCTCTCCCTCCCTTTCCCCCTCTCTCCTCTGTGCTGATAAAGCACGTTTAATGCACACGCAAAAACAAAGGGAAAAAAATATTTCGAATCGTCATTTTTCTGCATTTCCCAGCACCGCTTCTTTAGGGCGGCTAACAGGACAGGCATATCGTATATCTGGGCAGATTCAGAAGTTGAAACCTACCAACTGTTGCCATCGCAGCACTATAAATTAGTACCAGTATGTCTTTCATGACTTTTGCCCGGAGGCAAATTTTTCACTCAGTTGCCTACGTCACTGTTGGACTTGGATTCCTGTTTGATCAAAAATTGGCACAAACAGGTACCCAAATAGAAAACTGGTGATTCTTGCCCATGAGCGAATTTGGAAGCGCTCTAAAGAAAACTACCTTGTGCATGAAATTGTAGAGGCATATTCAAAAGAGACGCCTCTATAACTTTTTAAGGTTTTCTTTAACTTTTACAAAATTATTTCAAATTTGTTAATGTTTACATAGGGGCATTTTAACATGGCTAAATTTGGTTGGTGATAAGATAGGGGTTCATTATTTATATATGTGACTGAGATACTATACCAGACCTTAAAATCTTGCAAAATAATGCGATTACATCTAAGCCCTGACTGCAATATCGTGGACTAGACCAATATTTCTAAGAATGTAAAAGTAGTTTTTCAATGATGTCAGTTCAATTTATTTCGCCTAGTAGTTTGAAAATGAAGCCAGTGGTAACAAAATAAGTGGAATTTTACCTTGCAGGTTTGATCTGTCCCATTTTTCTTACATTGACCGTACAGTAGGTGACCCGTGGGAATTGTCCGGTAGTCTCCCAGTCTCGTCCAGCTATTAAATTGTTGAGCATGTCTATGCCAAAGTAGGAGCTATTGCTACCGATGAAGTGTTTCATCAGGTAGATCTGCCCCACTGAGTTGCCGATGAAGAGGCATCGGACAAAGAAAAAGAGGAGGGTAATCTCGATATTTGGTCGAATGGAACAAAAGATACGTTTGATGGAGGATTTGACGCGTTTTTGGCGCGCAGTGGACTCGGAGATCTCCTCTAGCGTGGCAACCAGACAGGAAACGGCCTTTTGACGTAGTTCGCGATCGGGGATAGCGGCCTCGCGAGCAGAGCGCAGGAGAATGGGCAGGCGCTTTGAGCCTACCCTCCAGACTAGATAGGGCACCCAGGAGAGCATCGCTTGGCCAGCCAAAACAATTACTATCCATTGGTAGTAACCTACATACTTCACTCGGTGCAACTCAAAGTCGTCCTCTGGAACGTCTTCATTTGGCAGTAGGAAGTAGGTGTTCTGGATCCAACACAAATTCTCCGCGTACTCTTCCCAGGGATGCTTAAACTCCTGCGGCACCCAGCACTGGATGGGCTTCCCTAAGCATTAAAAAACACAAGTCCACAATTAGTTCCACTACTCACTGGCCGAAACGTCAAATTTTTATTGTAAGCATTATTATAGCTTGTTATTGTACCATTGAATGCATTAGCTTTCAAATTAAGTCTATTCATTAGCTTAAGAAAAAATTGGGGTAAACAAAACCATAAAAGGATTTTCACCACTTAAGATGCATGAAAATCAGCTTAAGCAATTTAGAGTTGCTTTTAATTAGATAAACAGCGAGGTGTCATTGGCACTTCGCAACTCATTCATTACCAAATTAATTACCTATCCATCGTGACTTACGGATAGACCAACTGAGACTCAATTGTTTCCATCCCAGTACAAATGTGGTCTCAATAGGGCACGATGTCATGCAACGTATAATGCCTCCCCTATTTACTTGCTCCATTGAGACCATCTGCTGTTAATAACGCCGCCTCCTTTGAAGTCCCAAGATCTTTAATTATCCCACAAAAAACTACCAAACAACTTCCTCTCCTGTCTCTTTTTAAGCAAATAACGAAGAGGATGACGCACATGGTAGATTACTTCAAATAAATTTGGATACTCGAATAAAGTAGTGAATTTTTGACACTTAGAAGTGGAAGAGCATCAATCATTGGGATAGTTTATGGAAAAGCGAAGCTGACTTAGCCACACCCAAACTAACGCAGCACAAATGTTTTCTTTACCTCATTAGTGAGGTCATATGCTTGAAACAAAATCAAAGTACAAAAGGGAAGAAAGTGTCGGAAAAGAGCACGGTAACAATTAGTACTATGGTGTCCAAAGCTTTGAATGATAACTAAAATCATTGCAACCTTTGTTGTGTTCCAGTACTTTTCTAACTGCGGTGGCGTGCAGAGCTGACCCCATAGCCTATATCTTATTGCTGAAAACCCTAATAATGACTTCTTAAGACAACTGTGAATATTCAAGACTGAACAAATCCATTTTCGTAGCAGTTTAAAATACACCTTTAATGGGTGAGGGAATGACAATGACACAAAAACGTAAACTTTAAAAGGTGTGGATTTCTACAGCATAGTTAACCCTTCGAGTTATGCATCGCTTTGCCTTCTAAAGCCAACAATTACATTGCAAAGTTGCGAAAAGTGAAGTGTGAGCGCAAATGAAATGCGAACCCTACTGCAGCATATCCGATGTCTGCCTCACGTTGATCTCACATTTCAATCCACCTCCACCATTGTTCTCGCAACAATTCTCCCTCAATCATACCATCGGAAGTGAAAAGCGCAGGACTGATTTGGTACTCGTAATGCTTCAAATAGTAAACTTCCCAAAATGTCACGTTCTTTTTGGTTAAAACAAAGTTTCCGAAATCCAGTTAGTTGAAGTTACACCAAAAAATGCTGGGGTTTTATAGTGGAAGCATCTGCAAAATTTGGGCAGCATAAGATGGAGGATCCAGCTCCATCTTTTAGGTATACATGTCGTATGAAATCCATCCATCCCTTATTTGCAATGACAGTGGGTCCCCCAATTCTCAGACAGCATCAAGCACATTTGAAAAATCAGGTAAAGTGGTTTATGCTTAAAATGGTAGGGGAAAAATCAACGTACAACTAGAGTGACTTACAATACCTCCAAACGTCATCGAGATTACACACTGGATGTCTATATGAAGATGATTCTGTGAGCATACAATGCAAAAGTGGAATCAAAGTTTGAAAGTGATAAAAGACACTAGCAAGTTCCCAATTTGTCTGCAAACCACGGATTTACAGAGCTAAGGATACTGTGGGATGCAGAGTTAATTTATTATGATTTCCATTTATTATCGGCAGCTATACCTAGAAGGGATCCTTTTTCTTTTAAAACCAAAAGGCAGCTATAAATTTGAGCACTATTTGATATAAACCAGTGTTACTGCACATGGAGACGGTTTACCTCCATAGTGTCCCTAGAAGCTTGACTTATTTGCAAGCAACCAAACAAAATACACTAAAATAATTTTGTCTGAGAGTTAAATAAAATGAGCCTACAGCTTATCTAGAGGTGCCCTTTTTCCGATTTAAGGAAACAAATAAATGCGATGCAGAAACTCCAGCCAAGCTTCAAGCGATCTCTATTTCATGAGGTGATGGCAAAAGAGTATGCAACGCCTTTTTCTTGCAGTGCAAGATGCAACTTTTAGTAAGAAAAAGAGTTTTAAATGAAACCACTTATTTTGCATTTATTTCCTACATATGTGCACACATAATTTGACATACTAGCAATGAGAACCGAGCAAGTTAACTTTGAGTTATGGAACTGAATTAAATGCATTAGGTTAAGGCCAAGCAAATGGAACAGCAGATATACCTAAAAACATAACCGGTATTTGATTATAAAGCAGCGGGAAATTTTATTAATGCACTACCATTGTTGATATGATATTGTGAGTAGAGTCACCTTTGGTGTTCTTGCTAAGAACTCCTACACATCCCTTTCTGTACTGTTTTGAGCACATTCTCGAAAGTCTACTTTAATCATTCATTTACCATTTAGTTAGAAATATGCAACGTTAACTCGGCAGGATAGTTGTAACTTCGAATTTGTTACGATGACTTTAAGAAACGAATATCTTGGGTAATTTAATCGGTTGAATTCTTCATACTTCATACTTTGCAGCACCTGGAGGCCTGTAGTCTAGTGAGTCGACATTGAAAAACCAAAACGACTTAGGTGGCCTAATTTACTATGAACAGCTGCAGTGTGAATCAAGAAATATCCTGCTTGAAAAGTCTCACAAAAAGTTTGCTCACTCTTCTTGTACATTTTATCACAGCTTAACATCTGCAGACCTCAGCAAAAAGACGTTCTGATGACCCATCTCTCTCCATTTTCCATGCTCTCATCCACTAAAAAATCCATCTAAATGAAGGAAAACGTTTTGGATGCTCATAGACCAAACTCTGCTATATTCGTCTAATAAGTTAGCATACTAATACCAAGTGGCCTTAACTTTCTAGGTTCTTCATTTGAATCTGCGAAAACTTTTAATAGCTGCCCTATGAGCCTAATAGCACCACTTTGCCACACATGGGACTATCCTTTTCCAAGATTATGCCTATGCATCCGCCATTTGACGTACTGTTTGAAATCACTATTTTTTAAGTAATATATTTCCAATAAAGTTTTGTTGCTTGGATAACTTGGATTCGAATGTTGAAAAATAAGGAGGGAATTACTCTATTTAAAGGTAACGCTACGCCGATAGGTTCCGCAACCGCAAAGATGAAGCATTGATTTTATTAACAAAGAGAACATTTCTCCCACTGAAATCTCCTTCTGGCTTGGTGAATTTGCATAAATAAATCGCTTCATAAATTAAGTTGTTCGCGTGCATTTAAATATTTAGTTTCAGCCATGGCTGGAAATTAAATGCCTGACTTCATATTCCTGGCTGGATCTCTCCGTCTCGGTGATTAAATTGACTGGAACAACTAATGAGCATTCGCGCAATGCACAATTTAAATTTAACTGACTTCTTGCCGTATAACAAGCATCAAGGTGTGGTAAAAGAATAAAGAAGAAAAATAAAAGTGGTAATTATTGAACCCCCAGAATTGACTCAACCGTTTCGTCGACAATTTTGCATTATCATATCTCTTTTGTGACAAATTACTTATGGACGTTGATTGAAGTTATAGTTTCTCTAGAACCAACTTTTGTCGGCATTTTTCACGTAGGACACTTTACTTCACAAGAACTTCCTTGAACACAACCCGCTGTAGAGTTTATAAATAATTACAAGATCATTTGTAACCCTTCCCCATCTCACAGCATCGTCCCAAGGGGAAGTTCGCATTTATTGCCACCAAGCAGAGACTCAGCTCTGCTCATAAATTCGGTCTTGAGCCAAAATAATTAGTGATTTTGTGCACCCTAGTCTTACTTTATAAAAAGAGCTCTGTTCGAGAGAGTATGCAATCCTTTTGTGGTGTTTAACATTGAGGAGGCGGTCTGGCACTTGATTAATGATGGAGGGAGTGGTAGCATCATTCCAGTCATTAGTAGCAAATATTCATGGTATTACAGGATTGTTTGACGGAAGAAAAATTTACATTTGCAAATTGATCACTATCGTATGTACACCCTTTTTTGAATGCAGGCGAATTTGGCATAAAATACTCAACCTTGCCGAAGAAATCTAAAGATTCACCATTTTTAACTGTATATATCAGAGCAGTTACACAGACATTCCATTTTACAGTGTCTTCCCCCCAAAAAGGGACATTTGAATGCAAAAACTAAGCTTAAAACTTCTTTTTGGTTTCAATTAAAAACATTAGTTACTGAAATGAGACTTAAATCAGCTTGTCATGAAAGTATGAAGCAAATGGGTTATGTCGAGAATTTCAAGATTGTGTCCATTTGGTACTGCTCAAGTGAGCCTGCGACACTGGGAAGCAGTAAATATGTGCGTGCTCCTCCCACCAGGCACAAAAGAAAAACGCAATCAAAACCAACTGTTCAACAGGAAATACGCGTGTTTGACTCTTCGCTTGAAGGCAAAAGCTCCTGTAACAAAAGTGTGATGATAAAACCAAAGTCGGCATGCTTCTTTTTTAATGCAATGTACCTACACACACACCCACATAAAAGCTGCTCCTCTAAATAAAACCTCGTACACACACACACACACACCCCCACGGAGTGAAAGAGGGCAGCCTATCGGTCCAGAAGAACGGAAGTGTGTTGCATTAAAAAGAACACGGTTGACGTGGAAAATGAAATCAAGTGGTTAGCCAAGTATAAGAGACAGTGGTGGAATGAGTTTCGACAAACTTATATCACTATTTCACATCCCAAATAACCAAGTAAAGGAATTCGTTCGATTAAGTATATCACCCGGGACAATGAAAGAGGAAGTAGAAAGAATTGGCTCATAAAAAGCTTCTAAATATGGCTCAGTCGGCTCAAGAAAATATTACTCCAAATTATTGTTTAAAATTTATGCGATAAAAGGCTTACATTCTAGTGGTATTTACAGATGCAGTACTTTTATATTTGATCCGGCCTTGTTGCTGGGAATAATTACGGGCATCCGTCACAACTCGCTCCCTAAACTAAAATTGGAAGGCTTCTGTAGGTTCCAATTAAGATTCATGACTCGAAAATAGATTTTAAAACATACATGGATCATGTATCAGTAGAACAACCAAACAGATAGTCATGTTATTAAAGATCTTGATATGTTCCAATTTCTGGTCATTAACAGCTTCAGAAGCAACTGATGAACCGTTGGCTGTCATTTTAAGTTATAAAAACCAGTGAAAGTGCCAAATTTATACCATAGTACTAAGTAAACATGACTACATTCATTTCCATCAGCCTTCTATAACAATCTTTGAGGATAAGATACACACGATTTAAGTCTCACGTTTCACTGGTCACTGGTCACCATGCTATTATTCAAATAATCACACGTGTAGTGTTGATAGCAGTAAAATTACAATAGGATTCTTTGAGACTTTTCATAATCATTCAGAAGTGGCATTAAACAAGTTGTTTGTGCTTATCAGACGTGTTGAACCACTTTTCGATGCCAATTAAATATATTAAAATGCATTCAAAAATTTAATCACCCGGAGGCAATGGCTGAAATTTATGAGCTTAAGTAAAACCCCTATAGGTAGCAGTCCAGGCGCCATTGGGATTTGTCAGCTTTTGCATTGCCATGCAAAACTCTCAAAAAAGATGCTCACAGCTTTGAGCCTCCCTTAGTTTGCCTTTTTTTCTGTTTAAACACTTTCAAAAAAATTAGCTGACATGGATGGATTCGTTTAGCACAAATGTAACTCTTTCCCTTTCCACTTCAGATCGCAGTGTTTCGGTCATATGCTGGTTAGAAGATGAATGACTTTAAAACAAGCAAATTTTAAACATTCTCAAAACCTTGACAGATTTAGTCTCGCATACAACGCTTGAACAAGATTTATCCGTTCTTCATTTACCGACATTTGCACTCAAAACATTCTGCAAAAGAAGTATTATGGAAGCTGATCCCAACGTGTGAAATCATTGCGTGGGTGCAAGAGAGGCTGCCTGGTGGTCAGTGTGAAAATTCATGGCAGGGACAGGAAGAAGTACAAGGTGCGAAATAAACATTTCACATTTTAAGTCCGCAACTCCTTTACATCATATAAAAACTCAACTTTGTTCCTATAGGCCTGCTTAAAGACCTCCTATTTAGACATTTACATAATTTTGTATCAACTTCGAATGTGTGACTTGTGATGATTACGAAAGGAATATTTAAATGGTAATGTTGACCATCTGAATGTGTAAACGCCCCTTAAAAAAAGAGTTGAAATGTATTTAGTCGGGTAGAAGGGATTACTACACGTCATATTTCCACTGAAATTTCACCGTGCTCGTGCTCTTGGGGTTGCGGCAGGAGGGGAGAGGGGGACATTTTTAGAAGAGGAAACTTATCAGTGCCATACGCACAGGGCACGTTTCACGATGAAGGGGTCTCGAAACGGAAGGTAATACGATGTCCTTTTAACTATTTCGGTGGTGCGATTTCGTGATCGGTTTGACCAAAGTCTACAGATGGAGTTTTGTTGAAACAGCTTAGATCATACTTAATTGCGTTAAAAATATAGGTTTGGAAATGCTTAAGGGTCCAGTTTCTATGAGTATTTGGGAGAATTAGTAAGAAAAAGTACTGGGTAGGGATCTCCGGTACAATTCAAACAAAGATGAATTTCCTTTTCCTATTGCGCAATGAAAGGCACGTGGATAGGCTGTGTAGTGTGGGTTCCATACTTTCCACCATGCACCACCATTTAATTAAGTGTCTCGTAAATTATCCCCTTGACTGCGGTGTGTGTAATGGCGCCTACGTGTAGTCGAAAGCACGGCACGAGACGTCATGCTTCGCATCATCACCCACCAAGAGCTATGCATAAGCCCAATTAAAATATATCCCGTTTAATTGGAGTAGACTTGAATTGTGCTTACCTCTACCGTCAGCATCAATGATGTCCAAGCCTCTGCAGCATTAACTGAAAGGGTGAATTGGCGCAATTATATGGTAGCTAATTTTCATAAGGCACTGCATAACCGAACCAGGGGATCAAGTCGGTTCGATAGCTGAACACTTTAGCAGCCACTTTCAGAACCGTGTCTGATTTTTAGTGGCAGTGTAGATGCAGTATAGTTGCATGTAAATGAAGTGTCTCATACAGTTAACATGGCTTATTGGCACTCACTGTACATACTATTGACTTTTTGGACTCCAAAAGGAAAATTTTAATCATCCCACCTTGGCGTTAATTACTTCGCTCAAGGTCTATACCGATAAAATATCTAAATTTGCTTTGGACAATTGTGCAGTTGACTCAAGAAAACACTAGTTGCATGATAAAAGAAGTAGGCTAGTCTTGGCTGTTCACTACATTTCGCGAACTTTGGGAAACGGTCCCAATAAAAGCAGATGTAGCAGACCCTAATGCACTTCCATTTTCAACGATGAAAGGAGTAAAAATATGTATGAAAGTTGTCCAAGGACGAACCGAGGTTATAAACTTATTTTCCGAATTCTCATCACCATAATGATTTATTGCAAAAGTGTCAGAAGTTGCGTAAAGGCTTAATAAAAACAGTTGTACACCAAAATTAAAAACGACCAGAGGCGCGAATCTAAAACCTTAAGGAAAATGACTAAATGTTGTCCAAAATACGAAGTTGGAGGCAAGGCCCATCTCAGCGAGCTGCTTTATCCATCGGTTTATAATCCTAAGCCAGACTAGGTGGTCTGAATACGAGGCATTTTAAATACCAAACAATCTTTGGGTTTCTAGGTAATTTTATAACTGTTCTGCTTTGGCAATTGTTAGTACCATCATTACCGTGGCGGCAATGACCTAAGGGGAGGGATGCATAGAGAAACAATACGTGGTGTTTGGTTATGAGGACCGTGTGCGTCCATCGCCGCTGGCCTCAAGGAAGTGAACTGCCACCAACTCCATCAACCGCTACTTCTGCTACTTGGACACATGCAAACGCCATTCGTGTTGGTTACACACAATTGTAACAACAGACATCGCCAACGCTAAATTAACACTGTTCACGAGTGAAAAGTAAAGCGCGTGATCCAAATGTATGTGATGATGAGGTTGTCATTTTCCTGTTTCCCTTAATTTCAGGAATTCCTCTGACCCTTCATCTGATGTTTTGTACAACCCCTTTAAAACTGGTTTTTAATTGCAAAAAGAGTTGGGATGGTGCATGAAACCTCGCTCAACCATTATCACGCTATCGCTAGTTATCAGTTACCAAAGTAAGGAACCACAAATATAACTTTTCTATTTAATAGTAATTTTCCTTTTGGGAAATATTAACTAATTCCTTCGATATTTAATACCCGAAGGAAAAGGTAATTTTCCTGGGTAAAAACTTAGCAATGCAACATATTTGTCTTTTAATCGTGAATCTTGATAAGAAGTTCTGTGTATATTCTGATTTCAGTGCTGCCTACATGAATTGCATAAATTCTTTGGCCCTATGGCTTCAAAAGCTACGTACTTACCGGCCTTTCATTTTGCGGTGATCCATTGTTGTTTGATTAGACATGGTTAAGGTCTAAGAATAAAATGGGTGCTAAAATCCTTTAAAGCGGATTTGTAAATCTGGCGAACTTGGGCTGTGTGCAGAGAAGGGTGGTGATTGCTATAATAGCAATAATTTTATTCTAATAAACCGTTTCTCATGCCTTTACCTTAGTCACAAGTCACTACCGCATGCACTCAATTTTGGCGACTTTGATATCGAATTCTCTTGATTTTTGGTAGAGTACTGGAGCTCCTATAGTAACAAATGCTAAGGCATATAAGCACAAAAAAACTCACGAATGAATAATCTTGGTGGTCCGAATACCATCACCAGGAGCCAAACTGCGCAGTTTTAACTTTGAGCTAACTGCATGGATCTGCAAAAACTAATTGTGACATCCAAATAGAGGCATAGGTTTTCAAAGGTTTTGTGATCAAAACTAAAAGCCAGTAACATGATCATGGGACACTTAAGTGGCGTCTGCTTGTGCTGTGTCTTGCATGCTAGCTATGATAGTAAGATCAACACTGTCTCTTGTATTGCTTCAACAGATGGAGACTACGAATTTTTATGGTAATAACGTCCACTCAGAACCATTGCGCAGTCAAAATTTGTTTCAAAGTTCTTCTTCAACCATATGCTTAGTTACATTCACTTGCTTTTAGTCGATGTCAATGAATGAACCATTTAGAGGCAATTGATATATGCTGTTGAGTGCTAGATAAATTTGACTTTCATTGATTGAAAGAGATCAGAAAAGCTTTGTTGCCAGGATATTTTGAGGAATCATTCAAACAATACGAAGTTTAGATTTTTTATTATATCCTATTCAAGATATATAACAGGGTTTCAAGTCCCGCGTATTCACAATCCTTTTTAGGTTCGCCTCAAAGTCATTATTTTTACGTACATACCAGTCTAAACAGTTGCCAAAATATTAATATGCATGGCTAAAAACGTATACAAACTCTAAACTCAACAAATAATACCTAGAAACTCTGGACCCCTCAGAGAAGCAGACATTTACAAAAATTTTGTAAGTTTTGGTGACCAAAGGAAGATGGTTAGTTGGGCCATCTGAGGAATAAAGTTTCGGTGGACCTTCAACTGCTATACCGAAGGTATCAGAAATGCATGAGCTAACTAAACAGTATCTAGGTGGACTATAATTAGTTCGCAACTGGGAGCTACGATAAGCTCTTACACGTTCCTACTCGATGTTCACTTGATAAGGTTAATTTGTTTCTCTACTTTGTCAAAATTCTCATAAAGTTATGCGGGTTTTCACAACAGGTTTGCTAAGAGATGTGGGACATGAGGAAGCAAAACAAAGGCTATTTGCAAAAGCAGATCTCCTCTTTGATCCTCCTGCACTTGTAACACTGCCGTGTGGATACTATTGGATGTTATAGCCAAAAATATTGGAAAAGATTGGGGATCCACACTCGCCCGTGGTTGACAACTGAAGGAGATGCTGAGGTCACTTTTAAAGAGCTCGACGAAGCAGCACTCTTACCTAATTTCTGACATTATATGATACAACTGTTGGCAGATGCAGTAGGGAAGAGAAAAATAAGCACACCTATTAGTAGAACATCTGGTGAATACTTCGAACTTTGAGTCATGGAGAGAATGGGCAGAATATAAGTTAGCTGGTGGACATGAATAGAAAGAGATGTTGATTCACAGGCGTACATTTATATGCGTTAAGTGGATACCCAATTATAAAACTAAAATCATGAGCTAAGAAAATAGCTGTGCTGGCCATAAAGTTTATTAAGACAAAAGGATTACATACGACGTAGAGGTTAATGACACATTAAAGCTATTTAAAAGGTAGTAAGACAGCATTAATGGGAAAGTGCCTGCCGGTTGTTTACGCTAGTTTTTGAAATGCCTCCGGGCACCATGACACAAGCAACTCGTTTTTATGCCTTTTATTAATTCAGTCATTCATAGCGTTTTGTAGCATTTAAATTAAATTAGATAATTTACGTATAGCTTCAAGTCATTTGTATTCAATTTAATTATTTTAGCTACAGGATGTCCCAAGTTCAATAAAATGATAGTCAAAAAATACACATTATACAAATCAATCCACATAGATCTGTTCCTTTTAGAATACAAATAAAAAGAACGAGATAATGTTTCTGCTGAAAGTAACTCATTCGTTTTTGCTTTCGACATGCTTCAAGCCTACGTACTTCTGTGGTATTTGGTTTGCTGTTCTTAGATTTCCGCAGGGTATGCTGTTGTATCCTAAACAGTTGTTCTAGAAAGCCCTATGAAGTAAACATAAACTTAAGTCCCCAACTATAATAAACCCAAATGTTTTATTTAAACCAGTTGTGGTAAATTTCTAGATTCTACGACTTAAGACGTCGACCTGATTGCATCATTCAGTTTCGCGTCACCTCTTGTGCTTTGAATTCATATGATTCATCAAAAATAAAGAGTCCTAAATACATTCCAAAGCCATCGCGTTGGAGATCGATGTTTCAGGTTTACTTCATTACAACATTCCCTTTTCAAGTCGGTTGCAGAGCGCCATGCGTGCTGCCTAGCTACAGTCAAATCTTCCCACTGGGTGAGCACACACTCATGATAGATAAATTGACAAATGCGTTTAAAGGTTTCCATTTTGGAGATTTCAGCCTTAGTAATTTCGTTGTTGCGTGATTAAGGAGTATTAGAAGCAGGCTACTTAAGACGTTATGGGAAAGATATTGCATTATGCGAGGGCGGCGTCTAGGTGGTACATTCGTGGTTGCAGTACTCAGTTGCAATATTTTATGGTCCTTCAGGGTCCAGCACACCTGCTACACTTCGTTTGGTATCCATTTTTAGTGCGGCACTGCAAAGAGCCGAAAAAGCCCATGAAACATTTGGACAAGCAGATGTTTATAATTTGTTACAATGGGTTGCGAAAGGACACCCAAGATTTTATCAGATGCAGTTAAAACATGGACTTAGCATATAAATTTTACTTTTCTGTAAACTTACTCTTTTTAGTTTAAACATTAACAGTTTTGTGCTCCAAATTAACATTTAGAATCCTAGTTGCACAGGGAGAAAGGAGTGGCGACAGTTAATTCACCTTCCTTAAAGTTAGTCACCCAAGTGCAGTAGGAGACAGACCTTTCTTTTTATACTAATAGGATATCTTAATTATTCATCATTAAACCACCACAGCTGTTGATATCTGATGCTGTGTAGATAGCGTGGCAGGAAGCTCTCCCTCTCTAGAGGCATGCCCACAGAGGGTAATAACTGCGGCTCGTGCAATCGCACTCTGAGTTTCGGTAGCAAAATGATCGAGTGCTCCTATCACTGGTCATCTACAGCAACTCGTCAGCACAAAATTTCTGCAGCAACAATAAAATCCATGGACGCACTAAAAGTTGCTCCGACTCAGAAATCAAGATGTCCTCCAACCACTTCTACTTTTAAAATAATCCTATGTGAAGTATTGAAGTGTGTTACCTCCCTTGACTGGATTTTATTAACCTCCGATTTACTTGGGGTCGTAGTCACCAATCTCCGAAAAGTATTCTGCGGAATAAACTTTATGATTGTATCTGATGAATTCTATAAATAGAATGCAGTCTCTCTTCCCTCACGTGCCATACTAGTGAATATATTGTTGAAATTCTCTTGATTAATAGGCACTAAACCTATGTCACATCTTTAGATCCAACTTCTGGGAGAAAATTGTAGCATTTTGGACATTAGAGTAACAGACATTAAATGCGATTCTAAATCAGCCATGAACCTTGACAGTGCAATTCGAATAGGTTCCCTTATACTAATCATGGATATGTTTTGAATACGATATTGATACTTTATAATAAATCATTGTGGCTAAGAAGTCGTTCTTAACTAGTTCGAAACGTCAACCCCTAACACCTATGCATCATTTGACCAAATTCAGGCTTCGTTTCCGGAAATTCTACAACTCCATGATAAAATCAAAAATAAGTTAAATTGCTTACGCATTACCTTCTACTCCGTTTGTTTCCTTTCCCTTGGAAATACCCAGTAAAGGTGCTAATGCTTGGTTCAAAATACTGCCTTGTACTGCTTACATTCTAGCTTAACTGAGACGTGATAATTTAATTAAAGTGCACATCCGAACGAATGGTAGGCTTTCGCGAGACGCAGTGATAAAGGGACTTCCTTCATCTAAAGCAAGTAGAAGGCCTAGCTTGAACATAAGGCATTACTGTGAAGTTTGGGCCTTATATTATTTTAAATCATGTTGACAACGGAACTAATACTTTAGTGAGCGGTGGAAACACCAATCGAAGTGAAGGTCAAGGAGGGGCGTTCAAAGCAGGGCTAGTGGCTTACCCACATATTGTCGAACACCGATGATTGCAATGAATATCACTATTAGACCTCCAGTGTATTGGTAGTTGAGCTGATCGATAAAATCCACACCGTCTCCACCATAGGTAGTTTGGAATAGTTTCCCTGCTCTCAGCACCGATTCAGGATTCATGTCAGAGCTGTACGAGAGTCAAGGTCACCAGCCCACCTCACTCTCGATTCTAGTTAGTGCTCTTTCTATTGCTGCGCTTTTTTCAGATGTGGTGTCTGCTTGAGTAGCAAAGACAAGAGAACAGTGGGGAAGAAGAAGGTGTAGAACAGGCTTGAGTAGACGTGTGTAGTAGTAGTAATAATTCCATGTGTTTGTTGAGGTCAAAATGAGGCTCAGGCCCCGCGCATTCTCTCTAGTAATATCCACAAGCGATTAATCAGCATAGACAATATTAACATCAATACCAGTAGTAATAGTGGTGGTAGTGACTGTGATGGCTGTGCCCATTATGGACTTGCTGCGAAGAGACGAATTGCGTGTCCATCTGCCATTTGTGCGTATAATGCACGCACTGCAGGCTGCGCAGCCAGTCATGTTAACAGGAACCGCACGCGCGCTTGATCCTTTAGTGCGTCCGCACGTTTGGATGTGCGTGAGTGCGAACAGGCGAGGGATCGCGTAGTATGGACAGGCCTCGTGGTCTGTCCGCCTCACCAGCAAATACGGCTTTTTCTGGGAGAATTTTGCTCCTCAGCTGATGATGAGAGATGCAGCCAATGTTGTGATGTTTGTATTTGCATCTGAACATTTGCGCATCCCTATCCCTTCCTCCCCCTTGTCCCCCCTCTCTCCCTTTTATACGGTCGGTTTGATGCATTGACGACCATTTATAAGGCCATTTTCGGTCTTCTGTTTGGAAGCCACTTTTGTTGCACTCGCTTAACTATTCACTACAATGGCTTCTTGACTAGCTTCTTAAAGGGGTGTTGGATAACTTTTATAACCTTCACCCCTGTCACTTGATTTTATGGATAATCGGTACTAAAATATTGCAATTTATCCATGATGTCGCCATTTTAGTCCAATGACTTGGTTGCGACTTTTGCGCACATAATTCCATGCTAACATCCGTGTAAGAACTAGTCACGATAAATCGAAACCATTCTGTGTTTGCACGAATGTGAGAGCATCATAATGAATGCCTATCTGTCTGCACACCAAGAATGTGTGTGGGAAGATTAAACGCAAAAAATATCTGGTACATGGTAGCAGTTTCTGTATATTCTTGTAAAAGATGTAAACTAGGCAAGCCTTTTTCCTGTCAGGCAAAAAACATTTGCGGCATCCACGTGTGGGCAAATGTGCAGGGGCATTTACGCATCACAAATGCGCTGTAGACATCAGACAAACTGGGCCTGTCCACTTGGACGGAAATGCTTGCCTTCAGCGATGGGGGTTTCCCTGTATTTGCTTGAATTTTGATATTGAAATGCCAAAACCCATAAAGCGAGTCTTTTTTGCTCCCTTATGAAAATCTGTATTCCCTCTAATCCCAAAGACTTATACGACAGAGGGAAACGCCCATTCACGTACACAAAATACCAAAAAAGCAGCCTGTCGGTTGGTATTTTGCTATGATCGCTGGCGAAGTGATGTATGCTCAAGATGGTTTATCTATTCCAACTCATTACATTGGTGCAAACTGATAGGCAGATTTTATGAAGCGAATGACAACAAGCACCCTTGTTTGGGAAACCCGCTTCCTACCGTTGGCATCAGCCCAGATGATTCGATGAGGTAAAAATACGAATTGCAGTCAAGGGGTGCAAATGGTAGTCGTTAATTTCGATTTGTTTTTGACCCGCAACTCCATGCACTGTGCTTTACAGAGGTTTTAAATGAATGCTGTTGCAGTAAACTTCTTAATCGGAAAATGTTTTTGCGCATTAATACAGTACAATCTCAATAACGACTGTGTTCAACTATTCAGGTGAAAAACTTGTACCTTTTTCATCAATAAAATGTGAATGAACCCACAGAACCCATTATTATATGGTCCCATCCGTGTGCCGTATCCACCACGGCTAAGAGCATCTTAAAGGACTTTCATCAACACTTTGAAATCATTAACAATTTTGAATGGATGTCTATGCGACGCATCATGACGAGTCTTCGCAGTTCATGACTTAGTTCTTCGAACAGGACTGACAAATTCAGCCTGTTCATCCATATGAACCAGTAACCTAAAACTTCTATCTATAAAATACATGTCACTTTCATAAACTTCTTCTTGTGCTTTATCTAGGAGGTCTCTAAATGAACTTTGATATTTGCAATCTTAGAAATGCAAGCACCTGTATAACACCGAATACAATGTTCAAATCTCGGTGTTTTATAAACGATTATTAATTAAGCGCATAGTTGTGATTTCTTAGAAATAAACTAGTCGTACCGAATTGATGTTTCTAGAGGCGCAAGTGATTAACAGGATCGTCAGTTTAAATAGGGTTAATATTTCATTAGTTTGTATTCTTAATAGTTGGCTTCTGAACTTTGGTACCAACTTGATTGTCTGAGATCAAGGCAGCGCGATTGAAGTGAGCGCAGTTTGGGGTAGGAGCCACAGTTAACGGATGCTTTATAGCTGTTACACTGTTTTACCCTTACCACCAACTGTATTGCCATGGCTATGGGACACTTCCGTTGAAATTATCACCAATGCAGGACGGAAGAAAAATCAACGGTGTCTTTTAAATATCCTCATCAATAAAACCCACTTCTCTTTGATTTCAGTGAAAATCCAGCCCATTCAATTGTTACCTGCTCCGCTTTTTTAGTAGACTTAGTCACTGCATTTTGTAATAATGCGTTTTTGTATGTTTGCGTGTGCTAAATCTTAAGCGCGGCACCATCATGAATAATTTGGATGAGAGGCGCATGCTTCCTATTCTAATTAGCTATATTTCAGGAAAACTTTCTGACAACGATTCACTTTAATATTTTAACTGATTTATCGGCAAAAAGTCCAGATATAACATCAAAGTATTATTTATGCTGAACGATCATCTTTGCGACAGAAATCAAGCTTCTAATAAAGTGTCACCTGTGTTTGCTGATTCTTCGAGTCTGCGTAGCTCTGAAAATGCGACGCCTTAAAACAGCATTTTGAAGCCCTTTAAAGTAAATTATGTTTTGGTCTACTGGTTACTCGTCGTGTATGAGAAAAGATGAATCCCACTTAATTTTCCACCCTTTTTAAAAGTGCATTACCAAAGAGGTGGGGGTTTACACCGCGATCACAACTTCGGAAAGATAATGAAACCAACACTTAGGTTGGCATGCAATACGCTGACCACCACTTTTTTGGCACTAAGACAAAATTTTACCCAAAGATTGGGTGGTTACCCGAGCTGACACGGCTACAATCAGCCAGGCCAAGTCCCTCCCACTCCTGCTGGTGTACACCACGAATTCCTGGTGTGTGATTCACCTTGTCCTTTCCACGTTGCGAAGATGATTCAGTGACAATCACATTTTCGCAGACATTGGCAAAAAGTGTTTGCTGATGTTTTAAGGGGTGGTTTTTGTATGGGATGAAATACAAGCCCCGTGTTCAACATCAGAGCATCGCCTTACCCTTATAATTGATAAGGCTCACCAGGAAAGTGTGGTCTTCTACACTTAAATCCTAATCTCTATTCCTTTACATCAGCTAAGTTTTCATAAAGCACCCAAAACCCAATTCGATCGGCAAAGAGCTGTAATGGTGTCACCCAGTACATACTTTGCTGGTACTATATTGTTCGATGATAGTTTCCTCTGCGCCGATGGCTTCTTTCTTGGAACAAATGGGTTACTGTGTTATAAGCACGTGCATGGGACTCAGATGGCACGAAATCCACAAAGATTTTGCTGACCGAGTGAAGGATTCAAATAATCATACCATTTTGTTTTACAATTACCTAATTGCAAATCAAATTATGTTAGGAGATGGTTGGTCCCAAATGACATCTTCCATTGGCAACTTCGTCTGTTCTTAATACTTTTTGTTGATTTTGCAACAAAAGTGAGGTATCAACGGGCATTATATATCTTTTTGCATTGTGTCATGAAAAAGGTTCTTAGTGTATGAACTTCAACCACGAATGCTGTATGCTTGAAGGGGGATTCTTGTTTACCGTGACTTCGCCCCTCTCTTAACCACTTCACTTGTCGATGGAAATTGACGAATTAGTCAGTGTAAATTTGAGCACGAAAATGTGCTGAGCAAGTTCACCCTGTGGCGGTGTGTGCCACAGCAGATGTCGATTCAGACCGCGCTTTAAAAATGGACTAGGGCTACAGTCTTTAGCATTCATTACGAAGAAATTGTTATCATGCTAGTTCTATTTTTTGTGTCCATGTTTGCTTCAAACATCAGGATTTGAAGTGAAGTGGTGATTATAAAATGGGTGGATGAAGGCCGTAAAATTTTAATAGAGGAGGAGATGCTGCATTGGTTCAAGATTAAGATAACCTCCTTTAGCAGTAGTGTATTTACTGGCATAAGTTAGCAGGTTAATTAATGAATATTTTATTGACCTTACACCGAGCCCCACCTTGTAGAACTGCTACTAATTCCACGTGAATTCATTTCATTTAACAGAGTTAGCAGTCCGTTCGCAAAACTTGCACCAGACCTACGAATTACAACAAGAGCCCAAAGGAATATGCGGAAGATATTACCGTATACTCGAAGTACCTGTTTAGTTATGCACGAAAAATGAAACTCCACCGAATTACAAGTTAAAAATACAATACCATGTTGTTGGTGAATGATTGTTAGCAACAGAATATAATATTTTTTTAGCTCGCTCCACAATAATGGCTTAAGTGTTTGTTTAGCTTACCTGTCAAAAGTCCTACAGCAACATCATTTTACAACTACTACCTCTGCAACAAAAATGAACTCTCTCTATATGTCTAAGGATTCACATATTTTTGGTAGATCAGTTGTTAGGTCAGCGTCAGATGACCTACGACCAAAGAGTAGACTTTTAATTCTCCTCCCCCTTCTAATAACAAGCCCTCTTAAATGAAAACACTTTTGTTAGGGTTAATGATAAAAAAATAAGATAGCATGCTTCAACAAAGGAAAATTAACTACCATTAACGCGGTGACCACGTGAACAAGTAGGCAGCGGTGTGAAAATTTAACAGAAGGAATAGCGGTCTGTCTAAAAACCATTCGAATTGGGGAATTCCATTCTCTTTACACTGGTAGCAATTCGTCGGTCTTCATAAGCTTTCTAGACAAAGTAGGAAAACAATAAAACGACACCTAACTACTTCGGACACATACCTATAGTACCTGATCCATTTCTAATCTGCCTGTCAAGTAGTAAGTTATCTCTTTTTTGATGGCTGTTTCGCAATCCCACCAGTTGACCGATCGAATAAGGAACCGGGGCCACCGACACTTGCTTCTTTTTCCACTTGGATCAGACTCAGACAACAATAAATTTTTGAACTTTTTATTGAAGCATAATATCCTAAAATGGGCATCAAAAGGAATTTTGTTAGCACGAATGCCTTAATAGCTACTTCAATGACTAGAGGGCAGTTGTGCGTTCAGTGACGATTTAGCGCTGCACTGAAAGATCTGCCTTTCATTTTGTTACGGTACAATTTTATCAAAAAATGCTGTTTAAAATAGTAAAATGCGAGTTCTATATTCAGACCCTGTCATATTTTCTCTTGCTGTCTTTGAAGCTGCGATTCTGTGACACTGATTCGACTTCATCTGCATCCCTCCTCAGTGTGAACTAACAATGCTTGTAGTCAATGCGTTTTTTCTTTGCTTTGGATCTGAGAACGAAGTGGTATTTCCCGCACTAAGCAAGTGTGGTATACCGCCATTTTTTGCATTAATTCTATCCATGGACTCCACTTTTTGTGCATTCTGGGAACCAACCTAGTCTTGCCATATTTTTGCATGGAAACCTAGTGTTAGACTCGCTAATACCCCATAACTAACCTGCCAATTTATAAATCTGTCTAGGGATTTAAACACTATTAACTTGTTTGTGCTTTTATAATGTAGTGGCTAAATAGAAATTTCCGCAATCTTTTGAAAGATTCTTCGGGTGGATTCAAATTAGTTTGCGCAAGTGTATTTTTAACTTACAAAACAAACCCCTTGTCCTGCAAATGCATTTGCTTTGGCAAAATCTTTCCGCCATGGGAATCGGTTGATTTTCTGACAAAAGTGAGCCCATTTCATAAAAGTTTTGGATCTCACTTTATATTTTATTAATTTACATAAAATACAAACACAGGATCTCTTTTACGACCATCCTAAGGGGAGCTGATTTTAAATGGGAGCATTCTGGCACTTGGGGAAGCAAAGATAGTTGGAACTTCTTAAGATCAAGAAATAATTGCCTCTGACTAATGCCTGCTTAGGCCAGAATTTAAATGCTTTAACAAATTTGGGTATTATATTAATAATAGCTCTCGCCTAGGGTAAAGAGACTTGGTCAACTCCCACAGGATGGAGTTTGAGAACTGTAAAATAGCCGAATCAACCCTTGCAAAAGTCAATCTAAGTGTTTGAAACCATCAATAATTGAATGCGCCTCCAAAAGATCATGTAAGTGAGACAAAATTTTGTAGCTATTAAGAACCAGAGACCTGTTTTGTAATCGAATATTTTATGCCAAGATGAATGTCGTAAATGGCCTGTTTGCAATCAATTACCCCAATCCGGTAGTTAAATCATGTTGTTTTGCGATTTTTTCATCTTTTTAATGGTTAATTATACAAAAAGGGCAATATTTGCAACTGCGTTGTAGGTATTTATGCACAGAACTACAGAGACTCTTGCAGTGTTTAAAAATTTGACGTCCATTTCACTGTGATGGTTCCATTTATAAAACACTGATCTCTACCACTCCCAATGGTTAATGTGAAGGCATTTAAACAAATAGTGTGAGGGACTTGTCAAACTACACTGCGTCTTTGAGCCCCAGGACTTAAGTCCACGGAGAATTTTCTAAAATTAACTTAGGGTTGTGCATCCTCAGTTAAAAATCAGTCTGAAACGGTCCTTCATGTCCATAACCTACGCCTACTTCATGTATCTTATTAACCTTGCAATGCAATCGTGATTAATCACAGTTTGGAATTAAGTCCGGATATTTGGAATATGTATTACAATAATTTGCATCACTCTCCAACTCAAAACAATTCGGAGCTAATTTCTTGTTCGCTATTATCTCAAACAAAGATAATGAGGAAATTACGTGCAAGCATAAGAAGTTGCTAAGCTTTTTTGGAACTCAATGATTCCGAAGACACGAACATTTGGACAACCGCTCTCCCACTTTTTTGGACGACTAACTAAAAAGCAGCAACTACTGGGGAATAACTGAGACATTAATTTGACTTGCGGTAGTTCAACGAATGCTACACTTGGTGAGATTTAAATTCACTTTTATGCATCTGTAGTAGCTGGTGAATTGGCTGTTGGCGAATTGTTCTATTTACAAACTTGAGTTTATTAGCTTAAAAATGTGACCAGTTAGTAAAACATGGTAAGGGCTGTGTACTGAAAAGTCTGATGAGACAAGAATGAGGCTATCTGTGCTAAGCGTCACTAAACCAGTATGGTGTGCACACATCCTTAACGAAAAGATCAAATTAGACGAAAAGTTGTTGCGTCTGGAAAGTTGGTGTGGAAATGAAAAATGAGAATATTAGCTCTACATGCGTGTCTGGTCAAAAGCGAGGCTACCGTGTGATTGAAAGAGCCAAATGAAAGAAATCGAAGTACTGAAAAAAACTACTGTATGAAGATCGCAACAAGAAATACCTTTTGACTACTTTGACGTAAGGATGATAAGGTCGTACACAATCAGTTTAGGGATGTGACGTTGGTCTATGTGAAGATTAAGTTTCTTATTGACCTAACATACTTCCCTCCTCTTCTTCCTCCATGTTTTGTTCATATATTTTTAAAATTAACTTGTCGTAGCTGCTTAAAAAATTAAATTTGTGTTACTCTTTACACTGAGAGCCTTAATTTTTTGAACTATCCATTCTTTTGTTGTGATCTTAAGAATTTAGCAGGCTGTGGGCGTGGTTTGGGGGTTCAGGTAACTTGGATTGGTACTGTTGCATGCAAATTTTGCATAAACTAAAGCCGTTATCCCACTTCAGAGAAGTCCGCACACCTGATGTAGCTTTGAGAAGTTTTGAAAAGGCGCATGCGAATCCCCAACACCGGATTGGAGGAAATTTTTCATTTCTGCATGACTTGTGTATGTGCTCCCGTATTGTTACAGTGGCCTCAGTTAGGATAGTGGTGCATTTAATTGTGAGCACAGCGCTCTTTAAAACACCAAAAACACCTACTTTTTCTGATTTCAGTGCCGCTTGCTTTGGTGTGCCGCGGTCCATTGCTACGTGGCAAGGGCGATCGAACCAGAGGGCACTCAATTGTATGCCCTTCCTCATCCACACAAAGCAGATTTAGAAATCATAACAAACCCTACTTTTTTTCTTTCTTCTTTTTAAACCTTCCAAAGAAATATTTAATTGATGACAGCAAGGAACCACCAATTTCATTCTAGAAGTTTCCAGTCCCTCCCAGTCATCCTTTACATTAAAGCCATTTGGGGTTTGCAACTGCTTACATTCATTATTAAAACAATCCAGCTTTTTGTCGTTTGGTACTGGCTTTTTATAAAAATAATCTTTTTACGATGCACTGAGTAAATATGCTCTTTCCGAAGTTCCATTTAAAAGCCTCCTTATGTGCAGTGCCCGATTTGTATTGGGAGTGTATGACTGCTTGAATAAGGGTTAATGTGGGTCTTTGCATCTTTGAATAATTAATGCATGGTCTTTTATCCTGTATTATTGTCTCAGGTTTGTTTTTAAAGAACGTTTCAAGGATCAACTATGGTCTGTGCTTCACATCAGTCCCGGCAAAGTCTTTCCTTTTAAAACTATAAACTGAACAAAGCAATACCGAACATTTCATCGCTCTTGAGTACCTGCCTCTTTTTGGAATTAGTTTAATCAAATTTAAATTAACCTTGCATTTTGTGCCTTAACTTACTGTGCAAGTTTACAAATTTAAAGAATAGAATAGTGTCCTTTCATACTCACGCAGTTGTAAGGCTTAGAGCGATCGTCCGGATCAAAATGGCATTTTTCGAAATCATCATTAACTTTACTAGAGCATGGTTATTGAAAGTTTATAATTTGTATTAGGGCTGCCTTGGAATTCTGCCTTTGGATGTCTGTCTGATTTGTGGCTTTCATACATGTCTCTCTTGAGATATCCACTACTGTTTATTCTATTTTGGGGTTTGTATTGCCACCTTAGTAAGTGCCAATAGTTCGTGGTGGTTTCGCTAAATCATTTACTGTTTGCATCCAGACCAATACTGGAATTGCACTTATTTGATGGTCTTTCCCAATTGCCCCTTCTTCCCCCACTTAACCTCATTAAAGTTTCTTTAATGCTGCAGAAAATTGCAACAAGGTTCATGACCTCAAGTCATCCAGTAAGTGAGAATTGGAAACGCGCATAATCTTTCAATCGTTGCAATTATTTATCGTCCTCACCGCCTTTTTTTGGCATTCGGTGGACCAAGCTTGAGCCTTCACAAAATTGTTAGTCTCTCCCTTGAATAATGAGCAATAACGGGTAGCATTGATCGGCTTTAAGATGCAAAAATCTGTTCCTTAGTAGCAACCCAATATTTAACATCTCTAAAGAAACAGAACATGACTTACAAACATTACGATATTAGCACTATGAATTGCATAAATATGCTGATTCCGACATCAACTCTTTAACTGACAGTGCAGAAAAGTCTTTACCCTAATGTGTCTGGATGTAGAGCAATCGGATGCTGTAATGTTCTCATCATTTGTTTACTAAATGGTTGATCATTCCTTTTGTCAATTAAAAAAAATGAGACCTTTTAAAATGATAAAGTACTGTAAGATTGCGAAAAAGTCAGGGATTTATGGAGCTAACGTCAAGTTCTCGTCTAAAGGAGCCACACGATACTTTTCGTCTTCTTCCTTTTGCGTCACTTCACCTATTTACGGTTTTACTTTACGCAACTGTTTCTCAGCTATTATCGTTCTTACTCTGGCATTCCATTTTCGAAGCTTTCACCTTTAATTAAGCGACAGGACATCATACATCTAAGAGAGAACACTTTTTAATTATAAATGATGGAGCGAATTATCATCTCACAAAAGCCAGTTATGCTTGCAGCTGAAGATGTCATCAATGATAGAAAAAGACCGCTCATCATTTATTTCTTAATAGGAAAATGAAGGATATTTAATCTGACCGTGCTTTCTTGCTGATTGCTGAAACAGAGATTGTGTACAAGGCTGAGATTCAGTAAAGCAAAGCACTCCACCAGGATGAAGTTAGCTTCCATAAGTTAGAATTGTAGTTTGATAGAAGTAAGTTGAAATAGACTTACTACGAGAAAAAATAAGCTCAATAAACATTTCCATTTACCCATTCTGTTAGAGTTAACTTTCGATATCCCACTCTTTACCCTTGATTCAAGAGCTGCCACTGAAGCACTTGTTCTTTTTTATAAGAAGCCAATTCTATCTGACGATAGGCAGGCTTCTGCGACTGTCAATCCTTTTTCATCTCGCCTTTACATAGAAACAACTTAACAAGGTATTGCTACAGGGCCATATTCTGGGAGAGAATATCATGGCCACAAAAACCTTGTAGCTTTCAAAGAAGGGGCGTCCTAGCTTTATAGCAAAACCTTTTATGCGATGCTAAGTTCTTAGTTATAGGCACTTTGTGGTGTTTTTAGACTGAAAGCCTAGTGAAGGGTTTTATTTTTTGCAAGACCACCTAGTAGGAACAACCCTAAGGTTATTTTGTTTATTTAGTTTTAAAGTGACCACAATCGTACCAGCCTCTTCACAGCAGTTTTGAACCTTAGATTAGTCGAAAAAGCAGAGCATAACAGTCCTAACCTTTTTATTATTATTTTCATTTCGTCAGTTATCATAAATTATTTTATTTCGTCAACTCTTCCAGGACTACTTCCCATTCGACGGAAGCATTTTAATCAGTGAGTCGCAATTGAGAGCTAAAATTATTTGTGACGGTCGCAACAACAGCAGCACAAAGAGAAACTGAAACGAATGCATTTTCTTCCATTACAAGGTTTATAATCTTAATATCAAGAGCTACGAAAACTACATATTAGTATTTTCGCGGCATGAATGTGACATGAGTGTTGAAGCACGGTGGCTTAATGCGGCTACAGAGCAGGTTCGACGGGCTACAGTAAAATAAGCACCTGTGTCTAAAGTGAAAACGAATGGGGCCAAGGCCTGATAGTATGCTTTTAATTTCGCTGCATTGAATCTGCTAGTCGAAAAAGCTAGGATACACGGTTTATTATATTTGTGAATAGATCAAATGTGATATGTTGGCCTTTATTTAAAATATGGCTGTTTTTTCAATGAACAAACATATCAGATAAGCTTCTTTAGCAACCAACTTAATGTCCTTTAATTGAATCAGGCCAGCAATCTTCGTTAAAGATTTAAAAATACTTGTGTTTACAATTCAACGTTGAATAAGGGAATTATTTGGATATGCGAGAGCATTGTCAACACCTTAATAGGCATTTCTCCTACCGTAATGATCCTTTCTGTCTTCCGCGCACTTGTACCGTCTCTTTAGCAGGTACCAAACTTCATCCCGGTAAGGGATAATGGGTCCGACTGGAAGATACTCGTAAGCAAAAAGTTTTAGCAAATAGAATAATATTGCAGGGATCTATGGTATTAGTATGTATGGAGGACATATGATCTGTTGAGAGGCATGCAGAATGAGATTGGTTCATTAAAAAATGTTGGTATTAGTTTTTTCTGTTATATATTCCATTAGGGCGTTCGAAAACTGCTAAACTGACTGTCAACATACGTTGCGTAAAGTGGAACTATTCCTAATATCAGTACTTCCATTTAAAGCTATAAAGTTAAATAATTTAGATTCAATAAAATTCATTAAAGCTCTGATTTTCGTGAACCAAATCAGGCTAAGGACTTCATGTATTGGAGTTACCGGCATATTTTATAATAGCATTAGTATCAGGGTCTGGCCTGAAGAAGAGCCTTTAACCTTTGTGTAAAAAAGCCAACCACAAGCAAATGGGTTCCTCCAATGGCTATTTCATTGCCAGGTCGTATCGCGTGGGTGTTCGTGCGCAGTCTCGTTTGATGCTTTGCCTTGAAAGCAATCAAAGTATGCGCGTTGTGGATTCGGCTTCGAAATGGATGGACTTCCTGTGCCGGTAGCTAGCCCCAGAGACTAATAAATTAAGACGTAAGTAGTAGCACCACGTACCCTATTTGTAGGCCATGTATGTGCCTCTTAAAGCTCGTGATTAGTTAAAGGTCAGATTGCAGTCTCGTTGAAATCATATTGCCAATTAATTCCCCTGAGCTGAACTTTACCTCACTTCTAACATTTAATTGGGGAATCTTCTTACAAATAGTTGAGGATACTTGATTTCAGAATGAGCATGAAAGCATATCTGCTGTATCACTCATGTGCTTAAAGCCGTGTTCCACTCTTGCATTTATTGTACCAATAATCTCGCCATCTTGTTCATAACTTGTTCATATTAAACCGGCAAATATGTTACCTTGTCAACCTTCGTTGACAAAACTGTAAATTGTTTGTGAATGACATCAGAGTTTGCTGCTTAGATTTACGCAGAGTTGGTTTTTACTTTAAATACCTCCTGCGCCCAGTCCCTTTGTAGTTCGGTAATTTACTAATAAATCGTATGCTATTAAGCATTAATTCGGTGATTTGTGGTTCATTTTATAGTCTACTCCAATAAAATTAATATAACTTTGGAACTGTGGTCGCGATTTTGATGACAAGTTGATCCTTGGTCGGCGTTAACACACTCTTTGATGTTAGACAGCACCTTTTTAAATAAATGAAATAATATTACTTATTTTTGAGAAATTCTATGGAAAAATACGGACAATAGGGATTTTGCGAAGAGTCTTTTACAGGTAAATCAAAAAATTTCTTTGCTAACTTAAGACTCTATGAGGCACATTTGGATCTCGGTAATTTTCATTATGTATGCGGTAAATATGTGAGTGGATTTTCCTCCGGATCAGCCTAACTTATTTTTCGCTTGGGTCCAACTCACTATTTGAGTTATGGGGCTTGTTGAAAACTCATTCAGCACAGAACACATGAATGGCTTTGTTCTGTAGCGCCTCGAGACTATTTTGAATCCGAGGGAAGCCATAACGCTTGCGTAGAACGTGTGTTTTAGACGTACAGTGGCACCTGGGAATATTGGTGTGGAGGCCATGCCACCCAGCAAAACCACAAATTCGGAGGTTTAGGTGCCCAGGTAACTAAAACTGAGAGTTAAACAAATAATTAAAGTATTACATTGCATTGGTTATTAAATACAATAGCGTAAATACCGAAACTACATCTCGTTGATTAGCTTTCTTTTGAACAGCTAGACTATTTTTAAAACGAAAAAAGACGAATGGCACTGTTATATACTGCGGGGGCGCACTTCTGATCCACCTGATTCCAAATTACTTCGTCTTCAAAAAGTGGATTGACTTGTTTGCTTATTTGTCAGTCGATTTATTTGTTGCCAATTTATGCGCATATTTTCACTAGTTTGTGCAATTAAAGAAAAAATTAAGTCGTTTACTTGAGATGAATAAAAAACTGCATGTTTGAGGAAGCTGACTAGTGGGTTTACGAGTTTTGCTAATAGGTGACCATCTGCGAGCAATAATATACCATGCAAATGGTAAGGAATACACGGAACTTGTCTGTGAAAACAATGTGGTTAACATTTTAGCTGATAGCATTTTAACATCTCATGGTGATTGATGGTACAGATTTCCTCCTTGATATCGTCAACAATTTTGCAATGAAAAAGTTACTCCCCATTCCTCTTGATGAAAAGGTAATCTTACAACTTTGATCAAGATTATAGACTGCAAATAGAGGGTCTTCAGAGGTGTAAAGCCAATCTCGAAAAAGACATAGTAGAATCGATGCAAAAATATTAGTAACCTTTGCCTCTTTAAGGCATCTAATGAGAAAACTGTCAGAAGAGATCCATGGGAACAAATATTAAATTAACTTTCCCCAACATGCGAGTGCATCTGCACTGCAGTGAAGTCGTTCTCCTCCA
The DNA here is from genome assembly GCA_001870725.1 of Taenia solium. NCBI lineage: Eukaryota > Metazoa > Platyhelminthes > Cestoda > Cyclophyllidea > Taeniidae > Taenia > Taenia solium. The sequence continues at coordinate 236,170 of MIEF01005501.1, read as the reverse complement.
TACTTCTTGTTTTTCTTCTCGAATATCTCAAGCTCATTTGTTAATCATCCCCTTTCACCTTCATTCATCAATGGACTGACAACAAAAAAACCCTCGGCACTTTTGTTTTACCCTTGGTGCTTTACTTCAAATTTGCCCTTATTGGCATTACGTTGGTCACTTACAGTACTTCCTCCACATGTCCATTTGCATGTTCTCAATAATCAAATTTTGGTTATAATAATGAGAAATATTTGTGATAATATGTAACGAAGCATAAATTACAGTTAGCTCCTATCGTCCGAGTTTCATCTTACATGAACCGGTGACGCAAGTGCCTCGTGCGGGACGTGCGCAAGACGTTCGGTAGATCAGAGCTGATCACTCAACTGCAGTTATTGCTCGACCAAGTCACCTCTGTACCGTGTTTGACTTCTTGGTTGTGTGCGAATTTTAGAGCACACTTCGGTTATCAAAGGATGCAAGTTTTGCAAGAAATAAGGTCAGAATAACAAAAAACAGATGGTATCTGTGACTCTATTCACTCCGCTTGAATGCAACAATGGTAGCTAGAATAACAGAATTTGCCAATTTTTCCCACCATTGACAAGAAAGCACTCTTCAACCTTTGATTTTCACATAATTTTTTTAATTTTTCACATTACTTGAATAATTAAATGAGTCCGAGGCTCTTAGTTCGGGGCCTGTGGAGTAAGTTGCACTTGTGAGCATAAATTTTTCGTAGATTATGTACACTTGGTGCTTCAACCTAGGAGTACTTGCTCAGCCTCGTGGTACAGCTCTGACTCAGCTGCTGGTCTCTGTACGTCTATTAGAATTGGAACATCTCCCGATGTCACAATTTCTTCGGACTATTTGCAATATTCTTGAAATAAAGGATGGGTGAACTGTGAATCGGGTGGGGGAGACAGGAATCGTAATGAAGTCAATTTTGATTGATTGGCAACAACATTACCCACACTTCTTTCCTCACTCGTTGCGAAGGCATACTGGAGCGAAATGAATCCGGGTTCCAATCCCATTACCAGTTCCATGTAAACTTCATTCAAGGAGTCGTTGCGTGCAACCGCATAGGCCACCGTTTTTCGTCTGATGTAGCGTTCCGCAACTGAATATGAGATTCTATAAGCACTACGTAATCATCCCCATTACATTCGAATAAGTCTAGCCCGACCACCTTAGTCAGAAACGTCAAAGCAGACGTTGAAGCTTTACAAAAGCTATTATTTTTTCGTATATTTGAGGGGGTTGATATAAAGGCGTCCTGCTATAGGGAGTTGACAAGTTTGTGCTGCTGGTTAATGTTGAATTTTGCACTAAATATGCTATTTCTATGCAATCAATAATTTTATTCTTTTTCAAGAGGTAATGATTTTGCCTTATTTTGCTTTATCCAAAGGAAATGAAGTTTTCCCCACAAAAAATATCGATGATTGTTAACGGTTTGTAATTGCCATCATTTAGAGGCTGAGCTGATTGGCAGGAGTAGAATGTTCTTTAAATGATTTAATTTTGATTACAAATTCCATCAAAGTTGTGGTTTCCGTATTTAACCTAAATTTCACAGATTAAAGTGACTCTGTCTAATAATCAGTAAATGTATCAGGTGGAGAACGAAGAGTTAGATAATGTGTGACGTGTGATGTTGCTATAGACTTTGTGCATAGCTTTAAGAGCTTTTAAATTAAATCATACTGGAGGTATAAATACTATGCTCAGCAAGAAAACAGTCGCAGAATTTCAAGGAAATGTAGTCCTGAGTTCATGAGGTTCTGCTTACAGCAGCGTTAACCGAATAAATTATTTAAGCCTCCCTTTTAATTTTTGCGAGCTAGAAGTTTCGCTCCTAATGAAAGGATTTAGTCAATCTCAAAAACTTGGGTTATCGTGAAAAGCTGCTCATCCGATCCATCGTGGTAGAATCTGAGCCAGTGGCCCGTTTTTATCACTGTTGCGTTCACATCCCACTTTTTAGCCAGTGGGACACTCGGTTCAGATCGCTCCACCACTGTTTCCCTCTACTTCACTGCAGGTGGTGTGAACGAGGGCTTCTAAACACTTTTGCCTACGAACTGAATGATTTCACTTAAATTCCATTTAATTTATCAAAGTGCATCACAAAAAAGGTAATCTATCAACTATTTAGCTAAAAAACAGTGTTCTTAGTTAACGCATTATTAAACCATCGGTTTGATTCACCATCTATGCTATTAAAACTTTAATTGAAATTTAGCACCTTGAGATAAAAGGGTGTGGAGAAGTTGACTGCTAGACAAAATTTGTGATTGTTCCTCCGGCTAGGTGAAACGTGTGTCGTACAACTGGCATGAAAAGCTGTCATAAAACTGAAACGTAGCGAGCGGCAAAAGCTCTACCGATGGAATGAATTATCCTCAACGTGGATGCATCACGTTCAACTCGAATGCAGCAAATGGCCAAGAAGTCGTCAGCGCAGTTCTTAATTCAAAACGTTATGGTTAAGGAAACCTCTCACTCAAAGTCTTCTCACAAATTATGATTAACATAGCAGATCATAAGTCCCCATGGTGAGGCATGGAGACTCCCAGTTTAATCTACTAGAGGGCATAACATGACAACCTAGTGCGTCCAGTTGCGAGTGTTCAGCATTTAACAGCACAAATTTTTCACTTTGCTCGGCTTTTCACACAAGCTTCCACTAGATGTCCAAAATTGAATAAAGTCACAACTGACCCTACTGGTGCCTCTAGTGCTCACTCGCCAAGAGTTTCAATGGCAACAAACATTAGTCAGATTCCTTTTACTACCCGGTCAAAAAAATAGGACCCTCTGTGCTTCTGTTAGCAACGGTTGTTCGAGAGCCTTTAGAGGTTCAAATAAGCTATCCAAACAACCGCAATGATCAAAGTCACTTTGTGGGTGTTGGTTTTCCAAAATTGCATAACAATTTGTGAAGTTCGAATTGCGTTCAGGATGTGTGGACAGCTGAGATTTGGTCACCAAACGGGTAATAAATCTCAGGTTAGAATGCCTATATCTAGGTACAAACGCCACACAGTCCCAGTTAAATTTGTACTTCGTGGTTAAAGACCAAAGCCTAAAATCTTGCCTGACATCCATGGGCAATCAGATAATAAGTTTAACAAAAGTCCGTGATATTGTCAAATTGAAAGGCGCTTTCTTTGCATAAGAACTTTACTTACAATATGAATAATTTTTACCTAACTAGCACTTTTTAAACTGCTAAAGTACTTTTTGTAGTGGATCACTGGTTCGCTGCATTTCCATTCTAATCCCATCTTACTCGGTCGTAGCCTTTCATTTGGTCAGATGAAGTCGAAACTTACAATAAAATTAATCTCAGCAGAACCTCTTTTGTCTACTGAATGCCCGGTTATTTGGATTTTGCAAATTTGAATCGGTGGCAGTCGTTGATGCATGGGTCCCCGTCTTGACTTATGGAACCGCCTGCCAAATTTTGTTCCACTGGTGATAAGACATCCATACGGATGTATATAATCAAGTGACGCCGTACAAAATTTGGTTCCACAGTAGACTTGAGGGATGAAACGTTGATTATAGAGAGAGCCGTGTGACCTCCTCTGCATTCCCTTATAATACTTTTTTCCACATAATGTTTCATGTTGAAAGTATTCAAACGATTAGTCTGGCACCCAAAACCTGCATAGACAAGATAGTCAAAGATTTACTCGTATTCCAGGTTGAGCGCATTTGCTTGCTGCATATCGGCGTGTTTTGCATTGAATTGGTTGTTTTTTCACTTCATACACATTTACCCTACAAAACGGCCGAATGTACTTTATTAATCCTTTCAAGGCTTAAAGGTGCGACATTTTGAAATCCGATGGTTAAATACATTGCACTGTGCAGTAGTGGCTTTACGCTAGGTCTTAGAGGTGACGGTTTTTTCTCGTTGCTTTATATCCACTCCTATGTCCAGTGCCAGTGTGTATGCACAAGCACACTAATAATTGAGGTCAAAGAGGAATAAATTTAATTAGGCTCTCTTCACTACTTACAACATCATCATCGTTCTCACCGCCTTCCGGCCAACCAAAAGTACTCGAAAGTGGGAGGCGTTAATTTATTTCAGTGCCTAAACAGTGCTGGAGAAACTCACTTGCGTCTGCACACAAGAGTGGGTGTTGAATGCTCACCTTTTTCAACAAGACTTACATGCATAGGCGCTTGGGAGGCAGTTGACGGGCAAGTCCACTTGAAAAAGGTCCAATGGCTCTTGGCATTCATTAGCACACTTCGCTTCGCAAGCCACGCAAAACACTTATCAAGGGTACAGTACATTTGCACTGTTCAGAGTCCGTGCTTCGCAAAAAACGTTGCTGGCATCTGTATTTACTCCTACAGTTCGATAGACATCATTGTTTGAAATCGGTTCCGAGCAAACCAATTCTGTTCCAAACAGCCTACCAGAAACAGTCTTTAAAGTGCAATTTTATGAATCAGCTTCCCCATTTATGTCAACAGTTGTTTTACGCACTAGCCTTTTTGGTAGCTCATAACATAACCATGTGGCTCTAGATGGATCTGGTTCTTATACCTGCGACGATTTTGGTAACGTACCGAAGATACTGCAAAGGCATTTGTATTTTACGTGAAATTTTATAACTGGATGCTTTCCTTTAAAAAAAATGTTAAGGAGAACAAGGAAACCCTCTTTTTAGTAAAATAACTTCTGAGAAATAGGTTTTTTTGGCTTCAATGGATTGGAGCTGAATTCTAATCATGCCTTCGGGACAGGTTCTTAAAAAGCAAAAAGGAATTTTACTTTACCCTTGCATCCATAAAGACTCTACTGATGACCACCTCATTGCATTTGCTCATAGTAAGTGAAGTATACATACAGAAATTGTAATAACAAACAAAAGTTCCCAACATGATTATCAAATTATTTGTCAATTTTGGAACATCGTACCACCGACTCGTAAAACAGCTTTGGATTTACCCCAAAAGTCATCTCCACTTCGTATTCATTTGTTTCAGCAGGTTTTAAGCAAAATAACTAAATCATCGTAAAAATCGAAGTACTTAAGTGTATAATTCCAAAGGATAGATGGCAGACCTTATACTATTCATGATGGGGCTTCTAACTCGTCCATACCTAAACTAGGACCATTTTTGGTGCTCAGAGGGCCAAATCTACTTCAACATAATGCGTTAAAATTGTGCCTGATAGTGCAATACTTTGTTTGTTCTGGCTGCCCGTCTCGGTCACTTCGGTGGCCATATTGTCCTAGTCGGGCTGGCTGGCCTCCGAGCCATGCCACCAGCCCCAATCCTTCTGTTTACAGAATACATATATACCCTGCCCTAGTATTATGCTTTCTCTTGCCTTCCAGAAGGTCTCGAGACGCTACAGATATAGCGTGATTATTTTTAATAAGCTGTTCCATTCTTCTCATTGTGAAATGGAGGAACTCCATGACTGCTTTAATTATGCGTAATATTACAAGAACTGTGAGCTTACCTTCTTGCGACATGATCCCCACACCTTTGCTTTTTATCGCACAGTTTTTCTGCATTCCCCATAATAGGGCTCTTTATAGGGTCCTGTTTTGTTTCTATGCTTACAAGTAATTCGTGTTGCATAAGAGCAAAAGACCGCATTGTTTCCGACTGAATATTGTTGTCACTCGCAACTATCAGTTCACTTTCTCCGAAACATTGCTTTTCACAAAATTTAAAAGACGACTAAATTTACTGCTTCCACCCTGCAAGTACTTTGATGTGTGCTACCATGATTAAAGCCTTACCTTGAACAAGTTGGCGACGGCGCGACAAAATTTTGTGGCGGCACTTGGCATAAATTGTCGACTTAATTTGGATTCAGTAGAAACACATATTCTGTTTGAAGTTGGAACATTATGCGGTGTTGCACAACACAGCACAAATAAAAGCAGCTTTATCCAAAATCTAGGGAACTCAACACAGCCTCCATTACATTTGTAAATAAGGTACTGTCTTATAATTATCAAAAGATTACTCTAAGTGAGGTTTTTGACCATATTTTGGTAACTCACCAGACTTAAGCAATGAATTGTGAAATGGCCAGCTGTAGTTCAGAATATATTACTACGGTACAAACGCAAAATATGTGTAGGATTTGAGTTAACAGAGTTTGTTTATTATTTCCACAATTATCCTCCAAGGTTTTATGAACTGTGTTGCCAGTTGTGGATTGATGATTTCACATAAAAATTAGTACACATGAAAGTCGTGGACATTTATCAAGCGCAGTATTGGGTAGAAATTGCCCCAATAGCAGCATTCCTGTATCACAGGTAATATATTACAGGTAATAGAATGTCGGTTGGTATAGTAATATGGCTTCTTACTAGCCATAACTCTTGTTATTTTTTCCACTAATAAATTCATATCTGCTTCAGTTCCAACATGTTTATTTGAACGATTGGTGCCGCTTTTGTTTTAATTTGTGAATCATAGAATTTCCATGTATCTTGGCACCCGTATTGCCTCTGCATTTGACCAGAATTTCGCTGCTGGTTGTAGTGTATTCGCTCAGAAATGGGAATTCAGGCACAGAAGTGAATCACAGTACGTGAAAGAAACAAAGCTTAACTATACACTTTCAGCAAGCAGTTAACGTTCTCGCGACCCTCCCTAGTGATTCTGATCCTTTGTAATGACAGATGAATTTTTGGCCTGCTAAATGTACGTTTCGTCACATGAGATCACTTATGCGGACTTACAGTGATTTTCTTCAACTCAGTCTACATCCACAGCTTTACCTGATTAAACCGTTTATTCAGGAATTTAACATTCATTAAATTAATAGTTTTACCAATTCACATAATGCAGCCATGAAATTCTGCGTCTTTCAATCCCTTTGGATGTTAAATCCACTTAAAATGTAATTTGTGTTCTTGTTATCTCAAATAAAAGTATTAATTAATTAATATTCCCTCATAGCAGAGGTGAAACTGAGCTCTACGCCTTTATTAAGGCGTGTAGAAGCATATACTGGATCCATGAGTAATCCTGCACAAGTGAATTCCACTTACACATTTGGCTAACAAAAATATGTGGTTTGTGCTCTTATAATTTCACTTCCAATTGGGGAAAGTTGATGATAGAAATCTTGACTTCTTACCTGAGAGTGTAGTAAAAATGCATTTAATGTGTATAATCGCATCTGACGTTTCACCCATGTTGCAAATACGCAAAATAGAAGGGCAACAATAGTAATAACCTTAGGGAGCTTGGCTCAGGCCGCAAATCAGCCCCCGACTGGCCCAGTCATCGTATTGGTCAACGGTGACGTTGGCCAGCGCATCCTCTCTCGGCTGCCCTGACTTGCGTGCGCGCGTTGCAGTGGCTGTGAGGTTGGCTGACCAGGTGGGATCAATGGGTTGGCCGTGGCTGTTTATACACGTGTCTTATGCCGTCTAGATCACCAAAGGTTTGTTGTGTCTTCATAGGTTTAACATTGGAGAAGTCGAACCATCGGTCCTATCCCGACCCCTCGGTACTGTGATACCACCATTGATTCATCCTGGAAGAACAAGAATAATAACCCTATCATTATCCGCACAAAATGGTCGTATTCTGCACAAGGTGCCATGGTTTTGTGTGGATAAACAAAACCTTAGCTCCCCATCCTTTCAGAACTTTGGTGATCATCAAAACTGATGTTTCTTCCAATTCAAATCGGTTTCCGACCTCAGTCCTATTTCTAAAAGAGAATACAATGTTTTGGATTATGGTGTCGTGAAAAGACGCCTGTTCTTAAAAAAGTGATCAAGTTTTCAGTTCGACGCTTTAAAATATCTCTACTGTAGTGCAGATTGGTGGAAAGGGTATTCTGTCGTTAAATTCCAGCCGGTACTTGGACTTTAACCCATGAAGCATCTCTACCCAAAGCATGTGGTTTACATTCAGGCTATGCAGGCCTTTCTGGGGCCAATGGTTGTGAGACAAAGACAATAGATATTTCATATGAAAATGACCTTTGTGAGTAATTTGAGCCCAAGGAGTCGCTTAAACCGATGCCTCAGCAACTATTGTTTAAACTTCCCCAACTAAAATAAGATCCAGAGAAGTTATAGCCATGTGATTTTATCAACTAAATTCGACAAGACTGAAGATAAACCAACCAATTCCAACAAATCTGATCACTTTATTCGTGTCAGCCGGATCGCTTGTGCAGTACCATTCCAAGTGGAAAGAGATTTATCATGTCCTCATGGCATTACCGGAAATCCAACATTTTGCATTTGATCATTACTCAAGCCACCTTAAATCTAATCCATCAAAATCCCACCAAGCAAAGGTTGCTTTCGCAGCTCAAATCTCCACTGGTACCGAATCGTCACATGCCACTAATATAAAGTACGTACCAACCAAGTTACCATTGAAAATGATTTTGCATGAGGCTTTGGTTACAGACATAGTTTGTCACACACCGCCTTCCCCAACACTTTAATACCCCCCCCCCAAAGAACCTTATTTACTTTAAAAGTCTCTTTCACAAGTTGCACAAAAATTTGACTCCACTCTTAACCATTTAGATCAAGCTAACCACGATTTGTTCGGCTAAACTGATCCCACTTAGTTAAAATAAAACCATAAAATTCGGACATATAAGCCAGTCGTAAACCATGAACTGATAAGAGTAATTTCACGGGTAATTACAGCAACCAGCGCGTTAAGTGGACAGTACCAGCCAGGCAAGAAGTGAAGACTCGCTTATTCTGAATACCATGACCAACTATTATTGTATTATAATGGGTAGCGAAGACTAATAGGAAATGCGTAAAACCCTACTGACCCGTTTTCTGTCACGATTCGGTGCAAATTTTATTTGCATTTTGCTTGTTAGGTACAATCCTGCCCCAATAGTTTTGTAACTGTGGGATTTGTGACGTATAAGCGATGGTAAGCAATTCTTCCGGCATAGTTGTGATTTTCCAGATGATTTATGAAGATTTGCTCCTGATTAGACTTTCTTTATTATCAGCAATCCCAGTTTCACGCGAATCAACTCATGGCAGGATTTCTCCCAAAAAAATTACTGGAATTGATAGCCATCCTCATGGAAAGAGCTTCAACTGCTCCAGGCGAGATGAACCCACCTCAAGGATTGAGAATACTTTCTGTCGGTTAAAGAGATGTCAAATGTTGTCCAAGGGCAGTAAAGTCCAAACATATCTCGCCGATTGGTTTTGACATCTGTGTAAGAGTAAACACTGGATTGAAAATGGGGCGATCTTGAGCACTATGTGAGGCAAAGAACTCGTCTAGAGGAAACTGGAATGATTAATTACAGTAGATCATTGCGACCCAGCAAAAATAAAGCATTAAAAACGAAGGGGTTTATTCCAGCAATGATGTTCACACAAAATATGCCGAATAAGGAAATTTTAAAATGGGTGGAAACTAAATGGATGACTGGATCACGACGACTAGCGTTCTCACGCGATTAACTTGGTCCTTGTGACCTATGCTTCAGTGGCATTAACTTGGAGAATAAACCACTGCTCACTAGATTATTTCGTTGACATCATCTCTGTGTGTAAAATAAATTTGAAATCTGCGGTGATGCCACAGATTCATCCCAGTATATGGATACCACGTTCATTGCGATTTTCCTGTATTGATTGCGAATCACATCAGAATTTCAAATGAATTAGCGCATCGCCACACGTGGGTGACGGCAATGCGAAAAAAAAACGCTCGTCAACAAGCAAATGCAGGAGGTCGAGCGAGAACAGGCATAATTTAGACAACGTACCAGACTTTAACCACGTTCGTCCACGAAACACGGGTGATACGCAAACATTCCTGTCGAAAACCAAAGAGGCGATAGGGTGGGAGCTACGCGCAATGGTGTATTGAAGTAGATGAACTGAAAGGAAATTATGCAGATCACCTGAGGCAATTTTTTCATGATAGAATTTGAGGCGAGAAAGGCCAACCTGCGCCCCCAACTTGGTCTTACGTCTCAAATTTAGATCATAATCCGAAGGACGGGAGAAACAAAACTCAACACAACCATTCCAAGGTATGCACACGAGCTAGCCAGGCCCCAGCAAGCCAATGGACATCCGGCACCCGAAGACGCACTACCTGAAGCCCGTCCAACCCCGGCAATAGCACCAGATCCGACTCTGAAGCAAACTGCAGGCACTCCCAGGTCGTACAAAAGCATGCTCCAACTCCCAAACCCCGGATAACTTCCATTATCTACGCGGACACACCCCACCTATGGCGCAAGAGCAGATGTCAGCCCGACAAAACTCCGAACAAACCCAGGAGTAGAACCCCCACCTCTAAGCATAAGACAAATAGTTTCAGTGAGTATCTTTCAGAATGGTGTGCAGACAACTCAAAAGGGGTTTCAGCTTCGATGTAGAATGATGCAGGAGTTGATTACAAAGATGCAAAGACACGTAGAACACAGACTGGATTAGACATGCACGTTAAATTGTAACACGTTACCAGGGTGAAGGGGAAGGAGAAGTGGATTTACCTTCACAGTGTACAGAAAATGCGTGAGTCTAACTTGCACTACGATAGTAATCTCGCAACGAAGAGTTGAACGATTAGCCAGGAAAACAGGAATAAACCTAATCCCGCTTGTCACCCTCAGGGGAATTCTTTTCTGCTTCTAAAAAGGGTAATCGCCAAGCACACTACCTACCATCATTGTCAACATCGGACCTCCACAGGGTGAGGTTATCACGAAGCAGTTGCATTATGAGAGTCGAATCCTTGTAACTCTCTTCATTAAGGGTATCAAGCTCAGCGATAGCATCGTCGAACGCTTGCTTAGCAATTTGGCAAGCTTGTTGAGGCTTATTCATGATTTCATAGTAAAAAACAGAAAAATTCAAGGCCAGACCGAGTCGGATAGGATGAGTTGGCTGAAGCTCAGCAGTCCCAATATCAGTGGCGACCTTGTAAGCATCCAAACTGCGTTTTGCTACTTCATCACGTTCAGATGCCGTAGCGATCTCAGCAAGGTACCTGTTGTAGTCACCTTGCCTAAAGACCAAACTAGAACTATCAACAACTTACATCTTATAGTAGAACACCTTAGAATCAGCATTCTGTGCACGAGGAATGAGTGTCTTCTCAAGAAGTGACAAGATCTCATTAGCCATTTGCTTTAGTTCCTTCTCAACTTGTTCACGACAAGCCCTGATGTTCTTGACGCGCTCATTGCCCTCATCCTTGGATTCAATGGCACTAATAATTCTCCACGAGGAACGGCGAGCGCCAATCACATTCTTGTAGGCAACGGAAAGGAGATTACGCTCTTCAACGGTTAGCTCGGGAGCGGATTCATCGTTAAGATCCACAATTTTGTGCATGAACTGAGCCATGTCTGAGAGTATGGATTTTAGTAAACTTCCAACAACTCACCATCATATCGCTCAATTTGTTCGGCCAATTTGGCTTTGGTAAGAAGAGCCTCACGAGGACTTTTCGTGGCCATCACCAGGACAGGTCTACAACTAATGGCTAATGGACGATAAAACTGGTCAATCTGTGGTAGAGCTAAACAAACGTTTGTAAAAGTTGGGCAAAGTCACTGTGGATCAGGAGTACACAATCACTAAATACCACACCAATCGGCCCATCAATTTTAATTATAGAAAACACACAACTGCAGCTATAAATCGCGAACATGTAGTGAAAATATAAACACACTAGAACCTTTAATTCCAGGAGATATTTGGCTGCTATCATTGTAGTTCACTGTGATTCACACTATTTAATCCTCCATATTTTTTAAGCGCGATCTCAATTTAGGCACAGGCAAAATCTAATCACCCAAGCAGGATGAAAAGTAGGACGAGCTTTGTCTTGAAAATTTGTAACGAACAAAGTCGCGCGTAATTCTTCGTTGCTCAGACCACGGATTTCGCTTACAGTGATTTGAGTGATTACTGTAATGCTTTATTTGTTTGAACTGCCGGTTTCGGTCACTTGGGTGGCCATATTGTACTAGCCGGTTGACCGGCCTCCGGGTCGTGCCAACAGCCCCCAAGCCCTCTATTCCCGGAACATGTATTCTGCCCTAGTACTATGCCTTCTTTTGCCTTAAGGGAAGTCTCGGGGCGCTACAGTTACATTGCCCATGCAAATTGGATAACAGTCCGAATCCCTTGCCTTTAGCTGATGATATATATTCTGCCGAAGTGTTATGCATTCTTTTGCTCTTAAGGAAACCTCAGGACTCGACACTATGTTTGCATGTTCGCCAGAAGATTCGCACCGTCATTTAGGTGCCACTGTCAGGCAAATGATTTTTAATCTTGGTTTCCTGAGTTCAATAATCCTTACTCCAAATTGGTGCTGCAGCGTCCCGAGATTTCCTTGAGGGCAAAAAAAGACAAACAAAGACAAACAAAGCATTACAGATGTAATACCTTGTATGTTCAAACAGCCGGTTTCGATCACTTGGGTGACCATATTGTGCTAGCCAAATGGTCGGCCTCCGGGCCGTACCAACAGCCCCAAGCCCTCTGGTTCCAGAATATATATTCTGCCTTAGTACTACGCCTTCTTTTACCTCAAAGGAAGTCTCGGGACGCTACAACAGATGCGTTGCATGTGATTAGTAAGAAGGCATTCTAACTTTTCAAGTCAGTTCAGCGTGCTTGTTAAGTAAGTAAATTTAGTTTAAGACCTCTGTGAGGATTTCAGCACACTTCACACCTGGACTGGCTTGGCACTCCTACGTTAGGAACCTTAAAAGTGTTTAATGTCTTTCTCCCACCGAACTCTACATAAATAGTTACACGGTACTATCTGTTATGAACGGATGTTGCATTATCATGTTTTGTGTGGTTATTACTGCGTGTGCCAGAGTTTACAAATCATTTAGCTATGTGACGCAAATGCTCATTGCATTACTTCTCTTTGGTCTGTTGGAAAATTACTGTATTTGCTAAAACTCTAATTGGTACCTCACGTCACTTTCCAACTCCACTATAATTCACATTTTTGCACTGAACCATGTCTTTAACATTCTATCAAAGTAGTTTTATAAATTAAAAGCCAATACTGAAACCGTGCTAGCCTTCTTTTACCACTCAGGTTAGGTTCGCTCCTCTTTCTCGGGCGTTTTTCAATTGGCTGAATCTGAGGTCATAACACTAGTTTCCGATTTGTCTGTCCGCCTATAGTAAGTCGTATGGAGATATCGTCGACAAATTCTTATACTACAGTGTTGACTTGTAAAGTTTGTACTAGTAAAAGCGCGAGGTACACTTGTCCACGCTGTTCCATAAATTACTGCTCGCTGACTTGCTACAGAGATCGCCGACATGGTAAATGCTCGGAAGAATTTTATCGTGAGTGCTGCGAAAATGCCATTCGAGGCATGGCAGTTGATGATGAAAAACGGCAGCAGATTGAACGGATGCTATCACAAGATGGAAGTTCTTACAACTCCCATGATGCGAGATACCAATCCGAAGGTAGTGAAGAGGAAAGCTCCTCTGAGGATGACCCTGTCGACATATTAGAGAGGTACTCGTTTTTAAAATTGTGCGCATTTGGACTCCCTAAAATTCTCCTCTTTAGTAGGGAATCTCTTGTTTCTTCTTCGGCAGTTATGTTGACAGATTAAGCGCCAATTTTACCTCTCAATACGATCCCTATTTTGCGGAAGTCATTGTTCTTTGTCTCTGATCTGATTTTCATTTATGAACGCGCTATCGATTGTGTTCAATTAGAAGATTTCAGAGGGCGAGAGCTCTAACATACTGTTTAAGTTGTAGCTTGTGGAATGGTTAGCTCTGCTTCAAGCATTTTTTTCCAAATCAAAGGTTAAAGGATATTGATTTGACTTCGGAGAATATCGATACTGAGAAAATTTGGAAATTGCTGTCAAATGAAGAGAAACGGGAATTTCATAGACTTCTTGCGACTGGGAATATCTACGCTATTGTGCCTGCTTGGTCGCCTTGGTGGCAGTCAGCTTCACGGAAGCTCGTAACTTCCTTCCCTGATGATTTCATCGATGCCGGTGAATCAGAGAAGATGGGCGTGGACGCACAACCACTATCGAAATTGATATCGATCGAGCCACATCCCTCCGTCATTTTTTCATTGGCTGAAACTCTGTTGGGATTCGTTTTTGTGTCGAGGTAAACTCACCCTTGCAATACACCGTGAGCATAGATAACAGTTCCCATTTAATCGTTATTGAACTATGGAGAATGTTGGGGACCAAGTCACACAAGCGTTATCGTATCATTAACTCGCTCCCGCCTGTTATGTTCATTTAAACTTATCCCTGGTGCTGCAACCACACACCTGGTTCACTTTTGAATTTGGCTGAGGACAGCTTCCTCGGAAATTTAGGCCTAAACCTTGTTTTTCCCTCTTAGATATTTCAATGGTGACCACCTATCCGACATGCGAATGAACGCTTGCGACCTTCTGCTCAAACTTGTATCCTTTTTTCAACCCTCAGTGACTCAGAAGAGCGGTTCAAAAAGAACCCGAATAGTCAACAGCCGTGCAACGAAAATGATTGTTTTCACCAACTTTTCAGAAGTCCTAGCCTCTTTACAGTTGCGTTTGGCCCAAAATCATCTGACGTGCTCACACAAACTAATACTTCTGCTGACCGACGATCTTCACTGTCTGCTGCGAAAATTTGACGTATTCGTAGTTCGTGGTTTACGTGAAATTATGCAGATTCTGATATCAGCGAAGTCAAAGAACATAGCAATTGCGCCAGCTCTTCACAAAGTAAAATTTCTTCGAGCTTGCGTTGGGAGACGTGACGAAACCTCCGACACTTGGTATCAGAAGTACGTCCCACCACTTTTAGACGCAGTGGAGACGTCGATCTGTGAGCAAACTACGCAAATCGAGGCTGAAAGGATGCAGGACGATTTGAGTAATCCGAAAAAGTCGAAGGCGGCTGGTCCAAATTGGCGAAATATCCTTCGGAACAGTCACGAACGTCAGCCCCCCTTCATAGGAGAAATCAACCTACAGGCACAAGGTGGCAGCCCATAAATACACACTTTGTAATTCTTTCGAGTTCTCAACATGCTATATCATTTGCTACCCAAAGGAAATGTACAGGACTTGTGTTCGAGGGCGGAGTCAGCAATGTGCAACCGATCAGAGAAATGTGTAAAAATGCAAATCCGTTTGTTAGGAGTTTGCACCAAACCCCCCAAACTCTGATCCCAGTAGATTGGGTCAATATTCAATACAGGATTGTTATAGTAAGAGCCGAGCGGTTCCATCCATACCTATTTTGAAGAGTTGTGTTCGTACTACTCCACCTAACAACGAATCCAGAGAGATGGCCTGGGTGCCGCGCCGTAACCTGGGAGTAGTTACGACCAAAACAGACCCAAGGGTACCACTGGGCACAGAAAAAACACCCTTTACTGAGTTTCTCTACAGACAAGAGCGTCACTCAAGCGGTCTGTTGTTGCTGTTGTTGTTTGCCAAGAGTAGCTTCCTTTCTTGAGGCGTTCTGCAGCTCATAGACGTCACATTCATCAGCGGGAAGCTGCACGTACCGAACAATTGAGCCTCTGATGAAACAGTTTCTGACAGACAGCTACATCGGACTAGAGAAACGCGTGACTTTACCATGTAAGGATGTTTTTCTGGGTCCGTAACGGTTATATCCGAAAGTCGGAAGTTGTGGTATTGGTCAACGGAGTGAAGTGTGCCGTGAATGCTAGATTATGCATGTTGTCTTATGAATCACGGCACAAACCATAAGTCGTTCTTGAGCTCTACAACAACATCTTTGCCAATGAGTGTTTTGAAGAATGAGTAGAATATCTAAAAAAGTCGATGAAGAATTGACGAACCATCGTAGTCGTAATGCGCCGGACGACACGGGCGTTGCGGCTTTGGATCAATGAAGAGAAACAAGAGACGCTCTCCCACACCATCTTAAGCCATTGTTAATTTATGTGTGCAATAATAATTTTTTGCTTTACTTAAAGATTTTTGCTTTTAATATTCAGCCTTAAGATAATAAAACTGACCGCGCCTTTTGTATAGGCGCGCGATTCGCCCCGTCCTATGGGAGCTGGTGCTGCGTTCTGTTAGGGGTGGTTGGTGCCGCATTTTTCAAGACTGCTTCTTATGCATGCGATCATATGTTCCTAGAATTGGTCCATTGATGTAATGGTGTATTTGGGCGGCTGATCATTTTCGTCTTTTCTAATTGAAGACTGTTGGCTACCTTTCCATTCTTTAGAAACTGTTTCGTTGTCATACTGTAGACTGTTTCCACAGTTAAGCTGAGGCCATGATAAGTCAGGAATCATACCTCGTCCTCCTGCTGTGCGTCGTCTATAAATTTTCAGAGCTTTGGTAATTTTAGATCTTATTGTCCTTTTCTTTCTAGTACATATGTATAGTAGGCGCTAAATTCACGATTTTTACAATGACAGCAGTGGGTATTTTTATGCCATTTGGCTTATTTCAACATCAACATATTTTGGCTGCTTCCTAATGCTCTTTGAAGATGGACAAACGGGACGTTTTAAGGGAGGTCCAACGGCGCGTTCTTGACAACGATGCTAGAAGACGCCGCCTTCGTAAAACTCTTGAAATTCTCGAACAAGACAATCACGTTGAGGATTGTCAGAGCGACGCCAAGACCACCAAAAGGCCAAAATTCGAAGATGTAAGTGCTTCTTTGTTTTTTTTCAAGCATCTATTTTCAAGAGACTATTTGTCACATAGGTGGCGTATAAAGGTGTTCGGGGTACTCTTTGTCCTTGGGTATTCCGGTTTTATTTTTTGCTTGATGTGCCGGATGATTAGCGATCCCATTATTGATATTGATCATTTAAACATTATAATATTCTTGCCGAGTTCATTTTCGTCTGAAGTTCTAGATCTGGATGGTTCTGTGAGGCTTGGTAGTCATTCTGATACCCTTAGTGGAATCGATTGATGCTCGTTGCATTCAAAACCATAGTTTATGCTTGTGGTTCTTTGAAGGATGCGCCTGGTCAGTCAAAGCGTCGACGCCGAACCACGATTGGGAGGGCGAAGTTTAAGAAGACGTTTGAGTTGCTGCTGGACGAAGAGTATCAAGCGACAAAAGGGGGCCAAGTTGGTGCCTCTTACTTTACCGCTACGGTTCCCGACAGCCGCCTACCACCTCGCAAGTTTTGCTCCGTCTGTGGCTTCCTCGGTGCCTACGTCTGCGTGGTGTGCGGCTCGCGCTACTGTAGCATCAAGTGTCGTGATGTGCACAACGACACTCGCTGTCTCAAGTGGGTTACCTAATCAGCTACCTCTTTCTCTACCCTTCCCTTTTTATTAGATCGCCCTCTTCGTGCTTAACGGGTTCATACGTGGCATGCTTTATCACTTCACTGGGAATTTTTGTGGTTGAAACTGTACTAAACTTTCCAAATTGTGCATATAAGTTCCGAAATAAAACTCGCTTTTAAAATACTTGCTTTTATAACCTATTATAAAATCACTGCGGAGTGTTTATCGTCGAGGTTCCCATTTAATATCTACCTTCAACTCAACAGTATCCCAAGTAAGTATTCTTTTTAAAACGTTTAGCTGTGCATTAAAACGGGTTCTTCTCTCCGAATACGCGGTGACCTAACAAGATATTTTGGGAGCATGGTCTCTTATCACTATGTTCAAAGTGATATCTTTGCATTTGATTCTGGCGTCTTAGCCATATACTATTCACCCCCCGTGGCTGCAGTCAAATATGTGCTTCAGATTTGGTTTAAGAAATGGATATTTGATTTAGAATCGTTTTTTTAAGGTTGATTGCATTAAATTGTTTGAAGAGAACCCATCACATTCGACTAGATTTATCAATTGATGTAAGAAGGGTCTTTGGCGGTATTTAATGAATGGTTCCGATAGTTTCCGGTACCTACATATCGCTGAGGAGAGATAGCATGCGTTCAATGACGTACCTTTGTGAAGGTTGCATTCCTCTGATGGTACTCCACTGGCATCGTGTGAATAGTAGGCTTGTATTTTCCGTATTCGGAATTGGTAGTTTCATACATTGGGTTAGTTGGCTGCTTAGCGTAATCACTTAGGATTTCTGCAATGCACTATTCTAAGGTTCAGAGCACATACCGGACTCATTGAATAGTTGAGCATTATCGGGCGAGGCGCCGTGGCAGCTGGACACTGTTGCATCTAGTTCAATTTGGTCTGCTGGTTTCTTGCACTGGGAAATCGGACTATTCTTGTTTTGGAGCGATTTGCTTAGGCAGCTCTGCGCTTGACTGAAACCCCAGTATCAAAGCATTGGCAACTTTATAAATTGCAACAACCTCAAGTGTATCATTGATTTTGAAAATTGAATGCCTAACTACTTGCTCAAATACAGCTTGTAAAGCTCTATTCTTTTTGAAAATCGAAGTTATTGATTGCACAAAACGAAACCATGAGGAGCGACGAAAATCTTACCGGCTCATTCGTAAGAACAAGTTAGAGAACCTGGGAAATTTACCCAGCCAGCGTTACAACTGTGTAAATTAGGTCTAACAAGTACAGTTTAGTCAGCAGATATGCGCGCTAGGTGATGCCGTGCATAGAGTGGTTTTGGTATTCAGCAAGAGGTCCGCATGCAGCTATGGTTACTTTCAAATAAGTGCGAATAGTGCCGTTTTTATCGGTCAAATCCCTCAAAAACGTGAAGAAGATTGGCGCAAGATGTCAGAAGGGCAAACATTTAAGAAACTATGCTATTCTGATTCGCTTAGTGAGTGCACCCTAACACTGGCCGATGAGTATATCAAACGTCAAACAAACGAGAACATTCGTGACATCTTCAAAGAAACCACAGAGAAGGACTGGAAAATGGCTCATTAACGGCTCCTGTAGGTTTCGTCTCTATAAAGACAGTCTAGCAGTCATAGCTAAACATATGGGCTATGATATGACATACAATGTACAAACATAACTCGGGAGCATTCGCCAATGTGCTGCTTCAAGATAACCCGTACTAATTACTTGCCGATAGGTTAGGAAGTTATCTAAACCCGCAAAGTCTAGTAAATGGGCAAATCGTTCCCATATTATAATAAGAGCCTTCATTATGATATTTGCAAGGCAAATCTACGAACTTCAAGGACATTGGGGAACGTCAAGCTGGAGGCATATGAATTTCCATGCCAAGCACGCAATTTGAATTATTAAAACAACCTTTTTAACCAATAAACTAAACTGGTAAAAACGTTACAAATATACTATTACTTTAGTTATGCTCTATAACAAAAGTCATATTCGTCTTGCATGTCTAAAAAAACCCATGAAATCGAATGCAAAAAGGCTTCAGATAAGTTTTTATCCGAGGGATATTTGACGACCACTTAATCAAGTGGATCGCATAACTCGACCACACATACCACAATGGTGCACTACCATCAGTGGTTTTTACATGATGTAGATGCGTGAGATCCATATTTACCTAGGTAATCATAAGAATAGCGGCAAGTTTTAATCAGTAGTAATGTGCCGTTCCGAGTCTTTCCAAACTGCAGAAGAGCCTGAAAACTACTCATGTGGCCCGAAAATGAGGCACGCTAGAAATGTCATCTGCATGGATATGAGTAAGGCGTGTGTAATCAGCAGCATAGTCTAGGAATCTGCCAATAAAATCAGCTTTCCACAGTCTCTGAGTTGTCTCTGGAGGCACGCTTACGCATACTAGGTGTTTGAAACGATGTGAGAAAGAATCACATCCTAGTGACACGACAGACCCAAACGGCACTCGTATGACTGTCTTTTTTCGCATGCCGAAAATACCTGGATTTACATAGGCAATATCAGGGCTATCACCGACTAACAAGTCAGGTCCCTACGGTTTCATATTGGTGAGTAGTTACTACTCTTCGTTCGGCAAATATTTCGAACCCTTCACGTATTATAGTGTTAAAGCACACAATGGGAATCTTCAAGCATGTAAAGAAAAAGACTTCATGCACGTCGACGCTAATATTACCTAATGTAAAACAAATGTTCAACCGTGTTTTGGATATCGATATCCACAGATGGCCATGGGTAAGTCAACTCACCAGAAATAGGATCCGAGTTATGGAAATATCAGTGCCTACGGTTGTATAAATCCGCAGTAGTCGATGAAATAAAAAAGTGTTACCCAATGGATGAGTCGCCTTTCTTGTGCCATTTTCCACAGTTCAAGTAGAGATGTGTACCAAGAGTACCCGATCAAATTTTGACTTGGCTACTGTAGAGGAATCTTCCCTTTTAATATGACTCGGTCAAAAAGGCGTGGTAAGGGTATATCTATGACGAGAGCGTCTCACTCCTGGGAGGAACCGCGTTCGTCCGCGACGGGGATGAAATTGTCCTCCCGCCTCTGAAATACAAAGCGCATTTAAGCAACATAATTATTGCGCAGCCCCCTCGTTTTTGAGCGCCGTCTCCGGTACTACTCGTGTCCGTTGGCTTTCATAACGTCGGCAGGCTGTTTTCTTCCCTCTACAATTTCGCAGGCCTCATGCTTGTAACTAACCGGCGGGGCACCTTTGTAAGATCGAATCTTGCTATGATGGACCGTTATTGGCTGGTTACGGACTTCTGCATTTTGGAATAAGTAGTTCGTGGTAAAATTTATGGTGCATTCCGGGTGGGGGAATCGGCCTGTAGATTTGGACGGGATCTCCTTCGTGGTAGGTATTTGGTCGACTGTGTTTGTCGTAGCATTTCTTCTGTCTGCTACAAAATGTTTGTATGTGTCGCCGAGTCATATTGAACGGCTTTCGTATCCCTTCTTTTAGACCTGATACGTACTCTGGGGCATTGCCGATTGCCGCTTCTTCGCTCGGTAGAAAGATATCGGACGGAACTCTCAATTCGCGGCCTGTGAGCATTTTGAACGGAGAAACACCCGCTGACGTATGAGCTGTGGCTCTACATGCTAGAAGGGCGCGTCCTAGGTTTAGATCTCAGTCTTTCGGCTTTGCCCCTCTGGTGAAAGCCTTAAGCAGTCTTATCAGAGTGCGATTCGTTCTTTCTACTTGTCCGGTGCCTTGTGGGTGCCCAGGTGTCGTGCGTGTCTTTGCGATTCCGAAAGTCTTGCATAGTTCAATAAAATGTCTGCTTTCGAAGTCAGGACCTTGATCGCTATGAATTGATTCGGACACTCCATGTTGACAGATCCAACAGTTAAAGAAGGTTGACGCGACTGTATCGACGTCTTGAGACTTCATGGCTTCTGCTTCGGCTACTTTCGTGAAGTAGTCAATCACAACCAGGATATAACGGTTTCCCCTTTTGGTAAGTGGCAGAGGACCCATGGTGTCTATCCCCACTCTTTCGCCTGAGAATCCTGTAGGCATGGGTTTTAGGGATGCAGTTGGTGTGGAGTGAGGTTTCTTGAAACTGCTGCAAGTGATGCAGGTTCGGCAGAAATCCAGCACGTCCGGGATAAGAGAGGGCCACCAGTATCGCTTGCTCAAGACCTCCACCATCTTCTTCTCACCTGCATGCCCCATTTGCTCGTGCAACTCTTGAAGGACTGTTTGCATCAAAGAGTTTGGAACAACTAGACGTTTGGGAGACGTGGCATCTTCTTGGTACCATAAAACTTCATCCTCCAGGATGAGTTTGGACCACTGTCGCCATATCCGTTTGGCTGCTTTGCTGGACGAGTTCATCTCTTCTGCAGTGAGTTTGTACGAGGATGCCAGAAACCCCTCGTATAACAAATCCGTGTCGGGATCGGTACTTTGTGTGTGTCTGGTAGGCTCGATCAAAAATAGCGTACCCACCACACCGCTATCCCTTTCTGCTGAGAGAGGTCTACGGGACAGTGCACCTGCGTTGCTATGCGTAGCCCATTTTCTGTACTGCACTGTAAAGTCGTATTGCTGCGGTTCTTCGTACCAGTGTGCTACTGAACGGTCAATCTCCTTCATTGTTCTTAGCCAGGTAAGCGCTTGATGGTCCGTTCTCACAATGAACTGTTTCACTATCAGGTAGTGTTTAAAGTGCCGAACCATTGTAAAGATGGCGAACAGTTCACACTCCGTCTCATCTTTTTGTTGAGCCTGATACTGGCGTATGCAATGACGTGTTCCCTGTCTTCTTTATCCCGTTGGGGTAGTACACCGCCCACGGCTACGCCGTTGGCGTCTGTGTCTAGTACTAAGGAAGGTACATCTTTCTCGAAGTTGGGTAAGGCCAGAATCGGGGCGCAGCAGAACATCCGCTTTAGTTCCTTAGAAGCCTCATCATGTTAGTTCTTCCACTTGAATTTCTTTTTCGCCTGCTTCTCGATTAATTTGTGCAGAGAACTGACGATCTTAGCGAAGCCTTTGACGAAACGTCGGTAGTAGTTTGCCAAGCCGAGAAAACTGCGGAGCTTCGTCTGGTTGGTTGGTGTCGGCCATGTTCTCACTTGGTTTGTACGGTATTCGGTGACCGCCATCCCGTCTGGCGAGACTGTATGCCCCAGGAATGCAACCGAACGTTGAAGGAAGTGGCAAATCTTCGGGTTTAGGGTCATTCCAGCGTCTCGAAGACGATCCAGCACTAGTTTAAGATTGGCATTATGCTCCTGCATGTCTTTACCAAAGACAAGGATGTCATCGAGGTAGATTGTGCAGTGTTTTGGAAAAAGCCTTATTAGTGCCATCTGCATCAGGCGTTGGAAGATAGCTACAGTCTTACATAGTCCGAGCGGTATTGTCTGAAATTCATTGAATCCGTTTGGCACTACGAAAGCTGTCTTCTCTCTGTCCGTCTCCGCTACTTCCACTTGCCAGTAGCCGGATTTTAAGTCCAAAGTGGAAAACCACTTTGATCCGTGCAGGGGATCCAATGAGTCATTAATATGAGGTAGTGGACAAGCGTCCTTCTTAGTCACGGTATTTAGCTTCCTGTAGTCAATACACAGCCGTAGACTCCCGTCACTTTTCTTTACCAGTGCGATTGGGAAGGCCCACGGTGACTTGGATGGCCGTGTAACGTCGTCGTTGATCATTTTATTCACTAAACAATTCACATCTTCCAAGAGGAGCGGCGGAATGCGTCTCGGGGGCTGCCATATTGGTCTAGCTGCACCTGTGTCGATGGCATGTTTGATGATGTTTTTCAGCCCCAGTTTGATTCCCTGCCAAGCGAACATATTGGAGTATCTGCCCAGCAATGAGTGCAGTTCCTTCCTTTCGCTGTCGGTAATGCGTGTTAACTGTGAACAAAGCTCACCTAGGTTGTTAACGGAAATATCCGCTGCTTCGAAAGAGTACTGCAAATTTCGTCAGCGTCCTTTCCCAGGAAAGACTCGACTGACTTTGTTGTTTTGTGCTGCTGGGTTGTGAAGGTACCTTCTGTGAAGTTCAGGATCACTTTAGTCTTGCGAAGGAAATCAGCGCCCAGTATCACGTCCCATACTAACTCTGGACATATAATAAATTGTACTGTCTAGGTTTCTTTCCGCACTGTGATCTTTAACGACGTCTCTCCGATCGCATTCATCTTCCTCCCTTCAGCCGCGAGTAGTTTTATAGAGGAAGGGTCGGCACGAACCTTGCAGAGCAGATCTGGAAACGCTTTGGGATTCACTAGGGGCCTGACTGCTCCCGAGTCCAGGAGAAAACGACAGGGATATCCTTTTAACTTTCCGAGGGCTTGTAAAAATGGACAAGAGGCATTTGGAGGTTGGCAAGATAACGAATAGTAGGCCTCACCTGCTCTTGGGGTCTGACATGACGGAGTCCAACGAGGGCGTGGCGAGTTTGGTCGGAGGTGGACTGTCTGGAGCGCCGACGTCAGGAGGAGTTTCTGACACTTCCTGGTCGCAGCCTCGACCAACTGATTGAGATCGTTGGTCTTCATGGCATAGAGCTTTGCGGCTATGATCGGACTTTCGCACGGAATTGGACGGCCACCCAGTTGGCCACTCTGGTTGGAGGGCGACCTCTGAAAGCTCGTTCCGCTAGGTTTTGTAGGTTCTTAGCGTATTCTTCATCGTTTTCGCCCACCTTTTGGTCTCGGTGGAAGAACTCTCTGGCCAGCGATTATTCTCGCTGATCGATGGCCAGTTGAGAGGAAATCGCGCAGCAGTGGTCGATGTCGGAGTCAGCAGTGATTCCTGCGTTTATTGCTGCCAGGAAGAGCTCTTGCGGGAGAGCGTGAAGGATCAGCGGAACTCTCTGCCACTGAGGATGTAAATGGATGCTAAACCTAACGGTCCGCCAACGCTGCCACCAGTGAAGCGGGTTCTTCCCATTCCTCCTCTTCCTTCTTTCCCACTCTGCTATTAGAAGGCGGAATATTGCGAGACATCCTTTTATTGTAAGGTAGTGGGGCAATGCAATGAGTAGGGCAACCTTATCCTTTTGCACCGGAGTCAAAAAATTGTCTGTTAGTATTGTCTGAAGGGACATTCAATGCATAGCTGCGATCGCTCATACTCATTGCAGTATTGCCCTTAAGTCTGAGTGACTACTTGACTTTTGGTGCAAAAAACCGGGTACGTCATTTCCGCTTCGAGGAAGAGAAGCAGGAGTTGGTGATTCATGTGGGCAAGGTTGAGATGGATGAGTTAATGTGGGCGGCATGCTTGAAAACACGCAACCAAGTTATTATTGGTTATTATTTCTTAATGATGTGCGTTGTCTACGACACCTCGTTGCAGCAGTAGCAGCAGCGGCAGTGGCCAGTGGAATGCAACACCATCCGTGTTGTGTGCCGAATGTAAGCTGGCCCTCGTTTCCCTGGTTGTGCTTGTTCCCAAACGGTTCTCATTCCTCTCTGTAAACACTAGGCGACTTGATAGGACAATCATGCGACTGTTGGGCTGTTGGCAAACTTCAGGGCTGTTTCCATGCCTTACCGAAAGGTTAAGGTGGTTGCACTGTCTGACAGACTACGATCAAGCGAAAATGACCATAGTTAGGTGTAGCAACAATGCAATTTCCCACTTTTTTAGAATTAACATAGAACCTACTTATTGAGACCGATGTTATATGTGGCACTAAAGCTATTCGTAGTTCTGTTGTTGGTTCCTTCCCTGCCTTCTAAAATGATGAAGCTGTGGAGGCCACTTTGTCACCGAAGAAGTGTCGATTATCTCTACAATGTCCCAGTGAAGACCACAGCACTACGAACACACAACTTAGGTTGCCCTTGTCCATATCTCTTGCGCATCACCGGCAATGCAAAGAAAACGCATAGGCTGTAAGTTAAGTACACGAATAGTTCCTCATAGCAAGGCTTTAAAACGGAAAGAGCAAGTATCAAGAAACACATTGTTGACACCAGTGGGGCTAGACCGATCTGGCGACCATCCAGGTGCATACCACTCCTCTACCAGAGGAGACAAACTATCCATCAACGAGATGCTCAAAGTCGAGGTCATGAGAGTTCCTAAGTCACCGTGGGTCCACAGATTACTCTGATAAAGGAAAACCATGGGTGACTCGGACTGTGTGTTGACTGCAGCAGGATAAACTCAGTAGCAGTGAAGGGTGTCCATTTCCTAGCCTATGAACAATTCCTTCAATCCCCTCTAAGTAAGGCAGAGTGGTCTGCCTTGTTAGGCTTAAAACTGGGAGGTTGGCATGTGGAGATGGTGAAGACAGATAAAGGAAAGGCTGCTTTCGCATTAACCGGTCGGCGTTGTGAATTACTGACGATACCTTTCGGGCTCTGCAGTCCGACTCCCATCCTTCAATGATGTGCAAATTATTTTGATTAGCCTCTTCCTCAAACACCTAGATGACAGTTGCTTTCAATGGGGGTATTTAGGAGTGATTTGATCGCCTATAAGGAGCAAGTTTGGCTCTGAGCCCAAAAAACACCAATTTCTACAAGATCCAGTCAGCTTTTAGGAGCATGCTGTCTCATTAGATGCACAAAGTGAGAATCTGACCAACACCAGCTGAAACAGGGAATCTGCCGCATGAACTAATAAATAAATAGACCAAAAAGCATTCTAACGAGGAAGCACACAAAAGACTTATCCAAGTACCTTCCTTCTCACCTGTGCTTACATCTCCTTGTTTCGACTAGGTCTCCCGCCACTCGTTTAGGGCACTGACGCTCGTAATACAGCGATATGTGAAACAAGGATCGAAAGCACAGCGGGTGCCAAATCCAATTAGCAGATGAGGTAGAAAAGCGCAAGAATGCAGACAACGGAAACGGATCATCAGGGTCTGATATGGTTGAAATCAATTTTAGAGGCAGGACGTTAGGTGGTGCATTGGCACGAGACACTGGGGTAGCACGACTACAATGCGATACAAGAAATGAAAAGCAAATTTCAACACAGATGCTTTATTCCACACACCAGACCCTGGAGGAAACAGTGACGTTATCGTAAATACCATCTTTTCGAACGAACTCATTTAACATCGGTGGAGGAATGCTTCAAGTACTGATTCCAAAATGGCTCTGGTGTGTGAAGGTGTCCTTACGTCCTCTCACGAACTAACAAAAGATGATAGCAGACGGCGACAACCAAAAGAAATGACTTTATCAAGCAAGGTGTTCAGGCGTACATGGCACGAAATCGCCCCTAGGCGGATGTCTTAATATACCAGGATCGGATCAGAGGACATAAGAAAACATATAAGAGAATGTCAACAACTCTCTTGAATTTGCGCAAACAATTGAAAAATTTAAGAGAAGATTCTAGCCACCTTAACCAAAGGCTGCCGATGGCCCTCAGCTATCTAAAGTGATGTCTCTTAGACGTCGTTATTTTAGGCATATTCAAAAGCCTTCACCACAGAGTGGTTTCACCACATTAATGTATGCATGTAAGGTTTTCAGAGAAGAGCGTGGGCATTGACATTGCGGGTGTCCTGCCGATTACAGATTAAGGAGTCCTGTATGTTCTTGTAATGGCTAGTTACTTTAAGGAGTTGGTCATGGTGGAAGTTTTGAAGGTTCAACACACTGAAGTAGTTGGTTCTCTTTTCTTCAACCTATGGTGATCAAGGTGAGAAAAGTGAAAGTCTAGTCTTCAATCGATCATGCAAAACTTCCGAGACCTCAAAGACACGCACGAAACCTAGTCATCCACAGAGTAAGTAATAAGTTGAAATAATGAGTCGTACCTTAACCAGAACTCCAGCCACGGGATTGAAATTTATGCGTAGACCTGTGTATTCTTGCCCATAGGACCACAGGCCATGCATCCACTAGAACTTCACCAGTTAACACGCTTTCATCGGCAAGGTGAAAGTGTCGCATAACATTTTCTTCTAACCATTGAAGTATTGAAGCACAAAACTCCAGAATGTGTACCGAGAGTGATGGATAAGACGACTTTTCAACATCTATAACTATCGTTTGGTGGGCTGACCTTACGACAAGCCCAGCCGGTTTACCGTCAGCTGAAAAGGATGTAGTGCATCTAATGTAGACCTGTTTCACCTTCTCCACACACATCGTCAACTCCATCGCCCTTAAAAAGCGCAACACCCATTCCGTGAGCAGCCAATAGCGCCTTGCCATAATAGGATACGGCTTTACTAAGGCAGACAGCCCGTTGGATATAAATATCTAGGGTATATGCTAACTAAAGAAGGCTGCTAATTAAAAATGGTGTACGAAGAACTAAGCCCCATAGGGAGCACCACAAGCGGTACTCAGAAGAACGGAGTCCATGCAATGCATACATGCTTAAATACGCATCCACGGCGGTGAGCGGGCTATTCGCTATGACCTCGTGGCTGCAAAAGCGCAAATAATCCTCAAGGGGGAAGCGAATTCTGATCTCGCTATAATTTATTGCTAGTTTACAAAAGTCTGTATTGCCACTAAACGTGATGCCTTTCTCTAACCGGTCTCCTAGACCCAAGGTTCCCACATCTGTGATAGAGAGCAAACAGAGATAGGACTAAATTCCCATCATGCTCTAGAGAAGCTAATAACAGAAAAGTGCGAGGTTTTATGCAATACTTTGTTTGTTCGAACTACCGGTTTCGGTCACGTGGGTGGCCATATTGTACTAGCCGGTTGGCCAGCCTCCGGGCCGCGCCAACAGCCCCCAAGCCCTCTGTTCCCAGAATATATATTCTGCCCCAATACTATGCCTTCTTTTACCTTAAAGGGAGCCTCGGGACGCTATATTTAATTAAAGGTTTTGATAATGGTCAAGAAAAGGTGTAATACGTGTTGGTTTGGTTAGATTTTGTCAACCACGAGACTAAGGGGAGGAACTTAAGTCCAGCAGGAAAACCAATTGCAATCCTCCTTGAACCTTAAGACAACTATAAATATCCCATACCACGATCAATAATGGAGTTTACCACACCCCAACTCGTCTGATCCCACAAGTGCTAAGCTGGAAGAGAAAGGGGAAACACTGAGCACTACAGAAGCTGGGCTCCCAATATAAGGCGAATAAGCTGGTATTCGCAAATGCAATATTAATTTGTAGATTTTTTAAGGAAAAGAAGCATATTTGGTGCGTTAGCTAGAATAGTAGATATCATTAGGAGGTAGGACTATCCACGTCAGGATAATCGAACCACTCCTTTAGAAACGTGTTCAAATTGTACATCTGCCCCCGCCTACAAGTCACATTTAAAGAACATGAGTGTTGCACAGAACGCCTTGTATTGCTCTGTACTTCCTATTGAAACTACGTAATCAGTCTATATTTATTCAGAAGCCCGGCCAAAAAATGCAACCCATAATTTAAATAACCTGAAGTGATTTTCCTCTAACAGTTTAATTAAATGCACAAAAATTTATTTGGCTATTTTAAGCAAATTTTAAACTGTTCGAATCTTATAATTGATCTAATCTACATGCATCCCAAAACGACATTTTGCAAGAATCATTTTATCCGCTAAATACAGTTCAGTATATCATAACATATTTTAAAAATGTTTGTCATTGCTTGCTAACAATTGATACTTGTTAAAGAAATGTAGTTTACTTATTTTGTTTAGATCGTGGACTATGATTTGCAAGCAATTGAATGCCCCCCCGTCTTCTGATTGGTTGGGACCCACCCAATAGTGGGATTTGCTGTGGTTTGATATGAGCGGTCATGTTTACAAGCCTGCGGTGCCCACGGACGATGATGAGGATGAAGATCCGGTTATTGAAATGATTAAGCGCACGGGCTGCTTGGATCAGCATAATGCTGTTATGGAATGTATGTTCGAACACAAGGACTGGCGCAGATGTCAAGATAAAGTGAAATTGTTCCGAGACTGCATGTCTAAAAAGGGCAAAAAGGATTGAGAAATTCATAGCACTCAACTCAGCTCTGTTTGAATCAATGTTCAAATTTTCACGTCTACAATTAAGTGAATTGCCCCCGTCGAGTGGATCTAGCACCTATCTGGCAGCATGACGTTATTATGTAGCGTTTCTCTCTCAGGTGTGCTTCTCGTCTTGTTAGAAATGTTAACGGATTCGCCTTGCAGACCTTCCACGGATTTAGCTCCTACACTGACGAAATAATGATTTTGTATTGATCACTTTAGATACCTCTTTACAAACATGTAATTCGGTTTGATGTTAAAAGCAGAAAATTCCGTACTCTCAGGCAGGTTCTTTTACGGCTACCTTTCTCTGACCCCAACTTTTCCCGTTTGACCACACAAGCCTATTTATTACTCTGTCTTATTTTCACATTTGACTCTTACCCGATTCTTGACCCATCTTCCAATATTTTGTGTTTTCGCTTAGCGCGCCACAGCTGTAATTTATGAAAAGCTAGCATTAATTAATAATAAAGTGATTTATCAATGACTGCTTGTTCTATTGCTTTCATGAAGTGCATATCTATTAACTGTTGAAGTTCGCATTTCTTATGATGAATTCAGCCTTGAGTTTGCCCTAAATGCCTTGGAAGTATGGACGCAAACAAATTGTCGGCTTTAAAGAGGTGCTACCCGACATTCGTTCAAAGTCTGAACACCGCCGAAATTATTGACCACCTTATTGGTGGAGAGTACATTTCCCGAGATGAGTGTGAAAGGATAACGGCGAAGGTCACTCCTATGGACAAGGCGCGAGCTTTCCTGGAATTCCTGTTCGGGAAGTCGAACGAGGCCTTTGAATGCTTTCAAGATGCTCTTTTACAAGAGCAGCCCTTTTTGGCCAAAACCCTAGAAGAACAACTTGAGAAGGTGTCCTTTTCAAAGTAAGTGTGACTGCGCCCACATTCTTCTCCTATGTCCTTTAATTTTAGGAGTCGTCAATTGAGTTTAACGGATATTCACCAGACCCTGTTGCGTGGTGCTGTGCCTGATAGACCGACGGCTTACATTAATCGGCCACAGACGATCGCTAAGCTTACTGACGGGTTCCGGTGGTTGGGCGGCAAATTTCGGCCTATGTCCTTGCTTGCACGCCAGGATGGTTCGCTGGACAACGATGCAGCCGCTCATTCCGACATCCCCACAAACGCCTGGTTCCTTGTCTACGGTCCACCCGGACAGGGCAAATCCGTAATGACAGCCGCTGTCCTGCGTCAAAATCGTCAACTATTAACCGACACGTTCTCGGGAGGTGGGTGATTATTAGCAATGACCAACCCTCCTAGGTGTCGTGTGGTTACGGGTCGGGGAGAAGCGTGGAGTGGAACAGACTCAACAGGTGATTGATGTACTCTCCGCCTTAGTAGAGCACATTAACTCTCTGCCCTCTCAGAGTCGGTGCATAAGACAGGGCAGCGAGGACAAGAGGGAGGAGCCTTACCGAGGTTGCGAAGGCGACGTAAGCAAAATGACCTCACTACTGCACAAGCTGTTGATTGCGCGCCAATATCGGAGCTCTGGGGTGCTCGACACGCACTCCATTTCCCCTGCCTCTCTCCTACTCATTGTCCTTGACGATGTCTGGGATGACTGTGTTATCAGTGCCTTTGGCCCTCTCCCTGCTGCCTTTGTTGTCACCTCGCGAGACATGAGCATACTTCAGCGTGTCCTCACTCCCGTAAAAATGGTAGGCTTATTTTATACCCACAAAAAGAAGTACTGGGTATGATTTTGCGCTCATACCCAAATTTCGATTTCATTAATGCCGAATTTACCAAAAACCTCATGCCTAGGCTACTTCGTTCTATCACACTTTATTTCATTTTTTAAATTATCATCAATGATGTAGCTAATCCCGTGTTCCTCACAAGTCGCAAATGTGCGTCACAGCTTTGTAACGGGTTACTCGAGTACGGCACTTAAATAAATAATAGGCACAATAGCAATTTCTGCGCAATTCTGGCTTTTCATAGTAAGTTTGGGTCTTGACTGACTTTTTTTTATAGGGTATTGAAGGTTAAATGGTAATGGAAGAGGTTGTTAACTTGTCAGTGGGATAATAATAACTGTGGAAACCACAAAGTGCAGCTAGTATGCCACAATTTTAAGAATGATGTATGCTGAGCGCAAAACTTGGTCGATAAATCAGGGACCGCTTCTAGCTGTTAAGTAACTTTATTTGTCATTTTGATTGTGCCCGTTTGATGAGCCAGCGGTTTCTAAGTAGTTTGCTTTTTCTCCCTTTCCAACCTAGTAACCGATGTTGCTCCCTGCTTCAGTTTTTCCATTAGGTTTACCTGTGGGTCACCTGGGTTCCCGATCAACTTGGCAGCCTGTGTATATTGTGAATGAATTTTTAGGGAGGGATTGATCACTGAACCAGTCAACTAGCATTGGCCGTGGAATTAGGAAAATGTAAATAGTCCACCCCGTATTCGAGAACAGCGCATAACGAAAATGGATTGCAGTGTCAGTGACTGCTTCTATTCATCAATTTGTATTCGACGCTGCTCAACAATGTGTACTCAGATTTGAGGTTAATTGTAATTCTTGGTAAAGCTACTATCATGAGTGGTTTCTTCCAAGGCTCCCTTCCCCTTACAGTCCGTCGTTTTGGTGCCTTAGGCAAGAATTTATCAGTGCACTATCATTTGTTGCGAAATGAGGAGTGAATGGGGTGTCTTAACTACATACGAATTGCAGGAGAGCGTAGAAGCGGACATGGACGATGGCGAGGTGGCAAGCCTGATGGCTACGCGTGCGTCAATTTCGCGTGATTGCCTTGTGAACGCAGGAGGTGTGTACGCAGAGTTGCCGGCGATGTGTCGCGGCTCGCCCCTCGCCGCCTCGTTGCTGGGCGGCCTTCTTGCTTCGCCTACCTTCGAGTTGGCTCGTTACCTTGGCCCCCGCGGCTTCCGCAGTGCCACTGACGACGTCATTATTGACTGGTCAAAGGTTCACTTTCCCTCCTGGTACACATACGAGTCTCTCGATGAGGTGAGCCTTCCTCATCCCTCCCCCATCACGAGTTCATCTTGCTCTTTACCCTCCCACCCGCATCGATTTGATTGGTTACCGTGCCCTCACGTGCAATTGCTGGGGCTTCTGCCGTAACGCTTACAAGCACGCAAACATGAGCACTAGTGTCTAGACACGCTAGCTAGGCAAGACAGCGGCGGTGGCTGTTGATGCTGCCTTTTTTTCACACGCTTGCACCGGGTGTTGATACGTTTATGGCCTTCTAGTCGACGCCCACTCGCCTTCACACTCTGTGCACATTTCCTCCAAAAGTACACACTTCTAACGCTTCAACTAAATTAGTTATAGCAAATCAGAAGCACATTCTCTAACTGTCTGCGTGGTTTAAACCCACAGCACGTATACCCTGGACAAGCAGAAAACGTGAGTTAGTGATGTTGCGCTTACCGCTTACACTTAAGAAATCTTATAAACTGGTCTATAAAGGTAATAATGAAGGACGTCGGTTGGTATCACTGCTGAGTCTTTGATACTACTGGGAGATTAGCGCGCAGTTTCTCCTTTGCTTATTACTGGGAGCTGCGCTTATCATGAATCCTTAGATCGTGTTTGCGTTTATGTGGTGTTTCTTAGCCTGAAGTAATTTAATGTTATGCTTGAATTTAATTTTAATTTCCTACGTTCAATTCAAAGCACACTTGTTATTTGTACTTATTTTTCAAGTTCATATTGTCGTTATCTCAGCTCCGTATTTCTGCCCAAATCGAAGCCGAGCGCTTCATTTTTCTGCCATTGTCAGTGGGCGGGTAATTTAAGCGTTTTGTCAATTTTCCTTTTATATAGAAATTACTATTCGGTGGTCTTGAAACTACGTAGTCTACCTATCGGAAGGAATAGTTTAGCCTTAGTATTGTTTGAATGAAAGAAGACCATTAAAATATGTAGCCTACTTAAGGTACTAGATTAGATTATCATTTGCGCCTTATTACCCAATTTTGACTCAACACTTATTTATTTCATCAAAATTTAGGTACTATTTCACTCTATGAACTAACATTGATCTTATGTTCATTGGAACCCCTAATCTAGAATGTTTTCGCTCTGCAACTTAATCGCACATAATGACCGAAAACTTCAGAGTGAATCCTCCTTAAACGGCCATTCTTTTGGATTCGAATTAGTTTTGCTTCTAACTGCTATCCATTCATTTTAGGCCGTCTCTGCCAGCCTTAACCGTCTTTCGAAAGTTGAATTGGAGCGGTATCGCCAATTTGTGATATTCGAGGATGACTGCTCCCTTACAGAAGACGTAAGTCTCTACATCCATTGAGCTTATCAAAGCAGTGATAAAATATATTACCTGAATACTCACTGTACGAAACGCAATGGTATGATATGACACGCAATCAGTCTGTAGTTAGTTTAACATATGAATCCATCTTGTGCTTTTGTAGTGGGTCGTGAGCTCGGTAGCAGCCAAGCTGTAGCTGCACATGTTGCTTATCCCACTGTTCTTTGATTGTCTGGGCTTTGTTTGGGGAAGTATTTTGGTTCAAATGGGCAGCTTTTTCGTGCGTTGACTCCCCTTAGCACTTGTATGTACCAAGGTAAGACAAAAGAACAGTCTGCGTTTGTGAAGTTTGGAGAAGTAGACCGATTTCACCATTCCATTGTCCTCTCCTCATAAGAAATGTAGAATCATTTTATCGCTGCCAATTGTCCTCGTTAATGTTGCCAATATCGCTAGTTGTAACTGTTAGCTCTCCTGAACATTAAATTCTATTAATACCCATCACGTTTCCATGCGCAACTTGCGAAAACTGTGTGAACTAATCCATTCTTTAAACGAAGCCTAGGTGTTCCTGATACTGCGTTGCATTAACTGTGCACTATCGAAGAAGTGGCATGGCATTTGAGCGCTTAGTAATAGGAAGAATAATTGTTTGAGGACGGTTGTATATCAGGATTGTCGTGTGCAGTGCATATTCTCACAACATTGACATCGCATTCATTGATAGAGGTGGGCGATGATTACAAGCTTTATTCACGGTTCGTCGGCCGCAGTCAAAGCGCTGCCTTTCATATCATTTCACTTAACAATTTCATTTGGAAATTGTCAAGGTATAGTCTTGTGTCAGCATGTCATAAATACGCGTTGTACTCTCTCTCCTTAGTTAAATAGAGTTGTCCCTACATGAATTATCCTTCGGTCCCTTATACGCGCATACATGCACACCTGTTTTTTTGAATGGCTCCCAAGTTCCCATGGTGTTCAGCTCTGCAGTGTTTCTAATTGGAAAATAGGCCGTTCTTTCCTATGATCGAATCATCCTTCCATGTGGAGATGGTATTCGTCAACGTCGCTGTTTATCTTTAACATTCAGCCCGGCCACCTGTTTGCTCAATTCATTACCAATCCGCAAGTACATATGAAGTTAATGCAGAGTTGGCCGATTCAAAAGATGGATTTTGCAAAACCTTCTTTTAAGGGGGTGACACTAGAGTTGGAAGACTAGCAGGTTATGGACGAATGTGACGTGTAGCATTGATCTTTTTACAGAAGCATCGAATCAAACGGACCTAGCAATGCTCTTGCGTTGCTCTCACAGTGTAGCTACGAATTCTCATAAATACTTTAGTGTACGCACAAACTGAATGAAATCGTGCAGTTCCCTTAACATGAATATATTTTTTTTGAGTGATGCCTTTTGAATATCCGGCTTCCAAGCATAAGTATGATGTTCATGCAAAATAGTCCAACATTGCTATCTTACCTTCCAATACGTATGCACGGTGCATGATATTGTGGGTGTTAATACTTTTGTGGACGTGAGCCGATGTGTTAATCGAAGACTTATTTGTTATTTCAGCATTTCATCCACGAAGAAAAACACTAAGGTGGCTGGTAGTACATCCTTCTATTCATTATTTTACCTCCATTTTTTGAAGCATGCCTGTTGGGGTGGTAATTATTTGGGGTTCTTTGAAAGTTAAGTGCAGTAAAGATTTGCACTAGTCATGTTCTATTTAAGTCTTTGCTATATAGGGGGTTCAATTCGGGCAATTGATCTTTTTCGTTCCATACATATTCTTGAGCTTTGAGCTTTTTTCTTCACCGCGCTTCTCTTGATGACTAGAGATGGAAAGAGGTGACGCTTTGAGCTGAGCACGATCGATGTTGCCTGTCAATCCGGGCAGCATTTGGTGTGCGGAGTCCTGCACCTTACTGCCTGGCTTAGCCAAATACGCCTAGACTCTCGCCACATTGTATGCCTCATTTCTACTTGTCAAGTAGCACTCCTTTTTGTTTTGGCCCTGGAGACTCAGCTATGTTGATAATATGAGCTAGGTGTTTGATTTCTTAAACGGAGACACTATTGACGGAAAGTTACAAGGGATCATTATCTCACATTTACCATTATTTCATTTGATTCGCCACCTCTCATTGGCATCATCGACTCACTTGTTGCCAATCTGTGGGATTCATATCCGATGATTTCTTTTGATAGAGATTTTCTCACTAGGAATCACGCTAAGTCCACTTTTTCGGACATTGGTTACCTCTAAAACTCGAGAGCTAAGCATAACCTAGATACACAAAACTGCCACCGGATATTGTTTTTTTCCTTGCTGGCGTGTGTGTGTTTTTGTGACTCATGTGTCTTCATCATCGGGCAAAGATAGCTCCGTCCGTGGTTGCAAAAGCAAATATGCAGGCATACACACGAACAGTTAGGGTCCTTGCCCTCGTGCACTGACTCATCTCCCTTGCATGCGCATTGCACGCTGTTCGTTCATTCGCCCACCTCCATTGGCGTGTGTTCGCATCCCCTCCTGCCTAAGGAGACCACACTTCCACTAATCATACCTCTCACTGGATCTTCTTTTGATCGACCTTGTTTTCTCCCTACGCTTCATTACACCTTGACTTCCTGAATAAAAGCATCAAATCGGACCAATTCATTCGTCACCAGGGCCTCGGCAAATTCTCCCACTACATCCTAAGTGGTTTTGTATTCTAAGGGACCGACACTTGCACCACAGCTTTGATCAAATCAGCTGTCGCTTAGGTACTGAAAATTCTGTTTTTCTCAGGCTAAGAAAGCACAACTAATCTGTTCGTAATAGGATTCAGTGCAAGCATTTATCAGACTGGTAAAGAAAACGTGTCGCATATTTGCAATGTCTGGCTCGAATAAGGGAATTGGGGTTCATTGGAAATCGGCACTTCCTGTTTTCCATCCTCTTACCAATCTTCGTGTTCATTATGTACTTCTATTAATGTTATGTATGATTGAAACCCGCTGCACCACTTCTTACTTCCAGTTCGTTCCTCGTGTTTGTCCCGAACTCTAGCTATTTGGTGTGTCAGTTCGCTGTTAAGGCTTATCTACGATAAATTCGATTCTGGAAGTGCGTAGGGTTTTATTTTCCGATCTCATCAAAGGTGGTCATGTATAACTGGCACTCTTGTAATGTGTAGTTTGTACATATCGCGACACCAGTCTGAGGCCCAATATGCTAGGGGTTACTTGACTTTCAGTGCAAACTGCTGCATCAGTTGTTCGATCGCGATGGTACTATCCTTTGCCATTCCTTTCCCATGTAGTTTTGGGTTCATAGCGAGCCTAAAAAGTGATAATCTGTTTTGTCGAAAAATTCGATTCGTGTATCTACTAAAACAGCTTCGACTTCGTTAAGCTATTTGTCCTGTTGCTCGGTAAACGCATGTGCATGACGGCTCATGAAAAGATGTTTCACAAATGGAATTTGATAGCTGTTAGTCGTGGTGAGCCAAGACATTTTATCTAAAATAATTTTAAATCACATATGGGGGGTAGGTCTTTTCTCATCGCTATATATTCCCAACCTATGATTTTTCAGGGTCATGTACCTTATGAATGCTACGCTAAACGTGATCTAAGTAGGCTAATTTTCCTCTCGTGACTTAGGTGTATGAGATTTATTGGTCATGCACAAAGGAGGAGGCGGTGGATACACTTCAGCGGCTGCACCGCTTCTCTTTGGTTCAATGCAGACGAGATGACGGAAGTGGACGAAATTTCTTCTCTCTTCCGAACCTGCAACTGGACCTCCTTCGAACCACTGTGCCCACTAGACGGCAACAGGTCAGTAACCCGTAAGACTTGAACCCTATGTACAATGTCCTTGGAAAGACAGAACGGCTCAGATTGTCCTCTTAATACCAGTGAAAAGCGGTTTTGTGAATATATTTTTCTTGTTAAATCAGTGAATCCACAAAACTCTTTCAAGAGCGTAGTATGTGCGCAGCGATCCTTACGTTCATAAAATCAGCCTTTGAAATGATCAAATGCATCACTGACACCTTAAGTATGCAACTTGTCCATTTTTCTTATTGAGATCTGCCACTGTCAATTCGTGGACAATTACAAGGCTCGATTCGGAGGTCAGTGGAACCAATTGGCCGACTTCAAATTAATCCACACCTATTTTTGTCGCTCGGTGGGGGAGCACATGCTCAAGGCAGGACGGTTGAACGGTCTTATTGATCTCTTGACCGACCTCCAGTTCATTTGTGCTCGTCTTCTCGTTCTCGGCTCCTCCGCTGTCCTTGCTGACTTCCGACGATATCGACCAGTTTTTCAGAGGGTTGGCCGTATTAATGATTGGTGAGCCTCTCTCCTTACATTCAATAGGCACTAACCTTCCAATCAATCAATTTTGTTGCATTGTTGTGCTGGACTATCCTATCCTGTTTGAGTTTCGTTTACATAGACTGTAAAATTCGTTTAGTTTACTGTGAATTGTTTCTAAATATCTCAATGCCTTTTCAGTTGAGGCTGTTTCCTTGGGTCTTGCCTTTTCCGCTTGTTGCTGATTTACCACCGAAGTTTCCGCTTGTTGTGTTAGTTTCCCACTATATTGCTATAGCGAGATTCTTAGTGGTGTCAATGCAAAGGCCTACAAATTTATCTTTCTGTGGACGTTCTGTTTGGATTCTAGACTTTGATTACTGCTATCAGAACTTGCCATCCAATTAAAATGCACCACTGCGATATGCGTTGCTATTTCAGCGATCGCAGTTTTTGTTCCTCTGGAATGGTATGGTGTAGTTGCACTTCTAAGTTCACATTTGTAGCAACACCAGTTCCAAAACTGGGCGTTCATATCACTAATTTTAGATCTGAAAATCTTACGACAGCCAAGCATGTGGTTTGTTTTAACGATGATTAAATCATCCGTGTACCATAAATTACGCGCTGCGCATACAAAAAAACTTTTTCTACTACCTGAACCAAATAACACATTTAGACAACCTTTACATGAGGAAGGCCTTCCGTTTGAGCAATTGAGAGTTCGTGAGATAAAAC
The DNA here is from genome assembly GCA_001870725.1 of Taenia solium. Taxonomy (NCBI): domain Eukaryota; kingdom Metazoa; phylum Platyhelminthes; class Cestoda; order Cyclophyllidea; family Taeniidae; genus Taenia; species Taenia solium. The sequence goes on along the minus strand of MIEF01005501.1, from coordinate 197,604 downwards.
TCAGTCCTCAGAACTCCGTATTATCACGCCTCAAATGTAATATGGTTTTTTTTAAGATCCTACTTTGTGCTAGGCGGCCAGAGGTGTTAATGCAGTTAAGAAGAAAGCTGATAAGGAGCTTAATGAAATGTAGATTTCGTTGAAATTATTTTTGAGTACCTCTTAAACACGTCCGGTCATGCTACATTCTACATTAGCTTCTAATTTTAAACTAACGTTAAAAGAGCAAAATATCGAGCTCTCGTGACTTTGATTCCTTTGGCATCCTCTATACATATTATTGCTAGTACTTAAAAGGACAAAACGAGTTGTCAGTTTTAAATTGATAAGTATAGAATATGAAACCCAATATTTCACACAATTTCGACTGGTGTTTTTTAATGTTACAGGAATGATTAACGAAGGGTCACTGGTAAGTGAAGGCGTTACCGATCGACCATTTATCACCTGCTTTCTTCTAACAATGGCTAACTCTAATGCCCAAACGTTTGAAAACAAGTGTTATGGCCCACTAACCGTATTTAACCTCTCTTTCTGCAAAGGTGCACCTTATTATCCGAAGAAGTAGGTGGATCCAAGAGTAGTAAAAACAATTTTTTTGTAAGTTAATCTGCTAACACTGTAGAGTTTGTAATCGTTTTTGAGAAAAGTAGATGTTCCATCTTGAAAATAGAAAACGAGTTCACTGGATAACGGTCTTTTAGGCACATGTACCTTCACTTCCTACAAACTACGGCCTACCAGCTAATAAACCCGGACAGACTGGTGCGCGAGTTGCATCGACGCGCGCGCTCGCCGACGCGTCCGGGCTCTCTGTGCGATGTGGGTGGTGGTGGCGGTGGAGGTGGGAGTGGTGGAGGAGGACGGCATGGCGCAGTGCAGAGCATGACTCCAGATGCATTGGGGATAGGAGGTGGTGGTACAGGCGTTGGGTCTGGAGGCAGCTGCGGTAGCCACTATCACTTCTACCACCACAGCTCTCCCTCGCCCCCCACTTTCCGTCGCAACGACACTGTGGACCGCCAGCGCTGCGTCGCTCGTCTTCCTCATAAGGACCTCATGGTCAAGGGCCTCGACCTCCTCCAACTCGGTCTCATGTTTCCTCGTGACAATGCCGTCTTCCAGCAATCTCTCAACATTCTTAAAGCCGTTGATGCCGCTGCTTGCAAAGCCAGTGTCCCCTCGCCTCCAAAGTACTACTGGTACTGGAGGTAGGCTTTTGCGTCACTCACCTTTCTTTCCTTCTCATTATTACAATAGGTTCGATTGTAATCGCTCTGGAAGTGACATTTTTGGATTTGATTCACTTGTGTAAAACACTTGGGATCGCGAAGCTGTTTTGCAGCTTTTTTTAAATAACCCATTGATTGAACCTGTGAAACTTCATGCTCATACTGATCATACACAATCGAATTGTTTTGAGTACCACTTCTAAAATAGCTGTTGGATCGCTGCAAAAATGGGCGCATAAATTACCCTATGTTTTTGATTTGCAGTTCTGCTTAAAACACGGTTTGCGTAATGTAGCTTATGCTTGAAATCATCTCTAATTGCTGTTTTTTTGCTGAGGATCTGGTGATCTGAAAGTGGCACCTTTCTAGTCGTTTAAAATACTCATTAACATTGTACGGCACCCCGTCAATGCATTTTCGGACATCCTTAAATTTGGGTAGAATACTTGCTTTATGTTCAGTACGCAGCTGAATAATTGATTTCTATTTCTCTCGCAAATGGGCTCAATCGTCAAGTGTAATTTATTTGGCCAATCTAAGATTTCTCACCTTTACTGTCTTTATCAGTTGATATTTGAGGGACTGAGTTTAAAAATAGATGGTTTTAGTGATATCTGGATTTTTTTAGTCATGGTTTGTTTTATTTTCTAGGATCTGGTAGTCTGATGAAGTGCCTATGGATATAGCTGGGCAAAATATAACGGATTGTAGTAACTCTTACAAGATCCTTGCATCATTCGGAAGCAAGTGATACTGATGATTACAGGCAAACATATCTTCCCTTCATTAAGTGTCTCTAGCGTATGTGGCTTTTTAGCTTCATTCCGGGTGTGATTGTTGAGTTGTTATACGTGATTTTATTATTGTTTCTTTTCTTTTAACAGTAACAGTAACAGTGCAGAATCCGAACTTGTGTGGGCTACACGCACAGGAAAGGACAAGATTACTGCCATCGCCCACGAAGTTGACTACTCCTCACTTCCACCGTCTTTGCGACGCCGGGCAAAACCGAGTGGAGATCGATCTATCAATCGACGCTTTGTGGGTACTTCGGACGGTCGGATTATCATCCTGGACGTCACCTCCGGCTACGAAGTCGCCGTTCACCAAGTCTGTTGATAAGTTCTTTACTTACCATAATTTAAGTAGCAAAATGCTTTGTGTCAGTCTTCTTTACTACTCTTCCAGGTTCACAGGCCATCCGTTGCTGTTATGGCCATCTCCCTGTTACCTGGAAACCAGTCCTGTCTTTCTTGTGGAGCTGATGGTCGAATGATGTGCGCTCTGTTTTTTTACTGGTATTTTGGTCTCTTTGCGAAAAAAGTAAATGCCGGTTTTACAATAACAATAATAATAATATGCCTTTGCAAAACATTCACATGATCGTTGTACTTAAACGTCACAATTTTGTCTTTATGCTATAAAACAGCAAAAGTTTTGTATAACTGTTTAGTGGCTCTACAGTCTCGCAGTTTTGAAATATTTGGTGCTTTTTTATGCTCTTTTTATTTGCTTGATACGTTTGAGAAAACAGTGGTTAAATTTTGTCTCCCAAGTTCTCGCTCACTGCTTTACAAACCTTGAGCCTGAATAGAACCCTGTGATAAGTGTACATAATGGGTGGTGAACTGTTAATAACAAGTCATGTCGCCATGGTGTTGACTGGAACCACAGGGACTGAAAAGTTAGGATGGGTGTGCAATGAAACGGCAAATCGTTGTTCTACAACTCCTTACTACTTTTCATAGTTTACCAATAAGCGTCAGAGGGATGACTAATTTGTTTCAAATAGGGGAGCTAAACCTTGAACCTCAAGTGATTGCGTTATGGAAGCATAAGTATAATTTGACAACCCCAAAACTCCTCATTCTTCACATCGAGTTTTTGTAATGTTATGAATCAATCGTGCAGCCGTATACTGGGTTTCAACATCACTGAAAATGTTTTACATTTGCCTTGGCTAAGTGGGAACAATCGAGAATTAGCAGCGTTTCTATGTTTTTTTTACATTCCCGGCAATAATTTGGTGCTTGAGTGTTTTTGAAAGAAAAGCATTTGGATTAGTGGACGCGTGACTCGACTACAACTAAATTTATCTTAATGGCGAAAAGGTGGATAAACATTCAGTGGCGTTGTTCTTTTTTTAGCGTCTCCAATCTGCCTCCTCTGGACGCCTTCTTAAAATCGCCAAGCGTAGGTGGGTCCTTCAATCGCTCAAGTATGGTGAGCGACATGGGCGTCACCGATTTGGATGAATCATACTTCACAACCATCGACGTGGACGACGATGGCGAAGTCGACGATGACGCCTTCTTTGACGTATCGGGCGAGATGGGTGGTAAGTCTTCGCTCTCACCGCAATCGTCGTCGGCGCCACCAATGTTCGCCGACGTCGAAGTGCCCGACGATAGAGGCGCGGTCCCGCGGAGCTCCTCGCCGGTGCTGCAGGAGGATGAGTTCCCTATATACACCGTCGCGCCCACTGTTCTCGCCAACTTGCCAAGCTCCTTTGAGATCCGACGCAACACTCAGGTTGCTAGCTCTCTGACCTCTCGTCAAGTACGTTTCTTTCGTTATCTACTTTTCTACTTAAATAGCAAAACATCGGCCTTACAAAGTTGGTTTCAACCATTTTGCATTTATCTATAATCGGAAAGTTAGCAAACCCCTAACAACTTATTTACGAAGATTTCCCAAAGGTGTTCTGCCTCCCGCTGTGGCCCATAAGTAAAAGCCATTTCTTACTTATTACAGATTGCACGATCTTCCTCGAAAATCCGACACAGGCATAGCTAACAAATTGTTTAAATCCGTTCCTTCCCTATTCAACACAGTGTTTGAGCTTGTTTTCAATCGTAAAAGCGAATGATTCCGTGTTTGCTTCTGGAAGTTTATCTCAGGGGTCCCCACAAGATATGCCTTGGTAGCTGATGTGTTGATGCGCCTTTTTCTTACGTCCATTTGGCTCTTTCACTGTATCAGGCCAATTTCCAGCACTGAGGCTGTTAAGTTTGTAGCCCTATTGGCATGACTAGCACCGAAAGCAAATTGATTGCTGCAGAAACTAGGTTGCATCGAAACATTGTGATAATAACTTGGTATTTACAAAAGGAAGACACTGATGGAACATTGTTTTTTTGCTTTCTAAATTACTGGAGACGTTTTTAGTATGCATAAAATCAGGATACACATTTTGATCAGCTCACTTTTTGCAAAATATAGTTGAGTTTCCCGAATTCGCCAGGTTATGTGTGCGTGTAGCACTTTGATGATAGAAAAGCAGGTGTCGCCTCTTTCTCTGCTCATACTTACCCCCGTTTGGGTTAGCACCGAAATAGCTTATCCAATTCCACTTTACTCGCCGAGGGGTAATAAACTTTGGCTAATAGTATTAAGTTCCAATTACTTCAGGTCCTAAAACCGGCGCATTCGATTCCAGTATTTATCAAAATGTAGTTTTGGGATGTTTTTTTGCCTATCACCTAAAGCTATACCTTAATAGTCCGATAATTCTTCAAATACTTTTTGCTTCTTTTTGCCCGTTTTTATGTAGCTTTATTTAAGTTGTTTTCACGTTCTAGGATTGCTATGGAACAAATGAGCTGTATTTGACTACTGGAATAATCAGGGGTATAAATCTGGGCTGTAAATTCACTCGCGGTCCTCCATCATTTACTACCTAGACGGTTGACTCAAACACACCCGATGACGAAACGGCGGTCCAACAATGCATTGCTCTCTCGCCTCTGGGCACCTGTCTCCTCTTCTCCGAATCACCTGGTTTGTCCACTCCCACCGCTGCCGTTCCCGCCACCGCCGTCAGCGAGATGACCTTAACAAGTCAGCAAATGCACGATAACTCCCTTCCAGTGTCCCTGCCGCCCATTGACCAGAGACCAATCCCTCTCACCATCTATTCTATACTGGCGCAGTCCCAGGCAAAGTTTACCTTAGTCAAAAGTCGGGAGCTCCTTTTGCCTGCCCAGCGCGGTGAACGCGTTGCCCAGGTGACCGTAGCTACGGCCTCCATCTCTTTCGACGACTCTCTCCTTATCGCCAGCCTCTCCAACGGTCGTCTGTGGATCTTCTCCCTAGACGAGATCGGCTGGGTTGCCTGTATTGCCTCCTCCATTCCCCTCAAGGCAAACCCACTCTACTCTGCTTTAATGAGTGCTCGAACACCCCGCCCTAGACCTGAACGCTCTCCTCTCGCCACTAATACGGTAGTAAATGAGTGTCACCTAACGCAGCAATCAATTAACCATGTTTTCAAAACTGGAATGTCTTATGAGCATTGTTACTCCCTTTTGCTCAGTGGCGCTGCATAGTATCTCATTAATGTTCTGCCTTATCCGTTTGGATGATAACGGTTTACCGAATTTTGTTGGCCTTTTGGGGCGTGCCTAGCTAGTAAACGCGCGGTTATTCTCACTCACTTTGTTGATGTTATCCGACAGTACAGCGAATAAACCCAAACCATATACACACACATACACCGTTAAAAGAGGTTTCATTCTATCCTGTCCCCTAGTCCTACTGCGACCCGAAGCTGGTGGATTTCGCACTCACTGACGGCAAGGTGGCCAAGGCCTGCATCTTCATCCGCTGGCCCAATCAGACTCGAGCGCCTGTCACTCCCGGTGGGTGGACTCCGCCCGACAACCCTCTCGTGGCCGCCGCAATCGATAACCTGGTCCTGGTAAGACGCCTCGCCCTCCCCCATTTCGCTTCCCCTAATCTGGTTGATTGGTTGCGACCCCAATATTTCATTTAATAAATGTTTTCTGATGTGGGAATTTTTTCGAAGTGTGCTGAAATGGTTTGATGTAGCAGAGTCGCTTCTCCTCAGTATGTTTTCCAAAGTGTTTTCCCGTTTGTGATATTAGTTTGATGGAATTTATTTCTCTTTACCTTATCAGTTGCTACAACGTTTGAAATTTCAGTCGATGTTATGTTTCCTTGTCACTGGCATTTTATTCAAGATTAATGCACATAATTATGTGAGCTTCCTAAACATAAATTACAGCAAAAATGGACTCCACATGCTTCAACTTCCTGGTAACTTGCAATCGCTTGATCTTATCGGTCTCCTCTTCTCGAGATCCTTCCATATTACTCGTAATTGTGGGACATTTTTGTTTTGAATGCTTTTTTTGAAAAACCAAAGCGCTCTTTTCAGACAAACTAGGTTCACACGATGTTACTACATTTTCGCAACACTCCTGATTCGCCAGGCATACCTAGTTTTTGTCGAGTTGCTGCCTTTGATGTTTGGTGTTTCATGAATTTCAGCATCTAATCAATCAAAATGCGATTTGCATTTTTGGGGGCTTTCCTTCGTAAAAGTCACTCAAAACCCATCACTATATATGGTTGTCAAATGACTGGCATCGTTGTCAAATCAACGCTTTATTGCTAAAGCAAAATTGATGTTTCCTTTAATCGAATGAGTTTGGCGTCGAAATTTACAGGAGCACAAATCCTTTGCATCCAAAATGAAAACCCATTTGTTGATGGAAGTAAGTGCCTATACAGCCAAGTTAATATAAACGATGAAATAAATTCGCCCCAACGTGATAGCACTGACAAAGGCACCAATTATACCAATCATGCTCCTGAATGACTAGGTGAACCTCCCGGTTTATGATTTGTGATTACCTAGCTACTTTATTAAGCTATTCAAGCGGAGGCAGTTCTTGCCATTATACGCGTTGTGAATGCATATGGGTTGCTCCATCATTCTTGCGTCTCCGTAGGTGTGGGCTTTCGAGAACAAGTTGCCTGAGAGCGTGGAAGATCTGCAGAATCCTGAGACTATTGTGACAGCAAGTCGCGTGCAATTCTGCCTTCCTTGCCCACCCTCGACCACCATCACTGCTTTGGACAGTCAGCCCTTCGGCAACTTCTGTCTCATTGCTGCTGGCCTCACCACCGGACGCGCAATTGTATGTTCAACCTGTTTCCGCGTTTACTGCGTTGTACAAATGTTGTCTTTCCTCGGGGCTTTTAATAGCGTTTCTGAACCCTTTTTGAAGTTAGGTATTAACTGTGCAAAAATAAGCAATTAAAATAGATAATGCATTCTGTCCTTCAGATACTGCTTCTTTTCCGTAACCGCTCCCGAATCTTGGAATTAATTTTTGATCTACATTCAGTTTTCTCTTCTGGGTAACTAACCACATCCGGTTGCTTATTATGTGCTTGCATTGTGGTGCTTGACCCTGCTTTGCTACACTGTTTAAGTTCTTTCGAGTAGTCAGAAGAAATTAACTGCCGCAATTGGTCTATCAGTTTGCTTGACTAGTGCACTTTTGCTTTTGCTTTTATGTTTGCTATCTATGCAAACGCGTATGTTACTTCATTCGATTTTTGTCGACGGCGTTTGCATTTCTTGCACCGATTAGCATTGTCTTTCTCCTTTACTGATCTTGCATCTATTTGTCAACATAAAGGGATCTGTGTGTTAGGAGGGGGAAGAAAGTGCATGCTACCCCCCTCCCCCCACCCTCACCTCAGGAAAACATTAACCGAATTCGTTGGTGTACCTTATGTAGTCAGCCCGTAGATATAATTCCACTTGAATGCACGCTATCTTTGGGGTTGCTTGCTGAACCACTTCGCGTGCTTATGCATTGCTGAGAGAGTTTAGATTTATGTTTCCACAGAAGCATCCTTTTACCTTGCTTTAACCCCCATATAAGGACCCAACAAATGTCTTGTACATTCAACTCAAGCAAATTATTGCATTTTATTCCCTCGTTTTATTGCATATTATGGCCTAGGAATCGAGTTTGCTGATGAAATGGAGTTGCGAACGCCCACATTACTTTTGTTGAACTGTCGGGATCAATTTTGTGTTGTATAAAACTTTGATATTATCGCTGTTGCATTCATCTTGCGCATGACGTGGTAATTTTACGCTGATCCATGAATGAGATGCAAATACGCCCACAGTAATTCATGTTATCCCCGAAGAAATGCATATAAGATCTAAATTTAGCTGTATTGTTCCACTAAAACTCGATCTGCGACCTAAAGTGGGAACGGTGTGGTGAGTCCATGCGCATACGCACACATCTGACACGGAGATATTCTTGAGGTACGAGGTAACCAACCGGAATCTTACGTTTTTACTAACCTAATTAAGCAACCGAGGAAAGCTTTCATTATGTTTTGTTAAAATATTCCCCTTTGCAATATATCATTCTTTCCCGAAGGGACACAGGCTTGCGACTTCCAATTATATGAAGTGTTTTGTCTTTAATTAAAAGCTAATCCCCGTCGTCTCCGTTTCTATCTCAACTTTTGTTTCCAATTGCCTATTTTGTACACAATCGGCTATTGCGGATGCCATTAAAGGGTGATGTTGATTTGGGAAAATGGAAAAGAAATATGAAGAATGGGGTAGTCATTTGGATTCTCGGTTATTTGTTTCAAAACCTCAGCTCTTCTCGCAATCTTTTCACGCGGACTTTGGCCCAATTTGAAGTTTTGGCGAAGCATGGGTCTAGATTTGCTATTTACTCTGTATCTATGGGCACAAAAAAGAATAGTGTCGAGGACATCTCACAATATTGACACCAATGAAACAGTTACTTTAATTATTGGAAATGTAGGAGGAATGAAAGGTCGCAGGTGCTTAAAAAATAAACTTAATAGTAGACGTTGCGCAGTGGATGGAATCACCAGATTACTCAATCATGCGCTCGCCATTAATTGTGGGTAAGACAACGGTGTGGATTTTTACGGCCCTAATGCGAGTTTTTTTCTTGGTTATAGATATGGAGTCTACCGGAACGCTGCAAGATCTTCGATGTGTGCGCCCACGGCACCTCGGTGACTAGCGTACGCCTCTCACCTTATGGCTTCTGCCGTTCTCCCGCGGCAACGCCTACAACCTCCCCCGCCGGACCCTCACACACTTTTGACCTCGTCGCCGTGACAACTGCCGCTGAGGACGGTGTTGTCAAGGCCTGGGAGTTCTACTGGCCCTCTCCCAAGGAGCCACAGTCCACGGTGAGACTATCACTCTCCCATCTCCTCCATGTCTTTTGTATTTTGCCTCAGAATAGCTGGACACCAGAAGTTTGGAGGTGTAATCCGAGCCTCAGGTACACATTACGACTTAGGGATTACAAATTCGGAAATTGTAGTCTCGTCGAGCTATTTTTTGTTGCCACAAAAGTAGTTAGACTTAAGTAACAGTACGCGAGCAGACTTTGGTTGTCCCGAGCTGATTGTACTTTCCTTAAAGCCTTAAGTCATCTCTGAAGTTGTAGTAAAGCAGACCAACACAAAGGCATTGAATTGGAAACAGGACTATGGCTGAAATGTTCGAGTCATAACTTTGCATTTGTATAAATATTGTTTTGCTAGAATGTCTTTTATTTATCAAGCTTTGTGCAATTTATCTACGTCTTTTAAATTTTACGATACCCTTGTTCTCTTGGAAGCGCACAAGGCGTAGATGTCTAGTGATAAATTTCTTATCATTGGTATAGAAGGGCTTGACGGTGCGGTATCATCGCGCGCATTGAGTTGTCAGTAGCGAAATTTAGACTTCCGTTCCGGCGCGTTTATTAACTGCCAGATTTTGAAAATACTCTTAAGTTGGTGTGGTGTTGTCTTCAGAGATGGACAGTGCATTACATCAAATGCGTACTTTAATCCTTGTGTGCTAATAACCAGTTATTGGTGATTGCTGTTATTATTTTTCTTCATTATTTCAGCGCAACGATTACCAAAGTTTTTTAAAGTAACATGTGCCTGTTGATTGCGCAAATTGCTAAGAGGACGTACAAACGATTGGCTTAGTATAATGATTGTGGCAACCCATCTCGGGTGTGTCGGTTTGGCGTGTAGTATCAATTAGATCGACATGAGTGGCAGAGTGTATTGACCATATCTTCAGTCCTGACCTCTGGGGGCTACGATCACCAAAGCCCAGATTTTTTTATTACTGTACTACCGTGACATCTGTGAATTATAGCACGGTTACTGGCTCCACGTCTCACATGTTTTTCTGTACGGTCTTCTTCAGTACATTGGCACATGTGCCTATTTTTTGCTTGTGTTACTTTCAACAAACCTTCATTCCTGATGCTAGCGCAGCTTTAACCTACTGAACTCCATAAACCCTGTCTGTTTGAGAACCGGATTCAAGGAGTGGGCAGGAGTTTTTATTCAACATGTATTTCACTTTCGCTTCCTACTGGTAGTCGCTGTGACTCATGTTGCACGGGATGACCACATTTGCATTTCAAGTAAAATAACTATCTACGCTGTGCAAAACAATCGAACACATCCAACTATGGGCAGCTTAATACGCATGATGATTGAATTCGAAGTAAAATGTGTCAATATCCCCATGGTCATTTATGTAACCATGTGGGCAGTATTCCATGTTGTATCCTTCACGCCGATTACGAGTGGTTTCGGTCAGGTCATTCAGGCCCCAAGCTTTTCTGTACTAGCATAATAAGGTTATTTGTAAACTTCAGAGGAGGCCACGAACACGTCAAAATTAACAGAGTGCTTACGCAGTACTTGGTTAAAAATATTATTCTATCGGTTCATGCGATGCTGATGTTTGGGCAACTAACTATGGAAATTAGTGCAATATCTTCTTTGAATGAGTACGTTTATGCACCTCAAAAGTTTTTTTGCGATACAGTGGCCAAATCTTATTGGAATGCATTGGCACGTTGTGGCCTGATGAAAATACTACAGATTCTGAGGAGATGTCTATCGATTTCGGCTTATCCCCCTTAACAACGGGTAGCGTTTGTATCAGCAAAGTAAATGAAAGAGATAATCATTAAGCCAAGGCAATCGTATCTTGGACACTTGTTCATTTACTCTCCGTCATCTACCTTGGCATGTTTCTTTGCTCTTGCCCATTTTAAGGCTACTTTATTACTTGGTGTTTGGGGTTTGTTTCAGCATAATTTAAGACAACTAATTCCAAAGAATAATGTCAAGTAGGGTTCTCATTGGCTCATACACGGATAAATTCAAAGCTTGGCAAATCTGTTTTGAAGCTGTTGATCACCTTATTGTTGGGAATAAGCGTCGGTAAATCAAATTGGTGTTAAGAAACTACATTCCCTCTCTCCCAGGGTAAATGTGATTTCTAATCGTTTCTTGTCTTTATTTGGTCGTTGCTATTGTTTAGAATATGTCGCCGATTCTTTCGGGTGACTGTTCTCCCTCGCGTCAGCGGCGTGGCTGGCTCGAGAAATTGGTGAATGTGGCGGCATTCGTGCGCGAACAGCCCTTTCCCCTATGGGCCAACGTCTACAGCGTGGTCTTTGGAACACGAGGCGAGTTCTATGCCATTGGGCGTATCAAGGCGAGCTGCAGTCTCCAGGTCAGCCTCTCCATTCATCGGCAAAACACTTTTTTGTCTGGCCAGCGTAAAATCTAATTCTGTTGATAATTTCTCCTCTCCTTGATGTGACGCACTTTATGTTCTTCGTGGTAGCTTCCTTACCGTGGGACCCTCACGAGCTTTGATGAAATCCGTAAATGCGCCACCGTGATTGACTACCTCGGAAACTTCGTCTCCCTAAAGTTGAATTGGTCTTCGGACTTGAACTAACACATTCGTGTAGTCATATAATCCTAGACCACCTCTCATCTCCGTTATTCGACCTTGCGCCTATTTTTGTTGGTTGAAGAATGGCTGCTTGCATGTTTTGGATGAGGCTTTCCCCTGCTCACATCCTACGTGACATGCCCCATGATGATGCCCTGACTGTTTCGAATCCTAATTCTTACTCCTGAAATATCTCAGCACCCTGCTGGATCATTCGGCGAATTCGTGCTATTTAAAAGTTTTCCATGTTGTTTCCTTAATAAGCTTATCCTTAGGTCGAGAGTATTTGCGGATCCAAAACATCATGATGATCGAAAATGGCATCCAAACACTAATTGGCATAAAATTTAGCACTGTTTGAGTAAGATTTCTTTAAAGCATGTCACCGGATCAATGATCACACATAACCACCCTTATTCTCTTCTTCATTCGTTCTTCATTTTTCCGCTAACAATTTCCATAGAAGACTTTCTTTGGAAAATTATTACAAATTTATGCGAAACATCAAGTAAAATCGGCTATTCTACCAATGGAAAGCTAGCGTGCCACTTATCGTTCCTAACGCGAAAGCAAAATTTAATCAATCAATTTTGCTTTTTTTTCATTGATGAGCTGCTTCGGTTTAGGTAACACCGACAATAGCAAAGTGCTTCCTCATTTCACTTGACACTACACCTCAGGTTTTATTGCCTCTAATGTTATTACTGCTCGAAAACTAAAAGAACGTAGCGATCCTAGGAATATTCCCCTTTTTAAACTCAACCAGCTTGCTTGCGACACGATCCCTGGCAATCAGTTGTCAAAAACCCAGTACATGTTTGTGAGAAATTGTTTCGAAAATCAGAGTTCCATATTTATGGCACTGGCAACAAAGATGTTAAAGTAAGCCAGCCTTCCAATCTCCTAATCTGCTTAGTGTCTCCTCACGCTATGAAAGACGCATCGATTTGGTGTCCTGACGACCATACTTCATGAATGGAAGTCTTGAGAAGACTCTCGCCACCCTAAAACAGACTTCTAAATTTGCTGCGACACTGTTTTCTGTACCGTAGCCATAGGATACACGCAAAATATCATAGGGATAAAAACTGATTGGTTTTAATCTTGTGTACTTTTTCAATAATGCGTGCCGTTCATTGTGATTTGTCCTTCCAGGTTGTGAGTGATGCCGCTCAAGAGGCCTTTTTCTGCTCTCATCTCTCCTAATTGTCTCTGTGCTTTTCTTTGTAAGGGTTACAAGTGAATCTCACCATTTTGAAAACTTTTTCGAACTCCTTATATTAACGGAAGTCAAGCACGTTCTTGTGAAAATCCCTTAATGTTTTGTTGTTTGTGAGACTTTCCACTTTTGTATTCTATGAATTTCACATTCCTGGGTGCTTGAATGTTCGATATCCCATGCATCTTCCCTCACCTATGGCTTCCCTCGATGATGAAAGTATCAAACCTATTTACCTTTTTATACGCATCAAAATCTTCAAAAGTTTCCCTTTTGCAGTCCAAATGTCATGACATTCTCGAGTGATTGCTTTTACCTTAAAAATACACAGCGCAGCTCCGATGACTTGCATGATATCAACTGTGTAATTCTTGAGGTTATCGTCTCCGTGTTTACGCTTCCCTGTACAGTTGAATACTTCGAGTCATGGGGGCGTATCAATTAAGTTCAGTGTGCAAGATTCATCATTCATTTAAGATCGAATGTTTAGCGATGCTTTTGGGTTTATCCGTTGTTACTCTCTTTGACACCTGATGTAACTTGTTACTATTCTCTGGTATCGTCTTTTTTCCACCGTAATATACTGTTTGTTCATGCAGTATTATCAAAGCACCCCATCATTTCAGTGGTTTATTTTCATCTGAGTCACAGAAACCATAAAGTTTGCTCTGCACTCCACTCTAGCTCTTCAATAAAGGGATGAGCCCACCTTAATTAGTAGACGAGTTCTTTGCATGTCAATAAATCCTAGTAATTAAGAAATTAAAAATAAGGTAATCACCTCCTCTTACCATCGCGCAGCTACTGTTTCGATTGCCTCAAGCCACTGGCCTGGGCGTGGAGAGTGACTGCCAGTCTTTTCACTGCGTGGAATTATCGCTCACCACATGTCATCGACGACGTCCGGTCCAAAATCAGCTTCTCCCCACCGCCATTACGATCACCTCGAGTGAGCAGGCTGCTGCTGCAACCACTACTACTACCACCACCAGTGCCTTCCAAGCGGTTAACCGCATCGTCAAACACAGCCCTGTACCCTCTTGCGCTGCCTTCTCAACTGACATGCGGCTGCTTGTTGTGGGATTCGAGAACGGCACCGTTCAGGTAACTCATTCTCTGTATCTCTGACTCTAGGACTGCTCGAATGCAGGACTCACCTGTATTTAATCAGCATACGTAATTTTTGAATGCAATTTATTCAATTCTAGGCGATAAACCAATTATTTGACCTAATTTATCTGCATTGTCATTTAAAATAGAATTCTCGGTGACATTATCGCGCCCTCCCCTAAGTAAAACTATTCGATCTGATTGCATTTTTATGCTGTAGTGAAGAGTAACAGTTTCTTAAAACATGCATGCCATATGTATTTTTTTCTATCCTAATTAAAATCCCGTTAATAATTTCTTTATAAATCAATTTACAAATCCGATTATTGTTTTCCAGCGTAGTCGCAATGGCTTTTTACTGGAAGTAGGCCTGTCACCCGCATCTTGGCAATTAATATCGTACTTCGATTCGGGAAGTGTACTTTAACGTCGTTGAAACTTTCATTGGGAAACAATACTAGTCTTTTTAATTTTGGTAAACTGTTCTTACGCGTTAATCAACCCCAAATAGCATGATTTACAACCTTGAAATGATTGACTTTCCCCTTCTGGCGATCTCTACTCAAATAAGCAGGGTATATTCGCGCACTTAATAATCTAAAGGTCACACGCCCTACTCATAACGTGCATGTGTAACAGGTATTGCAGATGAACTGCCCCAAGGACCCACTTCGTGGTTTTAAGCCCTACCGAAACTTCTCTGTTTCCTCGAAAAACAGTCTTTCTGAGGGCGGTGGTGGTGACTGCGGTCGGAGTAGCGGCCGCCTGGACGTCGCTAACCGCGACCTACCCCTTGATATCGTCTCCACAGCTGTAAAGATCATTCACCTCTCTTTGTGGACGCCTCCGGCCGACTTTGAGGAGCCAGAGCTCGAACTTGTGGTTGCCGTCGCCACTGCCGGCGGCACCGTGCACGTGAGTTTCGATTATTTGACCCCACTTGCTATTGCGTTACTTAAGAAATTGATAAAAATGATCTAGTGTCTGCAAGTTGAATGCTAGCTAGTTAGCAGGGTGCGGTATTGCCAATCCTTAGGGGTCTACTTGTGCTCATCCTTATAACCTAGGGGTCCAATTTTGAGCCTCTCTCCAAATAGAAATTTTTCCCTTACATTGACGAGGATCGTACATCGAGGATTGATCATGAAAAGTATTCTCATTGCTTTAATTCTTTCATCTACTAAATGTCTCTTGACCATTATCATATTCCGTTACATCACCGTGGTTCTGAAAGTCTTGCATGCATTTTATCATGGTGCAGTGAAATAGCTGCATATTAAATGAAATGCCAGAGTATTTTAAAAATCTACTAGCCAGCTAGAAAGTGCCTTTTGCCCAATACATTTATACACATCTCTCAGGCTTCGTTTGGCCATTGTGATAATGGGTGAAATTTTGGGCGATTGAGCCGTTTTCGTCATCTCGCTTCCTGTGCTGGGATATTTTCAAAATGAGCCGTCTTCATTGTAATCTTGATGGATGCTTAGGTTCTACCACTTTTTGATTGATGCATATTTTGAGGTGTTTGTTTCCCTACGTACTTCCCTAAATCATGACTTGCTAAAGGCCACAGTCAGTTTCACTCGTAGTTATTGTTTGACCACTCCATGAAATTTTCTATTGTTTCATTTGTTGCTTGATTTACTTTGAGGATCTATTTGAGGGTTTCTAATGCTTTTTGTGATTATTAGTGGTTTTATTTCATGCTCAGGCCCATACTGGGAGAATATTAATTTTTGCTGTCCTTATCCGCAAATGAAATCATCCTCTTTTCCCAAAGGCCACCTCACTTTCCACTCCATGCTATTTATTTACCACTAAGGTCAGGCTCAATTAGCCTTCTACCCTAACTTAATATTGTACTCACAAGACTGGTATTTCTATTTCCCGAGTTTTTGTGTGGAAAATAGGTGATGTTTGGAGATGAAGTAGATTTTTGTATTTCTAATTCTGCCAATCCAGGCATCACTTGGATGTTTGCAGTGTAATACAGTATTTCGCCTGTGTAGTGTGCTTTGGTAGCCTCCAGAAGATTTCCGGTCCCCCTTTTTCACCACACGTACGCATGAGTGTGGAACTACGTTTCACGCCTGCTCATGCAATTGCAATAATCCTTGCTAGACAATGCAAACACGTTTGTTTCATCCGACAGGATTGTTTACTCAATCGGATTGGGTTTAATTAACTTCAAGTATCTGAGAGAAAATACAATATTGTGCTTTTCCCTTTCGCCCCAGTAGCGCCCTGGAAAATTCAAGTCACTGGGGTATCATTAAATGCCCGCACTTCTTATTATCACTTTGGCACTAGAGTCGATTGAAATGCAACCTGTCTGTTGGATTCACCCTGCTCTCTGCATGCTTTCGTAGGTTTTGAAATGTCCGGAGTCACTTTTACTATAGATTTGAGATAACTACCTTTTCCTCTGTCTAGTGCATCATAAAGTGCCTCGGTGGTCTCTAACACTAGGGGGATTTATGGCATTTATTCGATCTGCCAGCGTTTTTGCATGCCCTGCGTTAATAAATAGAAGTTGATTCATTCATTCCCGTGGCCGTCACAGGGGACCATTTCTATTGCCTATTTTTCCTGCGAACTTAACCCACTTTTATCTGGCAGCATAGCTAAGAGGCAGGGTTCTTATACGATCATCCAATTCGGACAGTTTCATTGAACAAAAGGGTAGATATTGAAGCGCGGACTGTGAACAATGAATAATTACGTCTCTCACTTCACTCACTAGTTCTTTCACCAATTTCGACCAACTTTTTTCTAAGTCGTTACTCCGGGTTTGCAAAGGATTCATTTAATTAGCTCTTTTCTCTTTTTCCTCTAGCTTTCAGCGTCACGATGGTAACAGACGTTCTAAAATCGTCCAGGATCTTTTAACACGACTGTTTTGCACATTCTCGTTTCAAAACTACCGACTTTTGTATAATTTATCATTCCTCTTTTTTTTACAAAGCCCAAAATCCATCATTTCCTCCATTATGTCCTGGTTTTTCCCCTGGGAAGCATACCAGTTATTTGCACAACCATTGTTAATGCCTTACCTCCCTATCCCCTCTTATGTTTTGTCTGATTACCTCAAAGAAGCTCCTGTGCTTCTTATGAAATTTGTCGTTTTCCACATATTGTGGAAGCAAGCAAACCTTGTTAATGTTCACAAATCGTTCGAAATTATTTTCTTTTGCAGTATTTGCGCAACGGTTGGGGTGGTTCTCTAAATTCGATCAAAGTTAATTAAATGGCTTAAAGTGTATGCAACCGCAGTTGAAATATTGCTTTAATCGAAAAGTTCCTATTATTTTTCTTCGGTTCTGTT
Organism: Taenia solium; assembly: GCA_001870725.1. Classification (NCBI taxonomy): domain Eukaryota; kingdom Metazoa; phylum Platyhelminthes; class Cestoda; order Cyclophyllidea; family Taeniidae; genus Taenia; species Taenia solium. Next base: position 180,121 of record MIEF01005501.1, on the reverse strand, counting down.
ATTTTTGATAATTTATTTTATTGCTCATTGGATTTTTCTATTTAGTATCAGTTTTAGATCTTTTGTTGCTTTTTGGAGTGATTTGTTGTTTCGTGTTCTCAGCGGAACGCCTATGAGCGCAGCCACCACGATATTTTATTACTCTATGATAAAAAATAAAAAAAACGTATGTGGGAAGCCGGTGGCGAACTTGTTAAGCTGCGTCTTGTTGTGGATGCAGGGAGACCTATTATGCTTAATAAGGTTGCAAATAACCCATCTTACTGGCATAGTTGTGTAAAGTGAACGCCTCCTTAGCCTTCCACCGTTTCTCCTTCAACGTTCGAGGAACTTTCCTTCAATTGCACGCAAAGCATACAAAGGTTGAAGCAGTGCTTTTGCATTGTGCTTGAAGCGAGGAAATTTACATTACTAGACCAGTTATAATTGCTCTTGTACAACGGAATTCAAAAGTGAAAATATCATTATGCTGTGTACGTTTGAAGTAAATCTGCTCATGCACACAATTGCAATTAAATGTCAAATGAATTTACTGTTTATCCTTACTACCCACATCCTCACGCTTATTGTTCCGAGCTCGCAATACGGTGCCAAGTGAAGGAATTTTGCATCCTACCGTCTAGATTTCCATTTTTTATTCTGCCCGGGTTTAGCACCACATGTCCATGATTTATCGCAACAGACTCAAGACAATTATTTCGCTTCTCTGTTTACTTCGGAAACATTGTAACAGTGCCTGCTCTATAAATTCGCATCATGGTACCCCGCCCTCTTTTTTTGTTCCGGTGCAAGTCGCCACATCTTCAGATACTTTATAAAAGCACCCACTTCAATCATTTAGGTGTGGGAGGTGATGCATGCGAAAGCACTGGAAGACGAGGAGGTGGATCGAATTACATACACCAAAGCAGCTCCGATGAAACAATGGGTACGGATGCATTTGCCGATTTCCACGTCTGTCGCTCCTTCCTCCACGCCTACGTTCACTCCACTTCCCTTGGGTGAGACTGAGGCGGCGGACCAGCCAGTGGTGTGGTTTCGCTTTTTCGCTAACCTTGAACCTCTGCAGAAGTGCACCGAATGGCGTGCCCGACTCGCCTGGCTCTCTGCCGGCCGTGACGGCCTCGTCTGTGGCCGTAGCCTCGCCGACGACCAGTGGGCCCTTAACCTCCTCGCCCAAAAGTCCGCCGAGATCACCGACGTCGACGTCGATCCTGACGGTCGTTGGATTGCCATTGCTGCCACTGATGGGACTGTTGGTGTGAGTTGCTCGAACCCGGCCCTCATCACCCGGTTCTGGACTTCATTCGTGTTTCTATCCATATCCGAATCCGAATGAATCCTGTGAATGGAGGATTATTACTTATTCCCCCAATTTATTGAGCGTTTCGTCCACATTACCTAAATTTATCATCTCCGTTGCCTGTTCATTAATTTCAAAAGTAATGTTTTGTTATTTTTCATCACTTCCGTCTTTATTTGATTTGGTCGTATTTCTTTGGTTTTCACTAAGCATGCATTTCAATACATCTAAGGGATTTTGTCCGAACATGACAAGTGTTTTCATGAACATCTAATTACTGTTATTGGTGTTTGGAGAATGCAAACTTGTGGTTTTTTCTGGCAAGTGTTTGGACATTTCGTGCATTTTTCCAGTTTGCTCTTATTGCCCACTTAAGAAGAGGAAGTATGTGCATTCAATCTTTAATCATCCATTTATTTCAAGTTTTTTTGCACCATTTAAATGTACCAATTTCATTGGTCAGTAGTAATTTAAAGTTACATAGACTCATTATTCTATTGAATTGGTAGGTGGCTACACAAACGAATGGTTGTTATTTTCTATGCGTCCTAGTTAAACCGACTCATTTGGAAACTCATTCACCAAATGCGACCCCAATGTGATAGTACTCTCAATAATAATAATAATAGAGTTTTCTTATCATGCCTAAAATCACCTTCCTGTGATGTGTTTTGTTTGGACACCTTAGTTTGGTTTGACAACAGCTCTGAAAAAGAGACATTAAAGCACTCAAGTTGCGGACTATGAGTGCCAAGAACTAGCCTCACTAGAACCAGTGTAAAGCTGATTATTCTAATTCATCGAAGCTCAGAACAAGTAGCCTATTTTAAATTTGCTCGACAAGTTTCTTTTCTCTTGACTAATGGTAGTTTGGGCAAAATTTTAATTTTTGTACTTTAGATCTCTTCCGGTTTCTGTTCAAGTTCCATGTATGCCTTGGAATGATTCGAAAAGTTTGAAATTTTCGCTGTCCTACGCGTTAGGTAATGCAATTATTAGCGAGTCTCTGAGCTTTGGAAAGCACGTCGCCTTGCCTACTTATCGCCCATCCTCGACCACTTTTTGGTTTTAAGTGCCTTTGATCAGACAGAACTTCTCAGTTTGGGCTGATATTCCTCTTCCCAAAGGCAATCTAAGTTAGATTTATGCCATCAAGCTATGTAGGTTGAAGCTGCAGAAGTAAAAATGCATTTTACAACTTAGTTCAGTTGTAAACCCATTTTCAAACTCATTTGACAGATACGTGATTAGCATTTATTAAAACCCCTTATGATAAGTTAACAGAAATTCCTTTTGGTGTATCCGTTTTCGACCTGTTCTGCTGCGTTTTCTCCATAAGAGAATTACCCGGGCAAAAGTGAACTCGGTCGATCATAAAATTTCTAATGCGAACAACCATTTACTCCAATTAATCAGTCTCACCCCACTCAAAAAGTGCATTATTCACCTCAGATTGTTCAAGCCTCTCCCCGTGGTTTCATGCATTCAATGCCATAAACGTCTGGTTTAATGGTTTTTTAGGGTTATATGCATAAGATCTCTTCATCATTCGCTTTATCTTCTAGTTTTGTACGGTTGGGATTTGCCATTCCTCTTGCTACTTTGTTTTTTTTCCCTGTGGGCTGCCAAACTGCAGATTATTTATCCACTTTGGCCATTTTAACATTCACCAGCGTGGATTGACGTGGCTCTACATCATTAACATGACTTTCCTCTACTAGTGGTTTTAAAATCCAATCGAAATGAATTTGAGGCTGCAGAGTGTAGTTCAAATAGCTAAACAAATTGCTTAGCTGGCTGAAAAAAATTTTTGGAGCATGCATTACTTCCCTATCACCCATACATTCACCGCAAGTTTGAAAACATCCCATTTCTACTCACACTGCTTGTTAGTTAGTTTGAATACCCTGCCTATTCCCGCTCACAGGTATACTATCTGGTAACTTATCTAGTAATGATGTATGTTGGTTTCAAAATCAATGGTACCTTGGAGTAAATAGCTATTTGGTGTAAGGTTTATTTGTTGGAAGACATGAGCAATAAACACCCTTGCAGATTCTGGTGTGATTTGGACCGCTAGTAACCCCAAAGTTATAAACACATCTCTGCTTTAATGTTATTTTCCTTAATTTTACGTAAGTATAGATCTTTTTGTTAAAGTTTTGATTTTATTAGCAAAGGTAAGTTGGGGGAAGAACGGAGCGGAGCTTCTGTGTAAAACACCAGAACATTACTGTGGCTGTAACTAAGAGGTGTTATGGTTTAGAGGGAGATCACATCATTGCCTTAGCTTTAATAAAGATGAAATTGCATCGCCTAGGTCGAGAGATAGTTGGAAAGGGGATCTGCTTTAACCCCTCTTGTGATGCCGTTGAGCGTTGTCAGAATACTTGTTCCATGAACTAACGGAAGTGGACGTGTGGGTCACATGTTTTAACTATTTCGTTGAAGATCTCTCCATCAAATTGTTCGTTATTTTTAATCGTGTTTCTCAGGCTAAACGTCTGTCTGCGGTGCTGATAATGGCCTTGATCCTTCATATTCTGACATCAAAACAGCCTCTTTTCTATGTGAGCATCGTTTTGAATTTATGTGTTTTACTTCAAAGGCGCTTTGAAACCGACTTAATTCTTCCGTAGTGAATAAACATTCTTTTAGTGCTCAACACGAATTGAACAGTTTTTAAAAATGCATTACAATATGAGAATATTATTGACATTGAGTTGCACGATGTTTTCCTTTCTTCCATATTTTACTGGTTGAAGGTTATGAAAAGCGTTTTGGTTTTGGGCATCCATGCCATGGTATCGAATGTAACGTTTCAGCAGGAAGTGTTTTAGACGGTGATAGGTAGATGTCGTTACCTCCCCTTAGTTGCCAATGTAAGTGATTACAGCACGAGCGAGGTTCTTGTGTTTATTTGATAGATCACTCGTGTCTACTGCTAAGTACTTTAATTTTTATTAATCTTCTCGCGGAACTCTTGTAGCCTTCCTTTAGCAACGCTTCATTCTATTTCCTTATTGTCTGGGCGGGCGTGATTAGGCCATTCTCTTCATTCGAAGTAGTACCAGGAGGCCTGTCACGCTCTAAAGGGTGTTTAACCCACCCTACTGGAACTCCAGGGCGTCAGTTTAGGGTTGCACGATCGAGTGACTGTTGAACCTTAACCACTTCCACGTGACAATGTCTGAAAACCTTAGTTATATACTGGATTCTTGTCCACATATTTAAAGATAAATACATGTTTTGGTACTGGTAACCTCCTTGGTGTTGAATAAATTTCATCCGCTTTCTCGATATCATACTATAAATGTCTTCCCACACTTGTTTACATTGCATGACCTTAAGGGAGGCACACTTCAGTAATTCCTCGTTTCGTCATGCATACTTAACCATCTATGATCGCACGCCTACAGTCCGAATTATGCGCTTACTGTGAATCCGATCAGTGTAAGAGCGGGAGCAAACTTCGCCGAACTGTTCATCATTGTATTATCCTCTCGTTCGTTTGTTATCACCTTAGACCGTTTCAATTGCTACTCTGTTAGCTTCCGACTCTCAAAATTATGGCACTTTTCAGCCTCAGTACTGAATGCAAGCTGGGGTCATTTCAGCTTCGAAGAAAAAGTGTCTGTTAGGCCAATTATGCAGATGCTTTACCTCAATTCGTCTGCTCTGAGTGTTAACTGTGTAAAGATTCGATGGGTTTCAGGTGAGCTGCACTCCTCCCCACTCAACTTCTTGTTGCCATAGTTCAATATTCCAGCGCATCGTTGCAGGATAGGTCAGAGCCGAGATGGCGTCTTCCTTCAAATTTATGCGCCTGATTCAAATCTCATTGAACATGGATTGCTTAAAATAATGCAATTCAACCCAAGCCTTCCTTCTGTTATGCGGCGAAGTTGCCCACTTTTATTTTTTTGGTGGAACTTTTCAACTGTGCAAGAACTCCATTCTTTAGCGCAACTTGAGTTTATTGTATTAATCAGACCTGCCTTCATGTCTTATGGTGGGCCTTCCGTCTGCGCGTGAACATCAATCCTCCCTCTTTCAAAGTTTATAAAATTTTGCTCCCAATAAATATTGTATCTGTAGTTGGGCTACCGTATTTGGTATTAACTGGACGGATAAGTTTGTGAAAGCTGCTTACGAAGACGATGTTTCTACGCAAGAATTTGGTGGCCCGAACTAACGGGGCTACTTAGATTTATCGCCCTTTTAAAAGTCAAAGGTGGTTTCTTTATGTGTAAACAATGAGAAATTGGTTTGCTGCTATTACGATGGTTTTCATTGGCGGCCTAGAAAATAACTTGAACAGGCTCGTTGAATTATAATGTTTTTTGGGTGGAAGAAGTGCAGAATTCTTGTGATAAAAGTGCACTATGGAACAGCAAGTGTTCCCTTTCATGGGAGTTTGGAACGGCATTTCTTCAGCTAGCCTTTGCTTCAAAAGTTCTTATCCTGCAAATTCATGAGCTGATTATCGCAGCTGTACCATTGATGACTCCTAAGATAAGCACGCATTTAAGTCTGTCTCCGTTTTAAAATAGGTAAAACATTGTCTGTATGCAGAGGCGGAGTGTTTCATTTCAATCGGTAAATGAATGTTGTTTATGTTAACCCTTTTGTCACTTTATTACCATTTTCCATTGTAAGACAAATGGACGAGTTGACAGGTAAAACATCATAACCGATCGACTCCTGAGTTTGTGAAAACATGGTACCTTTTTCATTTTAGGCAGGACAGATTCTCTCTCTAAGGTTCGACTGTTCATTTGTCCCCTATTGAAGAAAATATCACTTTTGCCTAAAAGGGACACTTCCATTATCATTTTCTGAACACTTTCTAATTATTGCAGTCCTGAGTTGTGAGTGGGCGCGCATGCACGCACATTTCACCCTCATCTCCCTCCAAACATGCTAATACGATGTGCACCTGGGATTGTTTTCACGCCATTGGGCATAATTTTGTTCGATGAATTTGCCCCCTTTAAAGTCTCTCATTCCCACCCCCATATTCACTCCCCAATTCTGCTTTCAGTAAATCTTTTTGATTAGGATAGTCGAATTTGGTTTAAGGATGATGTTGGATTCCATTTTTTTAGCGTTTTGCGTCATGAAGGCCACAAAAACTTAATCAATTCAATTGTTTTGTGAATGAATCAACTGGTGCTTGAGCGAAACAATGCACTTACGATAGATGTTAAAATTGAAGCGCTCTCCTCGCTCTGGCTGGAATCGATGTTTAAACAGTCTTTGGATGAATCTGTTGTGAATGTTGCGATGATGGAATAGTTAAAGCACCTTTTGAGTCAATAAATTGTAAGCCAATATTCTGAATTATTCAGACTCTCCTGTATCGGCGGATCTTATATTGGCAAGTTCGAGTTTCAACTCCAATTGTCTTACCGATTTGTCTTCCGTCTGCAATCTCTCTCAGGTATGGTGCCTCTGCACGGAACGGAAGGTGTTTGAAGGCTCTCACAAACCGTTGGCGGTGCATTGCGTGAAGTTCCGGCCCATAGCCACCACTACAGAGATGGGTACCGAGATCCTGCTGGCCTCCGGCGACGCCGCTGGTAACCTTCTCGTCTGGCGTCTCACCGCTCCCAAGTAAGTATTATCTCTGGCTTGAAAAATAGTTCTTGCTGAAGATAACGCCACCTTTACTTAAGAAAATCTATGAGAGCTGAAGGCCCTTCTGATGAGTGATTTGTGGTTGATCATATTTTATGTGACGTTCTGTAATGCACGATTTACCGGGTTGACCTCTTTTAAGGGGAAGAATTTGCGTTTCGAATAGAAATTTTCCAAGTTACAGTTGATATTACTGGGACGACATTAACATCTACTTGCAATCACTTTTCTGCATTCACAACTGCCTTCCAGCATCTAACAAAAGTATTTTTATAGATCAGCTGAATCGTTAATTTGTCCTGCCCTATTGTGGGTCCCAAAATGGGAGATGGGTCCATAATATAATTTTCCTGCCTTTCCATTCATTTAGTTTCGCCTAATGTTTATTTTTTTACCGGCTATTTGTTTTTATCTCTGCTTACTTTTCTTATAAATCATTTTATATTTGGCGCAGTTTTTTGTTACCGCTTTTCTCTTCCGAAACAATAGTCCGACGTGGACCTTACTCAAGAATTGAGTCAAATCACGATCAAATCATCCACGAATCCATGCTTATTCTCAAAGCTTGCATATGTTTTGTGCTGAATTCTTTGGCTTCGAATACACGGAATCCATTTCTTTTTTTAAACGTAAGAATCTCTGAGTGCTTTGTTTGATTCGATTTGACACGGAAAATGAGCTTGGATATCGTTGTTACAACGTTGCTCTTGAGTCTGAATCAAGTAACTTTTCATTTTACCGCGTCCCAAAGGCAGAAGCGGATTAACGTCCGTTCGGGGCTCACTGCGTTGGAATCGAACCTATGTTAAAACGCCCAAATGGATTTGCATTGTACGCCAGGTGAATCTTGGATCATCTCCACTCTGTGATGGTTTCAGAGTATTACCATACTTTTGTGATTCAAGTCAGGTAGCTTTTATCCCTGTTTTAGAGTGTTTTTCTGTTCTCTTAGTGGTACTCTTGGCCACTCTTAGGAAAAAGAAATGTTACCACTGTTGTTCGAAATTAAGCAGCTATTTAAGCAATTAAATTAAGTTCCATGTAGCTCACTGCCTACTTTTTATGTTGAGTCTGTACTTGCTCTCATCTACTTTTTCAAGTCGTTTGGCGTTTGACTCAGTTTTACTGTGTTACTTTTACCTTAGCGTCAATTTTTCGAATAATTTTCGTTTTCAGCAATCACACCAGATTGCTAATTGAATCTGAGTCGGGTCTCATTGAGCTCAAGTTCATTTTATGCGGAGAAATTCGTGGGTATTTGATCGAGATCACAACTTATCAACAATTGAAAAGTAACTTCGGTACCATCTGCTTTGCCATTATTTTTGATAGTTCTGATGATGACTCCGGTACTGATTCAGTCCCTAGCTCGCATCTAGTTTGACGCACCACCATCTCCTGTGCTCAATCTGCAACTGGACTGATCGCAGGAGTGTTTTTAGCCGAATACTGCACCTAAAATCTTCGATGCATTATTAGAAAGTTTACACTTCAAGCATAATCAGCCTGCGGCATGTCAACGTAGTAAAATGGGCGTGTTCATTGCGCTTCATGTATTCTACATTCGTATCTTAGCGTGCTTACTTTCATGTCCAACCAGAACAAACTTTAGACCGGTGCGAGTCAAGGTGCTCTTATGTGAAGATGCTCGAAATATTTGTCGGCCAGTAATGCATAAACTCTCGTGGTCCTTGTTTTTTAATCCATGCAACTTATTCAAATTTGTGTCAGGAGTTCTCTATTTTGCAAAAAAACTCGTAGGTTGAGCAACTTTTGCTGGGTGAAGGCCCTACTAATGTAAGGCGTGGCTTTGAAAGAGCCGTTTGAGTAACATTTTCAACCTGTGAATTATCATTTCTCAATGATGGGAAAAATGGTGAGAATTTTGGGCTGTTCTCCATCTCAATGACATCTCATTCCCTCATAGTTTTGCACGCCTTTGAAGGCTCTGTTGAATTGACGTGGCCATATCTGACACAAAATGAAAGTATTTCCATGCGAATTTGCGCAAAACGGTAATAAATAAACGGACATTTACTAGGCTTGTTTGCACTTTCTCCTGAGTGGTTATTTTGTCGGATTGTAAGGAATACACACTATTGCCTGCTCCCTAACCCACTTACAAAGTTTCCTTCACGATCTTAAATGCAAACGCCCCCTTCTAGCATGGTTCATTCCCACCCACTGTTTTGATTTGAGGGTGAATTATTGGCAACTCTGTTATGCCATTCTTGTCTGCTTTTCTCAAACTACGACCTCTTCTTTTTATTCTCTACCCACGCTGCTGCTGCTATTTTCACACCGTATCCCATTTAGGATGAGCTCGTTTTTACTTCTCTTACCATGAAAAATGTACTGATTTGAGCCGTTATTTTGGTTTAAATGCCACCATTCCATTGGTTTTCATGTATTCCTTTTTACTTCCCAATAACGGCAAATTTTCGCATTTAAAATATCTAGGGATGTTCCTGTAGTATGTCGGTCTAATCGCTCCCCGCTGCACTCTCTTTTTCTACGTCAAGTGACATCCAGCGTGCTTTGATCCATATATAATGGAGACACACAGTTTATTTTCGTCGTCTCCGGACTTCAGTGTCATAGACTAGCCGCGAAAATTCCCGAAATGCACTAGCCTGGATAACACTGTGGACCTTTTATTGGATGCACACCTATATTGAGAATTTATGTCCTTAAGCGATGGCAATATTTTCTAAGGCCTGTTGTCCCCAAGCCTCAGCCAGTCTTGAGGATCCAATCAATTTTTATACACCAATGCTTATTTGAAACGGTGCTGCGCGATAGTGATTGTACCAGCGGCATTGTTCTATCAAGCTACATCATTTTGTTGCATGTGCTGAAGGCTAGAGCACTTTTCTTTCAAAACTTGCATTTTCATTTCAATAAATTAATCATAATAAAGCATAAATAAATATAGATAACAGCTTAGCATTTTACCAATAAGCAGCAACGTATGTATGCATATGTATATGCACATGTATGTGCGTATGCCGTACTTATCAACGAGCGGATGATCTTGCTATTCTATCCGAGCTCCTCTGATCGCTTGCACACATGCTTCGGGGGGATGATGTAGACGGTAAGATAATTGTAATATGTGCGTGTGTGTGAATTGCAGGGGTGGAGATCGGTCGGTAATTGCGTCACGTAGCGCCATCTCTTCGAATGCAGCGGGCTGTGGGGGCTCGGGTTTTGTGTGCCTTGCCTGGTCGGCGGACGGAGGCACGCTGGCCGGTCTCTCTGATCGCCTTTGTAGCTGGCGTCTCATCACTCGAGCGAACGCCGGTAGTGTGGTCGGTGGTAGCGGCGGAGGCTTCCACCAGGTGTTGGATCGCTCACGTGTGGTCCGTGTTTTCGACACCATTGACCGTCGCAACCGTCTCTTCGTGTCCTGCGCCTCACCGGGCAGCCCCTATCTCCCCTCCACTCTCATTGTCCTCGAGGTGCACTCGGGCATCTGTTTTGTCTTTGATCCCATTGAAATGATCGCCTCCTCCGCCTCCAATACTGTCGGCGATGGTGGCAGTGTCGCAGCGGTTGGAATACCAGCACCGGTAGCAACGCTAGCAGCAGCCCCTGTCAGCACTGTCCTGTCCGATGTGACCTCCATGCTGAACAAATCGTAGTGATTCCCCGGTGCATACCTCCTTCTCTCCATGAACTATTATTCTCTTGCGCACTTCATCTGCGTTAATTTTAGTCCTATTTTCGCCATCATGGGGTGATAAAGGTGCACATATACACTGCGTTGAGAGGTTGCCTCTTTTTAAAAAAACGCTTCACAGAAAAAGTGGTAGAGTTTTATTGTAGTGGAAGGGGGGGGGGCTTAATCGCATTGGCACAAATGTGGTGCTAAATCGTTCATGCCGGGAGGCGCTAAAGTCAAACTGAACTTTTCAATTCACTGGTCGTAAGAAAAGGAAACGAATGTGGGCACACCGCACATGGTGTTAAGTGGCAAATATGTTTCGTTACACAATATCTGTCCAAAGTGTTATGAGATGAGTAGCTGTTATATTGCTTGTATGGAGCAGCATGTGGTGATAAACCAAGCTTCTCGTAAACGAGGGCGTCAAACTCCCAATTACTTGCATGAACTTCCAAGCACGCCTTGGTGGCGGGATGCTTGCCCACAATGTGACATTTGATTGAATGGTGTAGGCGTTTCAGAGACGTCAGTGTCTTTGTATCGGTGATGATCTTGGATTTGGTGCCTCTGCCCGTAGGACGGCAGTCGGTTCTGTGACCATTCACAAACATGGAACCACCTGATTCTGGGTGGTCAACTTCATAAACTAGTGAAATCGCGTAAAGAGGAAATCTTTCTGTGGAAAAAGTGGTCACAGTACTGCGAGAAGATTTGTAACTGCGGGAAGTTAGCACATACTAAGCTCGGAAAATTTGGCGGAGGTACATGTTGACACATGTCAATTTAACTCCTTAAAGCCTTTTTGGTGTGCCAACTATTACCACTACTTACCTTAGATTTGCCTGATAACAGAGATTTCTTTAAAGGCGTCCTGACCACTGGCACCGTGGAAGTTCTAGCCATTTTGGAAAACGTGATAAGAGGGGTAGTTTTGCTTTGGAAACAAGTTTCCGCTCTGCTTTTCAACTAGACGGCATTTTAGTATCGCTCAGTATAAGTTGCAAATCACAACGGTTAAATGGATTGCCCTCATTTAAAAGAATTGGCATAGAACAATCCGTGTAATCTGGCTATTTTGCAGTAGTGTCCAGAGCACAAGGCCCAAGGATGCACCTTCATTCGCCCAAATTGTGATAACAGTTAAACTGGCATAAGAAGGTAGTTACTTGGTGCATTTGTTTTCGTATTTTTCATGATAGAAATGTACCATCTAGCGATTTATCTAGTGTTACGATCACACGCTTCGGTTATTGCCTCTCTTTTTTGTATTATAATTAACACGGTACAGGTGTATATATCTGCGCCTAACTGTTCTCACGAGGACCTTGGAACAGTGTAATAGAAACTGTTAAATAATGTTCTCTTTTTGCATTAAGATTGATGTTTATTATTGCATAAAAGCTACACAGTCACTTCATGCCTGAGGACACGCCTTTCCTACTAATAACCACTTTCTGCTTGACTGACAGCTTCACTCAAGGCGCCTTAACCTCACACTTCAGCTTTGTTTATTTAACACTGTTTCGGTTCAAGTAGAAAAACGCACCATACTGATGAAAGTCTTGCAGTGGAGCTAAAAATTATTCCATTGGAGAGGTCCACTATGCTCACTCTCCCTTGATCGAATGAAATTGCAAATTTTTTAGGCAGTTAATTCTAATAGCCCAATTTCATTTGTCTACCGCATTGGCCAGTCACTGTACAGTAATCAGTGGCAAATTTACACAAACATTGATGAGTCGCAATAGATGATTTGAGATACTACGGTTAACCTGTCTTTAAAGGTTTCTATCCATCCTAATCCTTTGGGCGAGACAAATTGTTCACCGGCACTTGTGTCAGTTCTGTGCATGGTTTTCAACTGCTGTGCATGATGCATGTTGTTGTACGTTGCTGTACTTGATGCTGGCATTGTGTCCACTTAGTTGGACCCGTCAAGATAGAGCCGTTCATTGCATCTTACTGATTGGAAAGATTTCCTTTAGTAGTTTTAGATCAAGTTCTCTTAAAGCGATTGTATGGGCCGGATATAACAAATATTTTGTTTCGACGGAGTGTCCACTTCACTACAAATGATTACACATACATTTCAGAAGCAATAAACTTTTTAAACCTGAAAAAACAATCACTCCAGTCAACGCTCATGCATTTCTACTTACCTGCAAATCGACAAGAGCCTTAAAACTGCTCCCCAATTCTCTTATACCGATGGTGTTCCGAGATAATATATTTCATAAAACGCCCTTGAAGGAAACGTTCACAGCCCCAAAAACACTACCATTGAATTAAGAAACGTTTGATATTCAGATTGATTGAAAAGTTTATTCACCTCACTTTTAAATGCTAGATTTGTATCAATGATTTCTAGAGCTGTTGATGGTGTCAAGTACTTTACCTCAGTGAAATCATTTTCCATCAGAACGAGTTTCATCAAAAGCAGGTTATTCAATTTAAATAAGTTAGTGCCTTTCATCTGTTTGCCCATTTAGTACAATAAATGAATCAAGCTCTGCCGTGCTAGTCAAGAAGTCTTAAAACGTCTCTTACAATTTTGCCTACAAAAGTCCAAAAATTTACCTCTTTCATTTAATACATTTCCAAAACTAGTGAATGTAATGCTGCTAAACAACTGTACTGCTAATGTAATGAATTCCAAACTATTTAAAAGCATTATGAAGTTGTGAATTTGTAAGCAGTCCTTTTGCTATCATTTGTATATGTGCTGCAACTTTGTTTCCGCCTTAGGAAAAAATGTACAACATCAATTTCAATTTGATAACAGCTGCAAACACTGCTATATACTTTGCAATAAGCTTGGCCTAGCAGTTATATAAAGGCTACATACTCCTAGCAAAATCATATTAGAAGTGGTCATCAGTATTGGCTAACGTTCCTTTTCTTTATTGTGCGGTGATTACCGCACCATCACATCTGCGGCCTAGGCAGACGCACTCAGATCGATCGTGCGGACGCCACAATATGACTAGACGTGCGTCAACTAGGCAGGACGTCCGAGTTTACAGGCGACTCACTCATAGCTAGGCGGTTAAAGTACAGCGGTGGTCCAAGCACTGAGCTCCCGACTTGTTTAGCTATGGTACTATACACGCTACTCGTAAACAACACAGGGAAGAGAATAATTTACGACAACAGGTGTGCCTGCGCTAAAGTTTCCCCTCTACTCGTGGGGGTGAGAATACCACACTACTGTTGTCCTATTCAACAAAAGGAATTGTCTCATTGGTTCTGTATGATTTAAAACTGAATTATTGACGGGTTAGGAAAAATATCACCATTTCGTTAACACTGTGAGCTAGGTGTGATGAAACAGTAAAAGACATTTTCAGCATGTTGTGGGATGGCTTTATCTGGACGAATGGTGTCAGAAAGTGACCCAACTACACATAGCGGTATAAATAAGATTCAGATTGAGAATACTTTACGAGGATACAGTCGGTTTTTCCTTAAATGCATAAGTTTATTTTTATAGTCAGGTAGAAGTACTGTCGTGAAGAATGTTCACCAGCTCTTCCCATCTTTTATGCAGCACGTGCCTTAAGGGCGCAAAAAATAGCACCTCTTGCCTACATTCTTACTCAAAGAAAAATCTGCTTCTTTAGACTGGTCGAGTCAAAGCTGTACTGCTATAAAATCAGACGCCTAGAGTCATGCTGTGTTGAGCTTCAAGGTGCAAATAGGCTCCTTCCTTTACTGAATTAACATGATAGGAATTCCCGGTTTTTGAAGGACGGACTAACTGAAATTGATCAACAAGTAAATTGCATTCTCACAAAATAATACCAGAATGACTTCAACTTCTAGGGTTAAAATTTCGTGATTTTACACCTTCTTAGTAAAAACAATTATAAATAGATATGTTCAGCGCCCCACAAATAAGTTTTATTGTACATATTTATGCATTCCTAATTCAAAGTTACCTTAAACTGTAATTCGTTCGAAAATAATGGTAAAATGATTTTTTTTAACATGTTTAGAATACATGATAGCTATTAGTTAGCCTACGCGCGGTCATCTAAGCAGAAAGAAACGCAATGTTTCATTGTCTGATATGGACAAAATATAGTGAATTCATAGCTCCAAATGAATTAATTTGATGGAGTAGCTACCTCTTCAGTTACTGGCTGACTGAATGAAAAATTATCTTCATGGCATATCTAGTGCAGTAAATAGATGTCATAAACTATACGGTTCCCAGAAGAGATTTTAATCAAGCATTGCAGTCCACCACATAAAAATACCGTACTTGGGTCACTTGCTTATTACAAGTGAAAATGGTTACTTTAAAGGACCGCAGTCAAAAAATCGCAAAAATACACTTAAGTAAGTTTCTGCCGTTCGCCTGTTTTTAGAATTCGATGGCATCAATCAGTCCTCTGTATATACATAGCGCAATTTCCCCAAGAGCCTTTTTATGCCTTCAAAAATGAAATTGATGTTCAAAAGGGAGCTCATTTGGCATTTTATGCTTCCCTTGGGGGAACTCTATCGTGCGAAAAAAAATTTCATTTTCAAGTACGAAACCGGAAGAATTTATTGATGATGTGCGGGGGATTTATTGACGCTACTCACGCAAAAATGTGGACGAACTACATTGTAGGCCGCAGAGGTTGGTCTACTTTTCTGCGGTGCAAAGGACTCACACCTATGATAAGAGGTGGCGAAGGTTGGAAGTACTCACGGTCTTGCATCAGACACCTGCACCTTGTTTCCGCCGCACGGGATTAATTGGTGTGTTAGGAAAGTATCGCCAAACAATGTGATTGGCATATGGGCCTTCAAATTACTTTCATGACAGAGAGAATCACAGTTGTGCGGATAGGGAGCTCATTATTGCTGAATTTTGTTGGCGGCTTTGTTTTCGCGTGAATGGATGGATGAGCAATTCGGATTTATTGCGGTCAAGTGGCATATTCCGTCTTTTAGAAATAGTTGCACCGGTTACTTTTTGCTTAAATACAAATGGTAGCTTTTAAAAAGTGATTTCGAAAAAGATTGAAAGATGCCGCAAAAGATAATGATTTTTAACGAGAAGAGCATTTCAAATTAGTAAAGTTTCAACGAAATCGAATCTCTATAGACTATACAGCGTCAAATCGAAACTGTTTGAACTATAAGTTATTTTCTGTGGGAAATATGAGTAATTGATAATAGAGATTATGAGCAATCTCAGAAGGTATTAATCTCAGGTTTCGAGACTCCCATCAGATATGGTTTCTAAATGTATTTCTCGGGATCAGGCTTAATTCCATAAATTATCCAGAATTGTTATAACGAAGGTTTATATTAGAACAACACGAAATATTTGTTTGTCTTATTTGACACCACTTTCTCCGAACACCAACTGCCTTTAAGTTGAAACGTTTGAAAAGACTACAATTACAAATTTCACCTCAGTAATGCTCATCAAAGCTGCTCTAGCAAAAGTGGTTACTTAGAGCCTCGACGTTTGAGAATAAACTTTCCCAACCGTTTGCAAAGTTGTAACGCCCAACGCATATTAAACTGAATTTTATACAATGTAGGATGCTAGTTAGCTTCTATTAACGACAAGAGAGGAGGTTCGTTAGGTAAGCGCAATTTTTCAAATAATTTCCAACACATTTGTGGCCCTGGGCCCACATGTATCTACGAAGAGGTCATGCTGCTAAGTACCACCTCTTTGCCTATTTTTGAAATAAGACAGCCACTATTAAAATAATGGCATGGTTCCCCACTTTCAGGGTTCATTAAACAGCGCTTATTGGGATGAGCAATATGTTTTACCATTTAGAAAACAAAAAAAACGAAAAATGGTAAAGAGCGCTGGTTTTTATTTACCCACTAAAAGTTTGAATCACACAGGCTCAATAAAAGCTACTAACATTTATCGTGGAGACCTGATTTTATCACTGGAGTATCATATGTCTCTAAAATTTCCCGGAATGGTAAAACACTTGATTGAAAACACACATGTTGTCATCAAATAAAAGAAATGATCTTTTTCTAATGACTTTTCAGCACTAAATTTGGTGCATTTCTTCATTCATGTGAGTGGCTGACTGTAGAGTTTTGACGAAACTAGCTCTTTAGGTTCAACTTCTGATCTTCATGCCAACAGGCAAGGCGTAAAAGCAAATATTAATTTGAGATGTATAATCTTGCGTTACTTATTATGGACGTTTCTGGGAGTGACAACATTGTTGAACTTGCAAGTTTTTCTCTTTCAGTTACAATTTTAAATTAAAACTGTACCCTAAACGTATTTTACTTTTGTTCAAGAAACTTCATTTTTGATCATAACATACACCTCTTTGTCAATTAATTTGAAGGTACGTACACACGACTTTATTGTGGGCTTTATCGAATTTAACTCAAATGATAAGTAAGGTAGGTTATTATGCTTTATCACTTATAAGAGGTCATCTAATTAGCCATGGATTATTTTATTTCCTTAAGAGTTACCTAATATCGCATCAAGGATTTGGGAACTAGCACTTTCAATTAACAGAGGGTTATTCTTGTACAAAAATAGGCTTTACAATTAATTAAGTCCTTAAGATACCGTCTTTGTTAGGTCATGGAATAGCTTATTTCCACTTAAAAGCGGTTTAGCAGAGCAAGGTTTAACACAACTTGTCAGTAAGTGAATGCGTTTAAAACATCATACTAAGCATCTGAAACTCCAATTCCTGATGTTGTTTCGCCAAACAATATTGTGTCATATCTAGATTGAATCTGCAAACTGCTCAACATCCATTTAGGGTTTCGCGAAAGGGTTTCTAATGGTGATGAAGCGGACAACGTTTGCCCGAAAAAATGCTGCATGCGTAAATTGACGAGAAGAGGCATTCCAGAACGAAAATGAATCCCAAGGTCATTACTTCTCAAAATCTTTCAGCTAAATCCCGATTCACATTTTTCCCTGAATGAACGAAAATTCGTCACGAAAAGTAATGAAAAGTAGACTCGATGAGTTAATCAAATACGACCGAAGTGACGTGACGTGGATTGTTATAAGTGACAGTATGTAGCGATTTGATATTTATTTAACTGTGTGGTAAACTAGGCTAGCGCATCGACCCCACAGCTTGTACTGTGGCATGGCCTTCAGGGCATGCTATTATCCCCAAAGCTGTCGTATACGGCAGTAATTTATCTTCTGTCATGCTACTTTTGTTTATTACGATTTTAAAATAAGGCTAAGGCCGCTACAATTAAACCACCAATTCATTTCCAATGGGAGCAAATGAATGCCAATTCAATAAGCTAAATTGCGTCCGTAAGTGCCAGAAGCATTTACTCGATCGTGTATTTTGTCCCACGGATAAGCAAGAAATCACGGTCGCCTTTAGCTCATGCTTTAGTAAAGGCAAAATTAGTACTGCTTAACACTAATTGTTAATGAACGATAGGAATACTGATGTTTGAAATTTACAGATTCTTGCCATCTGCCTTTCCAATCATTACATTTGGGAATGCTTGAGCAAGTGTGAAAAGGCACTTTCCGTATTTATGTAGTTTCCTTCAAGGGGAACCGGAGTCATTTCAAAACCGCCAATGGCAGTGGCCATTTTGTCTTCTTGTCTTTAAGACAAGACATAGAGACAACTTGAGAGTTGCTATCATGAGAACTTTCCACCGGTCATGTGATGAATTGCTGAATGAATGGCAACAACGACAAGGACATACATACAAGTGATGTAAGGACGAGTAATCTAAAAAACTCTGCACTCATCAGTTGCTTATTGTTTTTAATTGTTGTTTTATGTTGAATTAGCCCTTAATGTCGAATTTGACAACAAACAATTGATGAAATTAAAGAATTGTTTTGTGTCTGTTTTATCTCACAGCAGCAGATGGTGATTCCATTGTAATCATTGGCGCTTCCTCCTAGAGCGGAGGAATTTCCTAGGGCTTACGCAATTAATGTACAAAGTATTGGAGGAGAACTTGCAAGACTTGAAAACTCATAGTGATTGTCGAAAATAAATTAATTCAAAAGATGATAGACAAATTTTAATAAACACCGTGTAACTTTTGCGAACTTATTTTCTTTGAATTAAATATTGTATGAAGTATACTAGCCTATCAACATGGAGTTCCTGAGTGATTACCCTTGAAAGGTGTGGATAAAATCTCCAAACGAATGGTTCAAATTAGTAATGAGTCGCTATGGATTTAGAATCACTCGAAAATCATGGTTCAGAGATGGTGATTAGCAAAATGATGTTCACTTTATCATTCGCTATGTTGCATTTTAAACTTAGGAAACAATAAAATGTGAGGAATTCCTTTCTCGAAAGTCTTGTGAACAGAAGACCGCTTTCAAATATCGCGAGTTTTTAGTTAGTCAGGACAAAGTTAAACATGGAGGCAATTTGCTGTCTTGGCCCTTAAATCGAATTCCCAGACGCAGTGAACGTTAAATGAAGTTCTGGTGACTAAATTAGCCTACTGGATTATAATTTTTTCAAACGGAGTTTAATATCAATTTGTCGCTGCGTTAGGCTTGAGTGTCCAGCCTAGGGATCGCAGTCGAACGAAATAACTTAAATTAAAAACATTTAGGAATGATTGTGATCCGGTAAAAATAAACACATTTTACCTATATGCTGGCCTAGAAAATCCTTATCGTAGCAGAGACAAATAACACTGTACAACAAGCAAACAGAATACAATTTTCCCCCGTCAAGTAACAATTTGCACCCATCTATTTGATAGATGAACCGCGGCATTAAGTGATAGACCTTAACACAGATGTTTTCGAAGCATGTTACTGAATAGCATTTACTGTTCTCTTAAGGTCCTTAAAAATTATGGGCAAAGTTTGGCACCCATACTTTAAGGTCTACACGTTTGTCAAGTTTTCTTGGCATCTTAAACTCAAAACTATTTGCTTTTTCTCTAAAAGCCCACAATCGACATTTTATGCTCAAGGTGGGTTATGGTGTAGGAATCGGCATTAGAGTGACACTGTTAATTCTCGTGAAATTTTTTCAAGCTGCTTCGCACTGAAGCTATATTTGCGAGCCATGCTTGAACTCAAAGCCTCAAGAACTTCACATTTGTAATGCGTATCTTTTGGTTTCATCTTCAGCCGCAACATTTTTCAAATGCGTTAGCTTCAGTTCTCATGAGCCGAAGCTATGAAGTGGAGATGGTAGGAAAGGGATAATTTATCTGATTTTATTATGGGAAAATCCAAGGAAAGTCTCAACTCGAAATGGAGAAGTGACACTAGCAATTGAGTTTAACTCTTGATTTATTACAATGCTTTATAACTTCACAGTAGCAATCACAGCGGTGTTTCATGGGCTCCATATCAAGACAACTGATAGGGTTTGGAGGGAAGCAGCAACATTTTGGTCTAATACTATGGCAGGCCATCAACGCCTAAGAGTACCATGATTAAGAACGATGGAGTACTGACCTATTTTTCGGTGTATTTTCCGTTTCTAAAAAGTCACCGTGGTGAACTCAGATGCCATGGAAGCAGTTCAATAATATATATATAAAGCAGACAGAGATGCTTAATACTTGATGAAAATAGATGCAATAAACCACTATTCCGAGGCGTTACAGGCGTACCTTAGAAGGAAGTCAGTAATTTATCAGTTGGCGGAAAAAATGTTTATTTTCTAGATAAGAACAAGGTCAGATTAAGTACCATCTTCCCACAAGATCCAAGATGCGCATGCCTTATTTTACCAAAAAAGTTGGGTAGATTTTAATATTTGAATGGGAATTGGCATTTAAGGCCCAAATACTAACCGATGATGAAATGTAGTGCATGACTTATTAACGATCAGGAAGCATTTGGTGGTGGATTTTGCACTCTGGATAGTGGGTTTCTGCATAAACATTTGCTTATTAAGTTTTGATTCCAAATACTAAACAGCATTGCATTACATCGAATTCTGAGTACAGCGTCACTTGGAACTCTAGGTTAACACAAGTGGAAGTTTGAATTTATTTGCAGCAGATCCAATAAATATGAGGCACATGTAATGCTTAAATCAATTGATTTCATTCAATGTTCCTGAACGATTTGATGATTTCGTCAGATAGAGTAGGTAGAGGTATATAGAGTTCACGGTGTCGTGGGGAAGGGAAATCGTATATTTATGTCCACATATCCTTCCCTTTTTTGTCACGTTTACGAACAATGCTTGAGGTTCTCTACCATAAGTCAAAATAAGAAAGGTAGTCGGGCATAACTTTGCGCTAAGCATAGCCAACCGTGTCTCTCGAGGCAGCCAATATGCGGTAGGATCTTAGCAATCTAGGACGTTCTCCCTTTAGGATTATAAGTTCAAGCCATAGGTCAATGGTGGACTAGTGAATGTGTATGGGTTAGCATGCGGGTACACAGTTCACAATGAGTTAGAAGGCGTTTAGATTCGAAATTATTCGGCTATATTGCAATTAACGCTTCACGAAATAATGTGTCAACATCCAAAATTATTAGTTTCCAATGATGAAATCATGGAAATGGTCGGAACAAAGGAAGGAACCTTGTGGAAAAATGGCTTTAACTAGTTGCTGCATGCTCGAGATATCCACTAAGTGCTAGACCAATCTTAATGTCAGTGTAATGCCAAATTGAAGTAAATTAGCATATTTCTAACATTTCCAAAACGAGACAATGCAAGGTGTTTTAACAATTTAAACACTACCAGGCCGTAACTGGGAATTCTCTTTCATTTTGTCTGCACAAAGCAAAGTCCTGTGGGGTAAGGCAGTCATCTTTACGGTAAAGTAAGCGAAAGCCTATGTGGCAGGTGCAATTAGGAGCAGAAAGTGGTTTTTACTATGTAACATCTTCACTCCATCTGAACTTTTCACTGCATCCGATCAGGAACACCTTGAGATTTTATGAGTTCCTTAGTGCTTGGTTCCTTTACGGGAATAAAATAAAGTGGACCCAGGATACACTCTTACCTGGTCTGCGTTAATTTAGCTCCCCTCAATCTTATCTCATTGGGACAAATCATTTGGAGAGCAGATTTAACTAACAACTTACTAGCCTTAATAGCAGTGCGCTTAACATTCAAACTAAAAGCTTCACAAGAAAATGGCAGTATCCTTCTTTCGGTTTCTTTATAGAACGACTTGGGAGGCGGAGAGAGTTGTTAATGAAGGCCATGTGACCGATGAATGCCTGCTAGTTTTCCGACCTGTAGCTAGATTGTCTGACGAATTCTTCCTATAGAAAAGGCTTGCGTCTTCCTTTCTGCTTGGGTGACATGAGTACATTTAGTCCAATTTGCTCCTTTGATGCAAAATCCTTACTTTTGCCTGTAAATAAACATCTCCATTCCTAAGGGAAATTTTTCTCCTTATCAGGCATTGCCTTAACCGTCAAGAGTGATCTACCATGCATACCACATAAATCATCCAAATAACGCATCTGTCCATAAATAGCTCCGTTTTTCAACCATTTTTATAAATCAATTGTTTGCACTTCATCCCCTAACAACTCCCATCTTTTCCTTTTTGGAGCTTTTTTACCACTGCGCAGCAAAAAGTGTAACTCGGTTTTTATGCCAATGGTGATAAAGTTAGCCATTGTAATCATGGCTAAAAATTATTCCATTAACCTCAGAGATGATTGGATGCTAATGTGCATTGAATTAACCTGACAATTCATGACAGGTATGAGAGGAAACGGAGTTTACGTCTAAATCAGATAAAAGTAGTTGCTAAGTGCGCTTTAAAAGCTTAGGGATAGACAACTTTCCGACGCTCTTAACACGGTAAGTAGAATCGGCTCCATCCCGTACTTTTAACACAACTGAAGAGTTTCCCATTTTCAAAATTATGGTTCCGTATAAAACGTCGAATGTGGTTATTCTACTGTGCCAGGGAACTTTAAAACTGCGACAGCAAAGTCTGTTACCAATGTGAAGAGCTGCCAAAACGTGCTTTCAGTCCTGCGATCTTAGTGGGAGAACTCAAATTAAATTTAACTTAGGCTTATTCCCACCACGTAGAACGCCTTCAAGACATAAGACAGTATATACAAGCCTCGTCTAGCATTTGACTTAAGCAATGCAGAACATCGAACTCAAAATACTGCTCGTTGTACAATTAAGGAGAAAATCGCTCATAAGAGACCCATCAAAGATGTAGTTGATATCATGGCACTATGCATTTTGAGCTGAGCTGTCCTACCTTTCCTAAAAACCTTTCAACAAGGCTTGCTGACTTCTGAATTTGTTTTGCAGGTTTATAAATGCACGCTTTGCTAAAGATTAAACTCTTCACATAACCATTCCATCCGTTGGTACGTTAAATATATGTGTTTAAAACGGGGTTGCAGGTAGCTTGGAAAGATCAGAAATACAGATTTAATAGCAATATTTAAACGTAAAGATCTAAGTAAACTTTAGCTTTTCTGCAGCACAAAAGCATGATGCACTCCTGAAACCATCAACAGTTGCTGTTTTACCACTCAGTGTTTTCATTTATCGTGTTTATTAGCTTTCGGCTCTGAGAATGAGGAAACTATATGAGCACATCACATTGCAACACAAAGTGCACAAAAGCACCAAAGAATTCCATTTTTTTATAAAAAAATTGGTCTACTATGCAAAACCCTCAAATCCCTCAGCATGCCTTCCAGGAGTACAAAAGTGACATCTCATGAAATCGTTTTCGTCAAAAAATAACAAAACTTCTAGTTCAAGACACGCATAAACTGATCAAGTTGGATAGACTTTTGCGTTTCCTTATATGAATTTCGGACGATTGAAACATGTTGAAAGTCAGTCAAGTGCCGACTGAGGCGTCTAAAAAGCAATCATGCATTTCGGATTCCTTCCACTTTGATATTCAAAAATTGAACTTCAATTTCACAACACGCTCAATTGATAAGGCACGAACGGCAGAATGAAAATGGTTCATATACGGCATACATTGTTTCCAAAGGGACCTTGTGTCTCAAAAGTGGCTAGTAGACACAATTTTTTATCTGCAAGCCAAACTAAAAGCCCCACCGGAAACCTATATTACATGAAAAGGTGAGTGAAGTGCAGCGGAACAAGGCTAAAATCAAAGAGTGGAGGAAATCAGATAATGAACTTGTAGCTATTGGCAAGACGGCCAAACGTAGCGTCCACTTCGGGTCACACAGTGCTTAGGCTGAACTACCGTCCTCGCCTGCTTATCGCCCATCGCACCTGACAGGCTTGCTTGGCCTGCATGTAAACTAGGACTGGCGCAGCCCTTACATGTTTCCCTATTTCTGCTACTACTACTTCTGCAACTGCTAGAATTCCACTTCTCTCTCTCCGGTGTAACTAAGCGAGCATGTAGCCTTTGAAATTCTCTCAAATATGACATATCAATGAGAATGATTTGGATGCGTGATTTTCACACACTCACTGCAGTAACATTAACCATAATAGTGATGGATCGCCAAAGACGATTCATGATTAATATTTCTTCCGTTAGTTTTAGGCATAACTTTATTCCTAGGGTATTAATTAAAATAACTTTGGGAGTATGCGCATTCCTCATTAAAGCAGTGATAAAATAAATAAAAGACTATGTTGATTAACTTCCCCAAAAACCTAGACAACTTATTATAATCCCTTATCGTTCACGCCTTGCTAGTATTCGCCTTGTAACCTCACACATTTTACATCAAGTTACTTCAATTTGTCAAGTCATGGCCGATAAATAATATGCTATTGGGCTGCAAAAAATATTATTTAATTAGAAAATTCTCGATATCTTTTGATCAAAGCAAACTTTTTACAGGGGTCTTTGGATCTTTATGACATCTCATTAACATGCCTCGTTAAGTTAAGATATCAGAAAGTTATTATTTATTGAAGCAATAACCCAAGATAGTAAGTCGATCTAACCACCAAGACTTGTGAACGTATGCTTTGCGGTGCACTTTTGAACGATTGGGAGTGTCTGGAAATATCGGTCTAAATGTCCGCCGCTTTGACGAATAATTTTCACTGTTACTACAGGTTGAGTTGCAACGGTACTCTTTTTGAGCACATTGTAGGGAGTTCGATTTTACTTGTTGTATGTAAATAATGAAATAGAAATACACCTTAATCACTACATCGTTCCATGAAAGAAATAGAGCTAACAAAGCCATGCAGCGTGACACGGTTCTCATTTATGCAGTTACCGTGGTAGTCATTATGATTCCAGCCAGAAGGACTTTACGTAGTCGATCCATTCTGTTGATTATAAACTTGGTCATGCAAAGTGAATGCTTTGCTCGCGTGAGTGGGCCTGATGAGTGGGTTTTCTTTCAAGGTTTGTGCGACCTTAAATTATGTCCCTAATTTATTTTTCATTCTGAACCCTCATTGATGAGGTCAGTACAATTTAGATATTCGTTCCCTTTTTATTCTTCCAAAGGTATCAACGTACTTCCTCGGTGATTTCCAACTTGTCCTCATGAATGCGCAGTTTTCCGTGGAGTAATGCAAAGACTATTTTACAGCGAAGTTTAGGACGAAACTGGTGCTTATAAAAGGGAGAAATGCAAAATTTTAAAATACCTTGGATACTTTAATTCTATTGGAAACCTAAGCGATAAACGGTGAGAAGATCAACTGATTAGCACAAGCTGACTATCCGTTCACTGGATCTCTTTTATGAAAGCTAAGTTTCATTAACGTTTATATTGCAATCTATTTATAAGCCTAACACAGGAACTTTAAGGACTATAATAGTGGCATTCAGAAATGGCACAAAAAATTAAAATATGCAGTGCAGAGCTGTGGTCCATACCGCACAAAGACGTGGTTTATGATGTCCAGATCATAAAACTTTGAGTATACAAAATACCTCAGCTGGATCAAAAAGAATTGTGTTTTGGACTTGCAACCGCAAGGAGACATTCACATTATTTATGCTTAAGGAGATGAAAGAGCCGACAAATTTATAAGCAAAATACGCTTCTTGATATATTTTGCAGTTTAGACAAACTCTAAATCCGAATTTGAATTTATTTGAAGTAAAACACTAAAAGGTGCAGTTCTCAGTAGCACGGAAACCAAGCGCACAATGGAAAGAATCAAAATAACTGATTGTCTTCACTGCTTCACCAAGATTGATTAGTTCGTTTATGAAGTAAAAGAATCACCTATCATAACTGCTTTCAAAAATCTGGTCATACTTTATGGTACATTGAGTAGAAAAAGGAGCGCTGAAATTTTCCACCGACTGTTTAATGACTAGCCACTGGAGTACCAAGAAAAGGCCTTGCACGACTTTATCCGCATGCGTACGTCTTGTTAGCCGACTTAAGGCCGAACTTTGACAAGGGACATTGAAAAAGCATGGACGGGTAGTGGCAATAAAATTGATGCAGCAGTAAATCCTAATGATTGCGCCTTTTTGGACCATTTTGGGATTTTTAGATTTTATGAATCCAATTTACGTGGTACAATAGGGTATAAATTGGAGTAAGGTGATAAGTTTGATCAGTGGAGACAATTTGTTTCATTTATGTGGGGCTATTATCAAAACATATCACTAAGCTATGCATCCTTTGTTTATTTTAGGCTATTAATGTCTTAGACGTTGCACACATCAACCATGCGTTTTTTAATATCATCAACGCAGGACGAAAAAATAAAGTAACAGTAACAACATATTTGAGATAACTAATTATTTGAAAACATGCCTTGTATGTCATCGAAAGGCTTATACGTTTGGCTAAGCAAAAGTGTTTTGAGCACTTGAATTCGAGTGGCAAGCGGAGTCGGTGTTTGATTTTAACGAGAGCTTTTACCTAATGGTTTTAGGGCGGTATTAAAGAGAACTTGACGATTTTCTATGCAGTAAGGAGCGGCTCAGTGAAGTAATAGTTTCCAAAAAACGCGCAGGTTCTTTTAAACAACCATAATTGATAGCAGTGAAAGTAGATATGGCCGGGCAATTGCACTCTCAATTTGTGCAAGTCAAAACTGGAATAATTGGGTAGTGTTTAACTCATACCATCTGCTGGGGTGGCATCTAAATAAATAAATAAGATGTCAATAATATGCTTCCAACAGTGTATTTCACCAAACCTGATTATATGTCAATACACCTCAAGCTTTCTCTCATTTAAAATACGCCTTCAAACTAATTTCCTTGGATATTTTACATCCACGCAACCTACGTGGATTACTAGAGATATGGAAGGTTAATTACTTTAATTAAAATTACCTGCTCTCACCTGTATTCAACACATTTACAGTCAGCTCACGTATGCGTGACTCGTAAACAATCAAAGAGATGCAGGATATTTTTAGTTTGCGAACAGCCACATTCTCATGGTTTTCACTATCTCTCACACTTGTAAGATATTTAGTAGCCATTCGTGACCCTGTTTAATGCTATTCAGCTGTGGTGGTTTCAAAAGTGCTAACGCTATTTAACACCAAGAAATGGATTCGAATGACAGTTTCTTGAGTTTTAGAGTTATGGACGAAGAAAGGAAAGTATCAACTCCTGTAGAGTGATAAATTGTAGATTTTTACTTTTGCTACTTATTGCTCACCCAAGTTCCATAAACGCCGTAATGGAAAAGCAAAGATATGAGAAGGGCAACGAATGGAATCCTCAATTAAGAGGAGAATAGGCAGAAGTATCATTGCAGAATAGCAATCTCTCCAAATGATTTAGTTGGCCTTAAAATCAGCAAGCATTTTAGCTGGCTAGCTGGGGATTGTGGATCAATGCAGAAAAAAATATTCTATGTTCAAACGAAATAAAGTTCGCGCAGCCCAGCTACTTGATGGATCTGTGGCACATCAGAACGCCTCCAATCTCCACATCCATGCAGCGGGGATTAAAAAACTGGAACAATTCAATAGCCATACAATCAACAAATTTTTAATACAGACATCTGTCATGTTAATGCACTGTTCCATTGTTTAAACAAGTTCTATTTTCGTCTTTGAGAGCAAATACACGACCAGAGACTTTCAACCTGCAATCAGCTGTGCTGCAATTACATCAAAAAATTTTGCTTAGTAATTTTAATTGAATGTGAAGGAGAGCAGTATTAGGGATATCAAAACCAGCTAAAAGCGTTAAAAGTGACAAACAGTTCACAAATATTCGGAACATTAAGGCGACCTAAAATAAGTAGTTAACTTAGCCAAAATCACTAATAAAAGTATCCATTTTCTAGTCGTCTAATCGCGCAATGAAAACAAGTATATTTGAAGAAAACGCTGTGCGATTACTGTTTTTAAGGATCCCAAAAGCACTCGCATAGGTATTTTTCATTGGTCATTAGAAAATAAAGAGGGCAACAGTGACCTGTCGGAATCTCAAATCAACAGAATATCTCAGTAGCGAATGGCAAGGTGATTGGCATCACCGTCGCCTACGGCGGTTCGCACGGCCACAGGAGAGCAGATTGACAAATTGTATTCGAAAGCGTTCACTGGAGGCTAGGTAGGCAAAAAAGTTGATTGCGTTGTTAGTGAAGATGAGCATCACCAGCACGTACTTGGTAGGCTTTTGCCGGCGCAGGTCTGTATACTCCGCTAGCAGAGTGAAGATTGTTCCGGGCAAGGTGCACACCACGTGAACTACTGTCAGGGCCGTGAGAATCTTCATGACGTCTTCTGGCTTTCGTCTTCTCCGCTCTGATTTTGGTCCACCACCCCCACCACTTACGGACAAGGATTTCTTCTGATCGACCACGCGATAGTTCATTGATATGTCCGTGACGCGATCGTCCCTCTCAACTGTATCGGCAGCAGTGGGAAAGTTTGGAGGAGCCGAATTGACTTGCACCGTGGGTATGCGATTCTGTACTCCTTTTTGATTGATTGCTGCAGACAAAAGCTTGCGTTGCCTTTTCAGCACACAATATATGTACAAGTTGCATGAGAACAGAATAACGTAGGGAAGAACAGCGAAACTGAAAAAGTCTATTTTCTTAAAGATTCCAGTCATTCTGGTATAGTCCTCATCAGGTGCGCATACAAAAATAGTAGCGTTGCCTTCTGTAATGACTTCTTGCAGACCCATTATGAGGAAGTGGATGCCGTTTTTGATGGATAAAGCCACTGCAAATGCAACCATTCCTATGATTACTGTTTTCGCTGATGTCACAATATTTGCGCGTTGTGGAAACGCAACAACTAGAAATCGCTCAACTGCCACAGCACAGAGGGAACCGACAGCAAAATCCGTAAAAAAGGCAACGGCGAAGACGTGTAGTTTGCAAATCAAATCGGAGTAGTTCCGGAAGTCTGAATTGAGGACCTCTAGGGCCCAGTATCGAGTTACCGCGGTGAGAAGGACAGCGGTGTCCGAGACGGCAATGATCACCATCAGTATTCGGGTAGTTAAGCGGTTTGTGCGATCTGTGGCCATTATGTAGCCGCTGATTGCATTTCCCGGCAGTCCAACAATGAGCAGAAGGCTTGTGTAGATCTGGAGAGCCAGCTCAAAAAACAATGTTGGACTTTCGCTATAAGATGCACTTGAAGACATCACTTCTGTTAAAGTTATCACATCTCAACCATATCAAGTGGGGAGCTTACCTTGCATGAGGATGCCTTTTAAAGAGACATTCCTTATTGGTGATTGGTTCGTATGTGTCCAATGCTAAAATTCCCCGAGGTTCAATTTGATTGGATACACTTAATTTGCTAGGAAAGTGAATGTTTTTAAAAGGGAGCCTAGTTAGATACTTGATTTTTCTATCTAGACTCGAAAGTGCAAATAACTGTTTCAAGTGCATTTACTGTAGGAAAAAGAAAAACCAAGTGACGCGCAGTCTTAGTTAGTTAAGAGCAGCTTAAGCACAATTTCAAACCTCAACCAAAAAAGTGCTTCTACACATCGCTAATCACACCTTAAAGTCAAGTCTAACCTCCACTAGCCTCTTTCCTGGATAAATTGCGCAAACATCCCTTCCAGGTCTACCGTTTACTACAAACTTGATTAGTTTCCACCCTATCCTTGTGACTGTACGTCTGATTTAATGTCCTAAGCAGGGTTTAATAAACACTGTATGATGTCCGTTTCTTATGAATAACGTTCTTGCAGGAAATTTTATTTTATGGCATTTCCTAAGGCAAAAAAAGAAGCTCGACAATGAGGCCAATTTTTAAATTGATGCTCACGATTCATCTTTTCAAAAATTCAAAGCACGCAAAAAATGAGTTGATGTGCACGAAGCTTTGTCAATGAAAATCGCCATGAATTTAGCTGCAATGGGATATGGCGTTCCTTAACTGGGCAATAGTTTTGCACTTGATTGTGGGTTAATCGAGTACATGCGACACAGTTAAGGTATTGGATTTTGAATAAGTTCTGCAGATATTATTGTTTTAACTTGAGCGTTGAAAAGTTGAAATTTTTCCCATTCTTCCAAGTAAAAAATGCATTTTCATTGCAACCAACGTAGTACACATCCAACGAATGGATGTGAAACAGATATCACTCAATCTCTCCGAAGACACAAAGTAACATCGAAATCTAGTGCAGCTTCTTTAACAGAAAGTGTCCTTTATCAGGAAAGTAGTAAGTTGTGGTTTACATTCTAACCTATTTCCTAACTTTTCACATTGAGGAAATGTTTAAAGCATCGAGAATCTATAGTCGCTCCCTCGAAGAGATTTATTTCTAAAATACCACACTAAACTCAAGACTTTGGAAATTTTTAAATAAGTGTACGAAGAATGTTTTATCTTAGACGTCGTTTCATTCTACCACTCTATCTTATCTAGAACATAACCTAAAGTAGGAAAAGCAATCATACTTTAGATTGCTTAATTTTTTATAATATTTCCTCTCCAGCCTTGGTTTCTCTTGGCAACAAAATGGATGCTCTCTTAGTATGCGCACAAAATCCAATAAACCTTGATTTGGTGGGGAGTATCACATCGGATGCATGTATTTAGTCGAATAATAAGATGTAAGTAACTCCTCTAAACATTAAAGTTTTATGGAATCCAAGTCACTTTTTGTATACATCTATGCAGTCCTCAAGTTGCTTTTTCTACCTCCGACTTCAAAACGCTGGATTGAGAAAACATTTTATAATAGGTGGCAAAAGTTTGCGGTGGCTTAGAGTGCAAATCTGCCTTGGAGACTGATACCGTCCGTTCAGCCACGAAGGTAGTGTAATCCGACTGCTTGCTACCTAAAAGATGTATCCAATCCAAAATGCACATTACTGGATAAACCTGGGGTAATGGTGAGCCCTCAAAATAGTTTGGCGCCATTTAAATGGTTGAGAGACTAATCGGTTACAACTATGGCAAACAATTTAGGAAACTCTTGTTGCCACCTTTGAAAATACGTAATGAGCAAGTTCTAAATTTGGTAATACAGAGGGCCGAATTCTCATAAAACACAGAAGATCCCACAAAATGGGCCTGGACTATTACATTTTTACTTTCCTTTCAAGGATTTGGGGCAAGAAGAAAGATGCCCCATTGTTACATAGTCCAAAAAATTTTTAAATCCTTTTCAGCACCTGAATCATCCAAAAAGCAGATGTTCATGGGCACTTTCTCTATGAGTTGTTTCACAAAGTCCATTCTAAGGTTGCGGGTATGAAAAGGGCTTAATTTGCTCCTATTGAGATATTAAACTTGATTTAAACAAGTTGCACAGATTTAAACTTTATAAGATGAAGCTCATTATGCCCCTAGAAGAGCGAAAGAAGAATTTGGTGCAATCCTCCTTTGGGAGTTGGACTTAAAACAAGCATTCAACATGCATGTAACAGTTGTAAATAGCAACGACTAAATATTCATAAGGTTCACACTATTATTTTGGCTTTTCGCCCAATTCGCCTTATCCACTCCGAAAAGACGGTGAGAAGGTGTAACGACTATCCACCCACCTACTTAATTTTCAACTTGTTTGCAATAAAACCACAAAAAACTAAGGATGGGAAAATGTTAGATTCATTTGAATTTTCCGAGCCTTTGATTACGGTAAGACATAGACTGGAATGTACTAAAACAAAGGAACCACATAGGCAAATTTCGAAGGTGGGTTACATGGTAAAAGTTAATTAGTAATAAGCGCAACTTACTAGTAGTAATTATTATCCCTTTTGTGCCGTGATTCCATTTTCGATGCTTTTTAATTTTGATACGCTTGTTTAAATCATTGTTAATTTGGCTGCAGCTTAGGTGGATGTGTGTGGGTCCAACATGGTCAAGTCGACCACGTGCGGTAGGATGTGGTCGTGATTCTATTCGAGAAGTCCTTCTCTGTATATGACTTACGACCAGACGGTTAAGACAGAGCCATAAATCAGGCGCGAGCTACTTACATGTTTGCATACCCGCCACCTATGCTTGCATAAAAGCATCGCCGAGCATTTTTATTGCACCCGTCGCCACTGCCTGTTTGGAGTGAACTTTCTACTATCGGTTGTTCGTTGTTTGATTTGGTTGTCTGCGTTGCTCACGCCTAGGACAACCGACTGCAACTTACTTCGCCAACATTGTCACTTCTGCTTTCCTGCATTGTTGCTTACTTACCTGGCAAAACACATCACGTGTCTAGTTAAGTAAATGTGGTCTTTTACCTGAGTTGATTGATGCCTGGCTAGTTAAACTAATTCCCAAGTATCTTTCAGGGAATAACTAGTAGGTTGATTCATTCACACACACTACGCTTTAGTAGGATGGCTTGTCAGTTTAATCCGAACTAAAGCATTATTTTTACGACACACAATTAAATTTTTAAATCCGGCACATCGTTTAGACCCTTAGGCAGTAAGTCGATCCTCAAAGAAGTGATTTTAAAATTTTATCACTGGAAATACTAGAGAATGGGTCGGAGGAGAAAAAAAGAATACATAGAAGTACTTTTGAGCTTTTTTGGCTATTAATCAGATTCTCAAATTGATAAACGTAGGTTCGAATAAAACGAGTGGATTATTTGTAAGGGTTGCTCAATTTGATTAATTTGGAATCATAGATTACTCAATGATAATTTCCATTCATAAATTTTGGGCTCAAAATTGTTCTCGGGCTAATAGCTTAAGAATGCCATTTGAAAGACGAAGAAAGCTATATTTCTGATCGGTTCAGCAAAGCCAAAATTTCTGTGCCATTGTTTTAAAGTGCTTCAACTGTTTCGAGATTCTAACTTTTTATTGAACAGTAATGATTGATAGGCAAGGAACTTGTAGCTTTAAATTTTGATTTTGATGAAGTTTTCCAGCAATTTTTAATACCTCAGAATGGTATGCAATTATTTGACTGGTTGCAAATTATTTAACAAAAATTTTGTCGTTATAAGACCTCATTAAATCGACAAGAGCCTACGCAATTAATAGTCCCGAAACTTTTGTAATGTAGGGGAAATAACATTAAAAGGAAAGATTTATGAAGATATGAGCCAATTGAGTTCAGATGGAGAAACAAAAGCAGCATCAGGAGCTATGCATTGTAGAATTATCCTTTAATATGCTAACCAAACACAAATGATAATCTGTGGAAACCGATTATTAACACATAGCAACTGCTTCAGATGGAACGAATCTAATGGTAAAATAATGTTAGTGCCCATGAGTTTAACTTGAAAATCGGAAGGTTTGCATAGACTGGGTCCAAGGCAGGAGATTGCAGTGAAATGAGAGCCCTTTGGGCTTACCAAAACTTAGACAATTTTTAGCACTTCAAATGGGCTCAATGGCTCGAGCACGTATTTATGAGTTCTGAATTTTCGACTAACCAAATATGTGGTGTTCCACCCATCAGAAAACGCAAGGCTGAGAAGTAAAGCAGATGGAGGCTCTTGTACTCATACGTAGGAGCGTGTAAGTTGGAACTAGTCTTACCGTCCTGAGCGCTAACGCACTAAACACATTTAATTTGACCGAATCATAGCGAAAGATGAACTGTTTTGGTACGATTAAATTATTTGAAGCTTTGAAGGAATATGCTGACTACAAGAACACCTTTGATTGCCTATTGTAATATAGTTCAGCTTATTTTCAAAACACGTAAATGTCTACTGCATAAAAGTCGAGACCCACTAGCTTCTGGTCTTAATTGCCTAAATGAAGTCACTGTAAAATAAAATATACAGAGTTGCACAAATCATCCAGTGCTTTGGGCGGGATTAATTCCACCTTACCCCACAATAGGGTAAAGGTTACATGAGCTTTTCACTAGATTTGCATGCACATGCAAAATAATATAAACATCGAAGTAACAGGATTCGAGAAGTGACTAGCATACAGCATTGTGACTTGTAAAATCTCGCCAATTCATAGAAATCAAAAAGCGACAAAAATGTAGAACCAATTCATGATTATATGGCTGTGGCAGTGGAAGCATGAGTTAAGTTGTCAACCAGACTAAAAAGCCAAGGAACTCTACCCACATGTGCACAGTTATTACACTTGTCAATTATCAGTCGACGTTATTGGATGGGAAATGCCAACCTATATCATTTTCATAGTGAGTAAAACTAGATCGCCACTAATTTTCATATTTGTTGCAAATGGTATTCCACTACCAACATTTTTTGCTTAGTAATGCGAGATTTTTAACAAGTTGGAGAGTTAGGATTTGAATTAACATCACCAAATTTGATGGCCTAGTAGGATTTTTAATCATAGGTCGTAAAAATAGGCTTGTAACATGATGTAGGTGAAGCCTCAAACTTTGGCGCATTTTGGTGAAAATGCTTTAAAAATTGGTATTCTGCAAAAAATTAAATGAGTTTTACCTCAAATGCCATAGTGTTCGAAAGAGAATCAGGGTTGCGATTTTGACTCCAAACAATGAGAGCTGGTTAATTACTTCCTCTTGTGAAACATATAATAAGTGGGATCTGACCAACTTTGTAGAAACTCAGTGATGACAGAATGGAGAAGGATTCTCAACCAGTCTCAGATCTTTGGTGATAATCTTAGTAGTTGTAATACTTTGCTTTCTCGGACTGCCGGTTTCGGTCACTCGGGTGACCATTTTGCACTAGTCAGTTGGCTGGCCTTTGGGCCATGTCAACAGCCCTAATCACTCTGTTTCCAGAATATATGTATTATCCTCTAGTACCATGCCTTCTTTTACCTCAAAGGAAGTCTCGGGACGCTACATTAATGGCAGCAGAAGGCGGACCCGACTTTGATGGATTTCTATCCTGATCCATACCGCTTGTGGGAAAATTTGGCGGTGTGAAGGAAGTGCACGTGCTACAAATGGGAGAATCTTCGACATCCCATAGCAGAAGAGTTGAGATCAACGTCCATCCTCGGCACATCCCCCATTCCCGTGTTCTGCAAGGATGCTATTAACAACTGAAGCGACACTAGCCGTGAACTCCAAGTCCAGCAGAAATGCTAAGAGGGCTCGGCGACGTTGTGGTCAAGCATCCGCCATTAGCTCTCTCTTAGGTTCGCAGCAACTCGCCGCTCTTCACCGAAATGTGTATCTACAGACTAGAATGTGCAGGACGCCGTTTCTATGAGGCTCGAAAGCCCCATTTTCTCAGGGTCCTACGATACCCTCGGGTTTATTCCACGGCATCAAAAATCCTGTAATCATAATGTGTTGTGCTTGTCTCGATCCATTCGAAAACTTGGTTTCATGCCTCCATCATTTCATTAGGGTACATTATCGTGAGAGAAGAATTTAGAAATACACATTTGGTGCACCGAGTGCTACGCGGAAATTATGGCACTGCAAGAACACATGCACTTGAATCTCGAGGATTGGTACGGTTAGCTCGTAGGTGCTTCTTGCAGCACTGATCACGTTGTGATGGGTGACACGGGAGGGTTACCGAGGGGCGCGTCGGGGACGACGCTTGAAAGAAGAGAGGAGCTGTGCAAAACTTTTTTATTCAGACTGTCGGTTTCGGTAACATGGGTGGCCATATTGCACTAGCCGGTTGGCAGGCCTTTGGGCTATGCCAGCAGCCCTCAATCCCTCTGTTTCCAGAATGTATGTATTCTACCCTAGTATTATGCCCTCTTTTACCTTAAAGGAAGTCTCGGGACGCTACAGTAATCATGGATTAATTTTACGTAGGTTTGTGTTTCAGCAATTATTTTAAGGATAATTTCAAAACTAAACATAATTTTGTGGGATATTTTTAAGCCATTAATATCCACCACATTTATTCAGATTTAAAATGGGGGAGTTCACCACTTTCTACTGCAGAAAAGGTACTTAATGCTACGATTTAATTCCCCATGGATGTGTGGATTGTCAAATCATGTTCAGTGGTTAATTGGTTACTAAGCTGATTCCAGTAGCAACGTTTGGCGGATCTCCTATTCCGCTGGATATTTTTGGTAACAAATGAATTAGCAAAATTAGTTCAAACACTTATTTTAACTGTGACTGAAACGAGATCGGATTCAAGAGATGGCCATTTCTGGGCTTTAAAGCGAATGCAAATGAAATTCGCATGACCGAATATTTACCTGTCCCAAAAAGGAAAACCAAATAAGTTGTTTTTAAAAATCCAGTTATTATGACAAATATATGGATAAATATAAATATATTTTTAGTGTAAATGTGTATGTGTAATGTATATTTGTATGTAGATTCAGATGTACATGAATAAGCAAAACAACATAAATATATTTATGAATGTACATAAAATATAAATGCAAAGCCTTATGCTTTTGTCGACTACACATTATTACGTCCTAGCATTTTGTCGTCCTTCATTTTTGGGCAAGCGCCCTGGTGTCACATTGGTGACAACGGAAATCGAAATTATTCCTAAAGAGCAAATATCTTGATTTCTGCTTCCAAGTGATAAACAGCTGGGCGATAAAAGTGCATATTGCCAAGGATGGGAGAATCGGTGACGTCCCACAACAAAAGGGCTGAACATGACGTCGACATCTGGTAGCTGCTCCGGTCCCGTGTTCTGCAGGAAAACCATACACAGTGGAAGCTACACTGGCTGAGAATTACACGAAAAAGTTTGCCACGAAGCTGCTTATCTTTTTTCGCATGAAGAAATCAACTAAATTGATAGAACTCAGGCAGACGTTTCTAAGCAGCTCTGAGGTGAGAACAGCGTGGAAGGGAGGAATAAACACGAAATCCAATTTTCACCGAATTGGATTAAAATTCTTCCTTTGTTATAGGACCGCTTTTGGGCCAGCGTTCCCTACGACTAGTTGTGGACATGCGCAACAGCTAGCACAATCCTCTATTCCTCAACATGGTTTCAATACAGAATGAATCTCCAGATCCAGTAGAACTACTGGGAGGAATCACAGATGTGGCGATCAAGTATGTCCTCTGTTGGAGAGAAAATTGATGACTGACACAGTTGGCTCGTGGGTGTTCTTTTCGAGGGACGGCATTTTGTTTACTTCTCAGATTCGGTAAGAGGACTTTGTACCTTTCCACCTTTGCCAGGTGGGCTGGCTTCTAGGCCATGTCAGTAATTCCAGACTCTGATGCATGTCAAATGTATGTGTCCCACCATATTAGTGATTTCTTTCGTCTTCAGCGAACTCTCGAAGCCCAATGTTAAATAAATGGGTTACATGTTTATAGCTTGCTTTCTAAACCACTTTCTTAAACCGCCCTCTACAAGACTAAACTCGTAAAGCATGAATATTGCATTCTGAGCGCACCCTTCAAGCACCGCCTCGAGTTTCATTACTTCATGATAGTTAATGTCAAAACATTCATTAAAAAAAGAACAATTGCGATAACCAATAAGCCTCAATCTGAACCAGTGTATCTGATATCTATGGACAAAAGTTCATCATCGCTGTCACTGGATTGCTGGGAGGAATTCCGATCAACTAGGGGGTTCTCTATAACATACGCCGGGTTTTTGCGCCATTCAACAGTACTGCTCGATCTGGGCAGGCGGTTATATCCACAGCGATGCAAATTGATCAGTGGAATCCTAAGCACCTTTCGAAAAGGAAAGTTCAATTCGGAGGTCCGTGCATAGGTTAGGATTCGATAAGGCCAGGAGAGGAGAAATATTGTGGCTAGAATGAAGGTCTTCTGACGAAATAGAGCAGATTTATGCTTCACCACCAAAACTGAAGGTTGAATTTCCGCCTCGTTATGCAATTGAAAACCTACCAAAGCAGAAAAACCGAAGTTTTTCTAAAAGTCTAATAATTAAACCATTCAATGAGTAAAATCAATTAAATGGTATCCATAACAATGGTTTCATAATTGCATTATTGACTATTCGCGAAAAATGGTTTTGTAGTTTGGTGAACTGATTTAAACAACGCCTAATGTGGGAAAGTGGGGAACTAGTTTAAGATTGTTGAAACTCATTTTACTTAAATGCTTCCAGTTAAAATAAGCATTCAACTTGGTTATGAGCAGGGTTCGAGGTGACGCTAAATGTAATAGGCAATACAGTGAAAAAGCTGAGAAGAGACAACTTTTTCATCTGAATGGTGTCACACGGCACGCTAAGCGGAATCTACATTGCCCATGAAGGGTCAATATTTACCAATTAACTAATAGTACGATCCCTTGGTGGAAAGACCTGTTGTTTAATGCTAGTGATTCTTCGCAGAACACCAGGCTCCTCTGTATTTCCATGGCCTCTTCGAAGCCCCCTTGCATCAATTACTTACCCTTCACCCTCTGCAGTGGTTACAGTTATAAAACTTGACTTCAATTGATTGGGTATATGGCTGACTTTTAGCACAGCACTTATCAAGTGGATAGTTTCGGCTTCACTACTCTTGTAAAACTTTGTTTGTTTAACTCCTCGCTTCGCTAACGATAACTACTTGGAGTTCCGCCTTGGTTTTTCCTCAGGGGAAAGACTCGGAACGCTAAGTCCTCATACCTTTAGCATATCCAATCGTTTTGACTCTTTACAAAAATCCGACTGTAGGAATTAATTCAAAGTCTATTTTTGTCTGCATACACAAATACTATCCGCAATGTGTTACATGGTTACCATGGCTGTCGGTCTCGCAACACAACTAAACTATTCGTTTACCAAAGTGCTACCTCAAAAGTGTTTGTTTTATGCACCATATGCTTGTAAGGGCCATATGTTCCCATGCCCTTCTTCGGGTACACATACGCATTTAGAGCCATTCGCATCCAGATACCAGGCGGAGCGTCTTCCTTTTTCTATGCTTAATCCATGCGTGTCTTGAATTTTTTGAAAGCCCCAAACTAATTCCTAGTCCCGACTTAAAAGCATGATAGGACTATTATGGAAATCATCTGAGCACTACAATGCAAAGCAAAATTTGCGAAACCATCAAGTGGCTGATGCACATACAAACATTCAAGAAATGGATAGAGGTGCGAGTTCTGCTTTGTAAAAAGTTGTTTTTATGTTTTGGATCTGCTATTTACTTGAGTATTATAGACTACAAATGCACATGCATACCGCTGAAACAAACCATCTTATCATATCCACGGTTGTTGACGAATTCTGCTCAGATAAAGTGTTTGTGGGCAATTGGGATAAAAGATAAGTTTGGAGCACATAAAAACGCAGTTGGCTTTCACAGGGTTGAAAGAAATAACGCAGTTATGAGGTTGCATTTACAGAACTGCTTACTTTATGAAATCGATGGCGAGTACCGTTTCTATCATTGACAACTAAATCCCCGTTTATCACCTCTATATCCCAAGTAAACGACTAGGATGACTTTTGCTACCATTGATAAAGATTACTCGTTGAATGTGATGGAAAGCGACGTAGCGATATGGTGGTGACTTCCACAAGATTAAGCCATGATAGCGACAAACACCCAGCAATTGAATTTTGTGTCAAGTAATAACTCCTGCTAATCAGCTTAATTAATAAGACATTAAAGATAAGGTTTTTGAAAATAAATCGTTTTGTGAGCACTCAGAAAAATTTGTCGGACTCTTATTTGAAATTAATGTGTTACTACCTTGGAGCAAGTTTGCCAGCTATATATTAAGAAAGGGCGCGCTTGTAATCGAGTAGACAGTACTCTACTATCACATTTTGAATTACTGTTAGAGAATTGCTTACCCTGCCTTCTTTTCGCAATCCCCCTTCTAACTAAAAGTCAAATTAAAGCCTTGTCAAAATGTAACTACGAATGTGAACACTGATCGTTGCAGTTCCAAATTATAATTAATGCTTTACACAGTATGTAATTGGGAAAGTTAATTTGGAAGCAACAACTTCACGGCGGTGAAAAATAGAACAAGCGAAACTACTTGACTCAAGTTACCATGGAAATAAGTAGCCAAATAAGCTTGTTGGATTTGTTTGGTAGGCTAAGCTCATACGATTATGGGTGATCAGGCAGATAAGCTTCATCGTGTCTCTATTTACCCGAAGGCTATAGCTAGGCGTTTACCATCAACTGTGCGGGATGACAGTTCCCACTTTTCCCTTCATCGAATGCAATTCACTACTGTTGTTTGGTGTATCTGTGACACCATCAAAAGGAAAGATTTTCATAAAATTTTAGTTGTGTAAACATAAAATGAAGTACTTTTCGGATGCTAACCAAACTAGTTTGCTTAAAATGAGCAAAAAAATAACCATATTACATTTTTTGAAATTTAAGGGATAAACATCCGTTGGTTAAAAACGACCTAACCCTCTGTCTCTACACAAAACACACGGAGATATTTTGTAAGTTAAACATGTGTATTGGGAAAAGGTTTTGTTTTTTAGATAGGATCCTGGGATAGGACCTTCGTACATTGTAAAATTCATTGGTTTCAAAACTTCAAAGCATACTAAAAATTGGAAGTGAGTTACTCAAAACAAAAGTGAGAGATTTAATGGATACCCTGACGTGATAAGCTAATGCGATACCAATAAGTTAAGGCATATTTTAGCCATTTAGGGCTCAGCACCTCATCCTAATCTTGACGCTGTTACGTGAACCATATCAGCTGTCGAGGGGACCTGAAGTGGTGTCTGTGCACTTTTTTGCTTTCATCGTGGCTGATGGTGGGAGAGTTTGTGGCTTATGCTAGCCTAATTATGCAATGTGAGCAAAGGGTTGGAAGGCCTAATTTTAAACTATTTTGATTTGAAAACAAAGCGCAAAATGGGTCACCACGATAGTTTGGCAGTGCTTCCCATTTCAATAACTGTTTCATATTTAATTGTTCAGATTTCAGGCGCACCAGGAAGTTAAGAAATAAGGGCACTAAGTTCCATAAAAGTGAGCACAAAAATTTTATGAGTCTTATAAATATGAAAGGTTGTTTTATTTAAATCCTGCGGAGCACAGAAACCCACCATTCGATGTTAATGGAAACAACTTTAAGGGATATTTTTGCCTGAGTTAAAACAGAAGTCCATCAAATAGTTGGTAAAGTGGATAAACTATTATGAGAACTATCAGAACAGCTTTGCTTGTAATTGTAGGAATCGACATTAGAGAGGAGTTCTATAACTTTTTAATAAAAAAGGTGAATAGGATGAGTTCCAGGCCCGTTTCCACTGCACGTATTCGAACTATTTCCTCCCCAAAATATCAAAAATATAGTTAAACTACCCTTAATCGGTTCGCTAATGAAAGAAGGAAAAGGTGCTTATTAATTTTACAACATTGTGCAAAACTTCGTTGGCAGACCCTTCAACTAGTTTTTACGATAAAGGGGCATGAGGAAAAAGCGAAATCTGTAAATGTCAAGACTTCTGGTAAAAAGTTATATTAACGCACCTTCTTTTATCCCCATAAAGTCATCACTGGACTGCTGTAGTTTCATGAAATTGCTTTTATGCTCTTCATATTTCTGTCTGGTGGCTTCATCGGCAAAAATGAATTCCTTCACAAACGTCAACTGGACTGCAGCGTCCCAACACCCGTCCCATCTAATCTTCGGCGACTTGTCACACCATACGTAATTGAAAGTAGTGGTCTCGGTGATGAAATGCTGTTTCACGGAAGTAATAACTCGGTCATGCGTTTCTGCGCTCAACACCGCAGCTTCGCCACTATGCAAACTAGTCTTCATGCCGGCAGCAAAGCGGACTTCTTCTGTATACCTCGGACGACAGTGGCATCTGCGTCGTCGACGTCGGACATAGTGGTAGGAAAAGCAGAGCCACCACAACTTGGGATCGTGCTTTATTCCCATAGCGATGCGGGTGAAGATTTGGGTGAATTTAGTGGCCGTAGCGAGCTCCAATCTTGTGCGGCAGTTGAGACATTCAAAGAGGTAGACGAGGTAAAGCAGAAGAAGCATCATTGCGGCAAGAGAGTAGTGGACGGGTTGGCACACATCCCTTGACGACAATCGTAAGAGGTTGAAACACCAGACCAGGGAGGCGAGGCAGAGGAGAATTAGGACAGTCAACAGCAGGCAACGCCACTCCTCGCAGGCAAAGCGAATTACATGTGTCCAGCGTCTGCTTTTAGGACTTATCTTGTCAAAAAAGCAGGAAAGGTGTGTTCAGGTGCTTACAACTGCCCAACTCACTTGTTGGCGTGTTAGAATTAAGATTAGCAAGTGGATATCACATTTTAGGCTTTTAATGTGATCGAAGATGGCAATTTAGTCTGATTGCAATGCGAGTGATTGTGAAGTAAGACCTTGTGAATCCAAACAATGCCATAAACATAAAACGTTCACGAACCTTATTGACTTACAGTGGTAAAGATATTTTTTTCTATTTGTAAATTGAAGTGGAGAATTTTTTCGCATTAGTGATTGAAGATCTGCAGATGAAACCAATGGGTCTCAATCTACCAAACGCAGTCTCAATTAATGCATTTTATGCTGCACAAAGTAGCCTATGCTATTATTCGGTGGCAGTGCGTAGGACATGCAAATCATTACTTATGTGTCAAAAAAGATAATGCACGCAGCCATGGAAGTGTGTAGTTTTGTTTCAGCAGCTGAAAAGAATATTTATTTTAGAATTCGGTAGGAGGTGGGACATGCATTGTTTCATCATAAATGAGCAATGTATTTAATGTTCATTTTTATTTTTATAATGATGGTAACAACTCAGGCCAGCAATGTGGTCCAGCCTCGACGAACTGCAACAGCTGAATGTGCCACATCCTTAGAAAATTTATCTCAAGGTTAAACAACAGCACGCAGTGCTGAACAGCTCAGGTCATTTTAACTGCAGCAGTGCGACTCTTAACAGCTCGGGTATAAGCGAGATAGACGACACATTCGTTACTGAACTTCTATGGAGATTTAACTGAGACGTCTTTAACGAGGCATACCAAGTTGGCGGATCCACTGTCGCTGAAGAACAGAAAATAGCATCTTTAGTGGGGCCAGAGTCTAAATCTGTTAGGCTCATTTCCTCGTGTTTCCAAATATGCAGGAAGCAGACTTGTTTACTTTACCCATTTTACCTGCATCAAACCCTATATCGGATTTCTATTTCATGGTAGAAGGTAAGCATACCGTGAATCCATTTGCATTTCTTGCAGCTGTTTTATGCCTATGTCACGTTGATGTGATGGGATAAATACCAGTTTTACCTTTGTGCTCTGTGCTCTATTTTGATGCTTAAAACTTCTGGTGTCCTGATTTGCCGCCTTCTTACTTAAAGATAGGTAGTCAAACTTATGCAAGGGCATCTCAACATCCCTCTTGTGAAACGTTATTACTGTGATGGCGAGATGAGAATTATTCCCAGAAATTACTGTTTTTAACACTTCAGTGAATTTATCCCCTCGAGAAATGGCTTAGGTGAAACTGATCCTATAAATAGAGATGATTTATTATCGTGAATTGTTGGGAGAACTGGCTCATATGCTCGACGCCACATCCAAAAAAATGCTTTATAGTTAATTAATTATGTAAGCAAATTTTAATGGCACTTTGGGGTTCAAAATACCCTGAAAAATTGGTGCATAAATCATCTAAAAACATCACTTACACAAACGCCACATCGGATTTCTGTAGTTGCAGTAAATACTCTTAGTGTGGTAGAATGACAGGGTTGCGAAAAGCGTATGCTGAGATGCCACCAATAAGACAATCATTTTATCAAAAGTGACGGCCTTTATGCCTCAAATATCACCAATAATGACACGTTCCGTTTTGTTTTTGGACCACATGCTCTTATTTCTTTTAGTCATGATTGAAAATGTCTAGAACTTCATTTTCGGTTGCATGATTTCACTTTTATACAAAATCACAAAAGAGAAAACCAGTCAAGATTGGAATGCCAGCTTAGCAGCATTGCA
This sequence comes from Taenia solium, assembly GCA_001870725.1. Lineage (NCBI taxonomy): Eukaryota > Metazoa > Platyhelminthes > Cestoda > Cyclophyllidea > Taeniidae > Taenia > Taenia solium. The sequence continues at coordinate 136,414 of MIEF01005501.1, read as the reverse complement.
AAGAAAAGCAGTTTAATTACCACAAACAAAATGGTATTTCGACATTTGAGAATGCTCTTTGGTGACTAAGTTGCCTAACAGTAGTGATACGTTTTGTGTGTTCTGTTTAATTTACTGATTTAACTCATTGAGTACTTCAGGTGAGGTACATTCCAATCACCGTGAGACTAGGGTTAAAGAGCACAAGCCTTAAACATACCACATTGTTGTTCAAGCCAATGTTAGCTTCAGCTATCCCATCAGAAGGTGCCATCTGAGAAGCAGCACAATCCCCTATAATCGCCGAGCCTTGAGTGTCGCGGTAGCATAAATACTAGCGGGTGAGTGAGCGGCCTCGCGCTTCCCCATCCGCACGCTGCAGGCTACATACGCACGCACGCACACATGCATGCACGCACGTGCGTACTCACCCATGCACACAGGCTTGATTACCTGTCTGTCCCACCAACTTCACACCTGGTCAGGTGCGAGTGCGCCTTGGCTACTGCTGCTAGGGCTGGACAACGCAAGGAAGCGAACTCGCCCAACCGTCCACCATGTTGCTCTTGCAAAGTGCAACAGGAGGCGGAATCTCGTTACTGCTCAGATGAAAAATGTGTCAATCGAAACACCGTGGTATGAAAGCAAAGTTAGCATTTATATGAGAATATTCTTGATGACCCCCAGTGGGGCATAGCGGTCACAACGTTTACAGGGAAATAAAACTAGCTTTAAGACCAGTGCTTAGTGGCGAGTAAAAGCAAAACATCTATTTCAACAGATGATTACAGTGATTTTCGTAAGGAAGTTTTGTTTAACAAAAGCACATCACTTAGAATTAACAAACTACGGATTCTGGGAGGCTACTAGTGTAAGTTGCTTTGCTGTAGCAAAAGCTTCATCAATTTCGACTGCACTTTTCCATCACACGTATCTGTGATAGTTCACAAGCAATGCTCCATTGGTGAATTATGATTCCATATGAATACTTTCTTGAGTTTCAAAAGGTGACGCAACTAAAGTATAACGGGCATTTATAATGCTTTTAATCGCTGAAAGACCTTAAAACTCGCTGTATCACATACTTCGAGTTAATGGACAATTGCATTATAAAGGAGTTCTAATTCAAACTTAGTAATATTACAAATGGACAAATTCTAATTTTTTACCCGAGTTTCACTTCACTGAGGATAAATGAAGAATTAACACAACAAAGTGTTGCATCATTGGAAAGACAAAATAACTACTTTGTAGGTAAATTGTATTCACTATGAGAACATATTCTCTTCAGTGGAGAATCTAATTATGTGGAGGATTTCTACGGCTTAGCCAAACTATGAGAGGTTTTCTTTTATCACTAGACACTGCCGAATAGGAATTTGACCCTGAGCATTAAAATTACGAAACTAATCCCGCGCTAAATGCATGGTGAGGTCAACCTTAAAATTTACTCCCTCAGTATTTCAGACAACCAGTGGATTTAGTGATACTTGATTATAACTGAACACGTGTTTGTCATATTAACTTCAATCTTCTGTCTTCATTTTAAAGCACCCAGTGCAAATTAAAAATGGCCTCGGGTGGAAATAAATCGTGGTCATGATGTTTGATTAGCTCAAGCCAAATACTACACGCCAATAATTTGATGCGATCTTATCACTACGTTGCCGTAGCAACGCTTTACGATCTACCCATTCACCGTAAGCTGGAGGGATCAATGCAAGCTGTGATTCGCCCCTTAAGTAAAATACCTTCCTTCTGTTTAGACTGATAGAAAAATGTATGGATTGAGACTTCGTCACAATTTAATGGAAAGAACTAGCTGCTAGTAGAATCGCGCTTGGCCATTTAAAAATCAAATTTGCGAAACTTCGGGCTCAACCACTGGCAAGCCCAAGGACAAGTTTAGCTTCACATTTCATTAACGGTAATCATGCTTGTTTGCTATCAGAAACAACAAACCTCAGGTGTTTGAAAGTCCAGAATCTTAAATTTCACCATGTTCCGGTGTTTAAAGTTAAATGTTTTGTGGAAGCGCTGTTTCATTAAGCGAACCGACAACAACGTGTTTCTGTGATCTTTATGCACAAGCCAAAATACCTCAGATTACTACTAGGCTAAAGGGCTTGAGTCAATTTTCCACGAAATAAGATTAAACATAGCTAAACACAATTATCCGTGGGACTGTGCTTCAGGAAGTTTTGCTTTGAGCTGGTAAAATTAATTCTGACCCGGTTGTACATCCATCTCTTCATTGATTCATATCTAACTTCAAGGAATCCCTCACTTTGAGTGGATACAGGAGTTGCCTTTTTTAGGATTTCCTATTTTGTAGAAATTTTTTGATAAACACCTGCGCTATTCGCCGACAAGCCACCTTTAACTGGGTTAGCATTTTTTTCCATTACGGCGCCGACCCGTTCCGAGATTCGAAAGCACCAAATCCCCATAAATTATCCATCTTTGTAAAAGATAATGGAAAACATTAAATCATCTTTATCTCCGACAGCTGCCATTTAGACACAGTAATTACCTAGTTCCTATTCCAGTGCCTGCCATATCACCAGGCAATTTCTAAATTTTGAGGTAAATGATTCCAACTCCATTTTATTCAGACATTGTGTCAAATACTAGATCCAGATAAAGCATTTACGCTTCTAGGCATGCCGAAAAGTTTATAGTGCTGGCCAATGGGTTCAGTAGGAGTCTGCATTTGACGAGGGGTTAATGGACCTTCTCTTTATATTCTGCCAGCTTTAGCTTCTCTAAAAAATCTCCCGACTGAATTAAAAATGGCGAATGCGTTGCAAAAACGCAGCTGAAATAAAAGAAAGGAAAGTATGCAATACGACAAGTCTATTGAAATGGTAAGATATACTTATAGGCCTTTTCGGCGAAATCGTGGGGAGGAATCTGCTTCTGATGCACTCGCATGCAAGCTAATTACGTAAAATTTCGTTTTGACTGGAAAAACTCAGCGAATCAAAACCTTTTTGGGAGTTTTGACCCCATGTAATAAAAGATTACTTTTGTATTTTTCAGTAAAAATATATTTGTTAATTTGGTAAACATTAAGAAGCATAAATTATTCCAATGCGTAGAATACGTTTAAATTCCAATTGTAAACAAAATCAGGGATTCTAACCAGTTAGGGAAAAATAACATCCTGTCGTCTTATGGCTTTTAGTTTTTTTTTAACAAGAAGTCTCAGTGCATAATATTGTTCCAAAGGTTCCTTTTTCCAAAACACTACTCCCAAAGCAGATCATGAAGTCAATGAAAATGAAGGACTTTTGAGCCACTTGACCTATTGGAAGAAAATATAGATCCGGATTTTCCTCTTTTACTTAAACCATTGAATCCATCACTAACTTGTTTTTGCATTTCAAGCGGTTTCAAGATGAGCATTGCAAAATTGAGGGGTGAAATGGCAGTCATGGGTGTGTGTAAAGCGCCTTTTAACCCTCTCTTCCGTGGATTAATAAGCCTTGATGGCAGCACGCATGGCGCATAACCTATCGCAAATTTCATGATATTTAGGGCCGAAGTTATATTTAACTAAACAAGAGTAGTTAATTAACTAGGGGCATGAACCCTGAAAACATAATGAGATTAATCGTGCCTTAAAAATCAAAGTTTCTTAAGTATGTTTAAAATTTAGGCAGATGGCGGGCAATGCTACGCAATAAATAGAAATGAATAACACCCGAAATCTTCTAAAAGTGACTTTAGTAAAGGGGAAGAAACACGCAAAGAAGCCGCAAAAGCCATCGCAATTTGTTAAGACGAGGCTACTTAAATATTCCATGAATAGCAAACCAGTGGTTTTCGGCGTCAAAACAGATTAAAATGCACCCATTTCTACAATAGCATATTCATCCGTATTCGCGCAAAAGAACCTTACACAAATGGCGATGTTTATTTTTTGGATTACAAACTTTTAACCTACAATTTTCATCAAGAGTAAGTGGGACGTGGACGGGATATTCAAGTTCTGTCCTTCACAAAATCGCAAATGGTTTAGTAGGCATTGCACCTCCACAATAATCAAACCTTCATTGCATCATAACCCGATCAGCCCCATGTCACGTCAACTGTCATTTAGCTACATGAGGGAAGATTTTGGGGCTGGGCTTCATTTTGCGCCTTCCACTACTTGCCACGTAAACAGCCTCGTTGAATTGCTGTTAGCACTGCACACCTCGCATGCACCCCAGGCCCTCCCCCATTCACTTGGCACTGTGGCCTCTGTGCATTTTCAGATGCAGCCGTCCTTCACGAAGCCGTCAGGTGGCCTCTACTCGGACACCAGTACGTGCTACTACGACTACCGGAGGTCGCGATGTTATTCCCGTTTCTCCATATGCACTCGGGTCCTCACGAGGACTTCGGACGGTGACGCGTCGGTCTGCACACTACGCGCGATCAGACGACTACATGCCACCCCACAGCTGCTCCAACACATCCCTCCTCATCTCCACCCCATCCTCTACAAGGCGCAGCTAGTAACCAGTTTAAAAGAGGCTGCCGGAAATCCCACTAAACATACAAATTTACTACCTACCAGATTCTAGCGTCAAGGAGTACCTGTATTATCCCTTGGGAGGTGTTCGAGCAGTCTGCTTGAAATGCTTCTGTATCCTGCCTAATATAACATTTGAAACGGTATTTTTCTTCGCCTTTGATGAATTATAGAGTGTAGATTTCTACAATATTATCCTAATTCAATAATGTGGGCAATATTCTTGCTTGCAAGCACTACTGTATGATCCTACACTGTTTTCGAATGGCCAATTTGTGAGCAAAACCATTTCCATCTAACCCATTGCAATAACTTTTAAAGTTCAATGGAACCAAATTGCGGAAAGTTATGTAACTACTTTTCCTGTTAATAAAATACACCTTCACCATAACACGAGCTTTGAATAGTGGACCCGCATGTTTGCATTCGGAAAGTTGCTCAGCAGTAACCCTGGTAATCACATCCGACTCATTTGCACCAGATCGCTGCAATTTACTTCCACTAGCTCATGAGGTCCTCATTCACACATACTGGATAGGCAACACTTTACAAATTATAATTGAATACCAGAAATGCCTTAGGAGTGGGCTAATTTTAATTTTAACTTTGCCAATGGAAAAAGTCTACGCCTCCACTTTTAAATAAAATTTAATCATAAGATTATAAGTGAAAACTCATCAACATTCTGGTGCATTTTTGCTGTTTTGCAGTAAATGTGGTTATGGTGATTTATTTCCAAATTTATTAAAGATGGGACTAAATGAGGAATTTTACTAGAATGGTGAAACTCAGGGACTTTTGGCCAACACTTTAAGCCTTGGTCCATTTCCATGTGTTCGGATCTTTATTATCTGCTGCATTAGTTGTGTTATAAAGTAAAATCACAAGAAAAATTGTGCATCAACCCCAACTCTATGCTAAACAGGCATTAAGTTTTCAACCCTGAATTGCCTTGCATTTTGAATGGGAAACTCGCGATTTTGAAGTCAGTTGAACTTCAAGATTAATAGGTAGCCATTAATGTCAAAATTAATTTGATTTTCGTAAAATGTCAGTTTTACTTTAATTGCGACCAAAAATTTGCAATTATTTATTTTCCAGTAATGCCAGTGGACTTTTCTACAAAGTGGGAATCAAGAACATAAAAAGAGATTAAAAAAATAAGTGCTCAGGTTGGCTTAAATGCGATGTTTTTTCCATGTAAGTCTAGTTGGAAGGCTACAGCTAAGGTTTTACCAACAGGCATAGAAATTATGAGCTATAAATTGTTATCAATACACGTACATGTACATTTAAGTTGATTAAGGTGACACCTCCGTTAAAACATTTTTTCCTCTGGAGCGCCTGGTGATGCAAGAGGTTGTTTACAGTGCAAGAGGGGAACATTGGTGGATTTTCAGACAATACACTGATGACCAACTTTACACTGCAGCTACCCTTAGTGCGGAGTTAAGCGGTTAGCCTTCGGTGCGGTCATAGGCACCTCATCAATGCCATTCACAATGTGTAACGAATTTTAGCGGGCAATATGTAGACAAAGGACTCTTTCAGTTGTGCTTTTCACGTTGGCAAGAAAGAGTTGGAAACAGGCGGACAATATGGACAGCTGTTGCAGTACTGGGGCCATCAAAAGGTAAAATCTGTGAACTAATTACTAAAGAGGTAGAATTCAATTCATTTACATTACTCTCTGCGTGTTTTCACAGTTATGCTAGACGTACACCAAGCAATTATGTGCACAAGTTGCGGCATCTCTTCAAAATCAGAAGGTCTTTAGTAAAATAGGACTGCTCAAAGGGACAGTGGACTGAAGGGGTAATTGCAATCACTTCACGGTTTGGAAAAGCAGTTAATGTACGTGGGTTCTATGTTCCATATAGACATGATGCCAAAAGGGATCTGCAAATATACACAATATGTACACTGGGAGGTTTGCTACTGACAAGAAAAGGGGGAGGAAAATGGAAAAGTGGGAGGAGGAGGGAGGGATGGAAACATTTTCAGGTGTTCAACGGTACTTCGGAGAGGAAAGGAAAAGAGAGGATAAGGGAGAGGTGGGAAGAGAGGGTAGTAGGGTCTAGTAGAGCCCTTGTTGACTGAAGCTTAGACAAGCGGAGAAGCGCTCCTCGTCGTCAGTTCGCGCGAGTTGCGCCTTGTGGAGGATGTGGTGGAGATGAGGAGGGATGTGTTGGAGCAGCTGTGGGGTGGCATGTAGTCGTCTGATCGCGCGTAGTGTGCAGACCGACGCGTCACCGTCCGAAGTCCTCGTGAGGACCCGAGTGCATATGGAGAAACGGGAATAACATCGCGACCTCCGGTAGTCGTAGTAGCACGTACTGGTGTCCGAGTAGAGGCCACCTGACGGCTTCGTGAAGGACGGCTGCATCTGAAAATGCACAGAGGCCACAGTGCCAAGTGAATGGGGGAGGGCCTGGGGTGCATGCGAGGTGTGCAGTGCTAACAGCAATTCAACGAGGCTGTTTACGTGGCAAGTAGTGGAAGGCGCAAAATGAAGCCCAGCCCCAAAATCTTCCCTCATGTAGCTAAATGACAGTTGACGTGACATGGGGCTGATCGGGTTATGATGCAATGAAGGTTTGATTATTGTGGAGGTGCAATGCCTACTAAACCATATGCGTTTGTGCAGCGTATATTATCTGTGGAAAGAGGTTGAATAGGGCTTAATATGGAATAAACAGCAACTTAAAATTGATGAATCCAACTATAAGTCGCCCGTGATGAGGGCATGCAATCATAGACGTTTATTTCAAAGAGTTACTGGTAGTCATGATGCATTGAGACATAATCGAATGCTAAAAGTGGCAATGTGTAAGTGTGTGGCACTTGTATTGTGGTATTCAGATAAAATACTTTTGTTCATTAGGCTGTTTAATCATGTTTTAAGCAGCTAACAATCAATTTTCTTATTCAGCGAGTGAACACTGACAAACAAACACATTTCCCTTTGTCTTTGACAAGCCAGCAATGCTCAGAAATATGTTCATATGGCAAAGTCGGTAAAAATTTAGCTTAAAAACATTTAAGCTATTTGAAATAATTTCACCATATATTTGCCCAAAATTGGGACATTGCACAGCTTTGCTATCAAAATTCGCCGAATTTTTCGAAATTTTTAGGGTACATTGAAAATACTTTACTTTGTTGTGATATTGCAAACTGCGATGCTGTGTTTCCCTTTTTGGGCACATAAGCTTTGAACCTGGTGAAATCCACGCTGCATCAGCTGAGAGCTTCACCAAAGGCCTTAAATTAATAACCTGATATTTTTACAACCTGCGAATGGGTGTGTGTTTTCGTTAATGCGTACATGTGGGATTGCTCTCTTTTCCCTTAGAAAATATCAACAATGGACCACCACCGAATGGGCTTATGACATTTTCCCGCCCCACACTTCGACATTTCAGCCAACCATAGCAACAGCTATCACTATTCCCCAACCCACCGTTTTTTTGCATGCTTTATCCATTTTCTCGCCAGCCGTATTTTGAAACAGATATTGACAAACAGCTTCGATGAGCCACGTCAACTAGGCGAAATAAATATTCTGCTTAAAAAATCGATTTAAAAATAAATAAAATCTGGTCAAGGCTATAAACCATACCTGACTTAAACGAATTATAAAATTGGCATTCTTTTGGTATCAAAACTTCCATACATTTACTGCTTCTTAGGACGGAAATGAGGAACATTTTGCAACCAAGAAAAGTTGAACTCTTCAGGATGATCAATAAACTGAGCAATTCTATTTAAAATACATGTTGAAATTTATAATGACTACAATTTATGGTACCTTGTTTGGAATTAATCGCTTTGGCGACGTTTCAATCCCAAACATAGACGTCTCGAATATCCATTAAATTTTATGCGCAAGGTTGATAACACAAACTTAAAATGGCAATTGTGAAGTAGAAAGTGGATTTAAAGGCTTCAAGGAACGCGTGCTGAGAAAATTGGAGAAGAATGGGTTCCCCTGTTACCATTGTGTTCGTTCCATAATGGATTTGCACTTCATGCGAATGCTACAATAAACTTAAAAGAAACACGCAAGGTTCAAGATATATTGGGCATATTCAGCATTTCAGATTCACCTTGCACAGTAATTTTCACCCGCGTTTTTTTGTGTCTGTGTGTGTGCGCGCATGCATTGGGAAGGGTGTGGGGTTCCATTAGCGCATTCTGTGGTGATAAGCCAGCAAAGATTCAGCCGTTGCCAACTTAAGTGCTGCCTGTTTTCCGTTTTACTGTGTCTTAAAAATTATGCAACCATCATAGCCGTGTCCTTTTGTTCAGGGGTGTTTGCCGCCAGAAGGTGCTCAACTGCTAAAGTTAAATGGCTGTGAGCGCCGTCCCAAAAATGCCACCCTTCAACTTACACGGCACAGCGAAGAAGACGGCAAGACTCGTCACTGCACCTTCTACCAGTATTTTTTGGCTGTAGTCCCAACAATTATACTTGTTGATTAACATTTTATTATTGTTGCAATAAATCAAATGTCAAATAGTGTAAGTTAGTGTACTTCTGGCACCCGTTTATATTATTCATAATGTTCCCCAAGCACTCCTTTCTTTGGCAGACTCTGCATCCAAAACACACTCTCACTCTCAACCCTTCTCAAATGTCACATAAAAGATGGTGTTCTTTTGCAGCCAATTTTGCGATGGCATTCTCATTATTTGTAGTTACATCACAGCATTCATTCGGAAACTTTCTTAGCGCACAGATGCTTAAATCCCTCTGCAGCCTTGCTATATACCACATTGACCTTATACTTGCAAAAAGGCAGTCACATAAGTCGAGAGTTCGGGCATTCACGTAGTGAGACTTACGGAACAGGCTTTCTCACCGCATGAGTACATTTTTAGGTAGAGGCCAGCGATTTCCGTGATAGTGAGGTCCTCTATCGTCTGACTCCATCCACAGCGTGTGATAACGTGCATCTCGGCTGGCAGATGGCAATATGGGCCCAATTCCTTGCACCCAGGTACCTCTATCCTAAAACCTGCGTTCAACACAACTAAAAATAGGTAGCTAGTTAAAGTGATTATACAGCACCTGCTTAGCTCTATGCAATTCCAACTCCTTAACTGACGATAGTATGCCTGGGTTTAAGCCTCTGAAAAGCTCTTGAATAGTTTTTATGTTAAAATGAGCATAGACATTTGGACTTGTGTTGAAGTGGTGGTAGATTATTCCCTTGACATTTATGTACGAAATCTAACTAAACATAACTTCATTTATAAAAAAACCTTCCTTGCTTACCAGCTAGGAGGTATTTGCCTTTGCGGCGAGGAAACATTGCTCTAGTTATGCCACAGTTTGTGCCCTGAATAAAGTAGATATCAACACGCTCATGTAACCGCAAAGATCCTTTAACAGAGTGAAGGACTTTGGTAGGAATGCTGGCTCCGGAATAGGGCCACCCGGGGTTGGAATGACTCCCACGTAGGCCATAGAATGGCTTCGATTCCAGGACATCTACTTCCGCCAGTACAACTGGATTTATAGAAATACAGGGAGTGTCAATGCTTTACTATCCTCCCTCGTTAAAAATGTGTTTGGCTGTTTGCTAAGCTGGCTTTTGAACTTATAACAAAGCTGAATTCTAAAAGCAGAATTGACTGTAAATGAAGGCAAAACGATCATTTTAGTGGGGTGAAAGAAAGAATCAGATTCTATTATCCCCGTTCGTTCAATGAACTTCATAAGCAAAAACACTTATTTTACTGCTATTGATAAGATATTTAATCATTAGGGCTACTATAAACTAAGTATTTTGTACGGCAATTGTCTTTAAGAGCCAAAAAACAGATATTTCGATTCTCCATGCAGACAAGTGTTCACCCAAATGGGAGGATGGAAACCAGACTTTTTGTCCAATGAATGATGACAAGGATAATCGACTTGACCTCATCGCCTAAATTCAAGTATGGTATTTTAATAAAAATAGACTTTCAGAAATCTTTTAAGTAGTGCAACAAAAGACGTTGTTCAGTAGGTATTTTTTGGGCTTGGTTACTTATTGAGCGCTTGGATGTTCCCCTTTTGGAAAAGGACTGGTAACGAATTACCGTCGGAGTGGTGAATAGGATTACGACATTGCAGGCTAGGCACTAAAGACTGCATTGTCGACGCAAGTTTATTTTAAGTGATACACTTACACGTGCAACGATGTTTTACTTTAGCATGATATGCAAAATGTTGCTAGATGCTTAAAAAGTCGGTTTTTCAAAGGCAAGCAATGCAGATTAGTGCGAATTTCACCTCACCAAATGCCGCCCTCATCTTGGATTTATTTTAGGCTTGTTGGAATAGCTCAGTGAGTAGTTAACCATCATTTTTTGGTCGGCTGTAGCAGCGCCATAAGCAGGCCCATTCTAAGTATAGGTTAAAAATTTGAAATATGGATCACAGCTTCAAACAACACAGTTTGTGGAGTCTTCTTCAATACAATGTGTGGCAATGTTATTGTGCGAAATCTAAATTAAGTTACATTTTAATATTTCAATTGATCTTCTTAACGTTTGATTTTCTGACTCTATGCAAAGCCCTCGTTGTTTCCTTTTTAGCTGAATGGTTTACGATCAGTGCATAATGCTTCCTCCATGTTTACAAACATCTTTTAAAATATTGCACCTAAAATCGCACTTTAACTGCACATTTTAAACGCAATTAATCAGAAACATATACGAAAAGTGAGTGCTGGTTGCAGCCATCCCTGAGGTGGATGAACAGTCCTAAACCTATTGCTTTAGCACTCTAGGACGGAGGTAGGAGTTTTGGTCAGCACACACAGTCTAAACGCTGTTAATAAACCCTAAATCACTCCAGTTATATGAATCGCACGTTTTTTTGCAGCATACGATCCAAGGTTACCCGAAGGGTGTAGTTTAGAAAGAGTTGTAAAATAACCATGAACACAGATTATTCAAAAGGCATTTAAGTGGGGTAGCAAAGGTTGCCTGTTTTTACCTCTTTCTATAACGGATTTATCGAAAGTTCCCAGGCCTTTGATGGTGATTCTTTAGTTTTATGTGGTTAGACATAGCGGAAGGAGTTGATCATAACTTGTGAGTCTCAGGAGGAAGAAATTTTACTGCCTTACTATCTTATTAGTAGATGAGATACATTATCTCTAATACCCATTGCAATTGCCAAGTTATTTCATTCGCCACCCAGGCGACCATGTATTTCAAGCCTAGTGTGTTTTATAGCAAAGGTTAATGCTTTATAATTAACGTGGATAAAACAAAGAAGCTACAAGAGAAGCGGCCCCTTAAAAAGGTTGTCGAAAAACTCCCTTTTGAAAAAAACATTCATCACATCAGTCCTGGAACAGCAACTGAGGCGTGCAGTCACTGACATGATGGGTATTGCATTTGAGCAGTCGCCTGGAAAGGTAATCACTTTTCCTTCTAATGTTTAGGCGGTGAGTCAATATTTGCAAACAAAAAAGTGCTTTTTGCACCTCTTTGCCACTACTAAGAAGGAAGTAAAATTTTGTTCTGTAAGAGGAATTATCCTAGGATCCAGGATCCTTTTTGCGGTGTAAAATAGGAACTAATAGACGAAAATTGCGTTTTTGGCAGCCTCGGCTTCATTCAGGGCAAAAAAAGAAAGCTGCTTATTTTCCAATTACTTATTATGCGCTGAAAACATCTCTACCATTTCACCTTAATTAATGTCCAAAAGGATAAAACATATCAAGGCATTATTAGTGCTTTGACGCGCTTTTGTGTAAATTAATTTTCAGAATAGTAGCTGGACTTGAAAAAGAGTTTTTTTATTTTCCTTAGAATGACAGAAGTCTTCGAGTCTTTGGTAAAGACACCGACCACTTATCTCGACTGTGTGCGAAATTCAAGCAAAAATGTCATTTGTGAATGTAAATTTGGAAGACATTTCCAAATGTGAGCCTGCGAGCTTGGAGTTTGAATTTGAGAGATGTAGATTTTAATTAAAGTGTTGATTATTTGGGGGCTTTGATTGCACTTTATATGGAAATTTCAAAACAAAACTTATTCTTGAAGGTAGTTTTGAACTCCATGCTTCACAAGCCGATCGTGATGCCTTCGAATGACCCCAACTTTACATGGGCATAGCTTTCATGGATGACCTTGCAGCCCTCAGAAATTTCGTCGCTTTTAATTTCTTGGCAAGCAGATGTGTCCACAATTTTAATCAGTGGCGACTGTGATGATTTTTCCTGCTATTTGCCTGACACAGTAGGTCTATATTTCAGTCAAAATATTTCCCAGTCCTAACCCACTGTTGTTCTTGATGGTGTTTTTAAGTGTCCCACACTTTGGATGCTGTCAAAAATGTGTGTGAAAAAAATGTTGACACGACGTTACTGTTAGTTCAGTAGTCTTGGGATGCAAACACACAGGGATCGAGAAGTCACCTGCCTCCTCTAGGAGGAGGAAATTTTCGCCAGACCTTTACCATTTTCGCTAATTTACACGACCTTTTCTTCTCTATCTGGCACTTGACTCTAGGCTTGCATAATCGAGGCGGAGGGTTTAGTAGCGGGCACACGAAATGGGTCACGTTGATATCACTACCGTAAATGTTCGGTCGCCCCAAGTTTAATGAATGGTGTTTCCAAATGTTCAATTTTGAATTTAAATGTAAATGTAACAACTTCTGCATTTTAAGATGCACCACTGCTGACTTTTCGCTGCATCAACTTCTTCATCATTCATTTTACGAGTAAAATGATTCCCAGAGGCTTTTCCGAATTCAGTCCACCACTAACACGTCAAAAGGGATCCCCATTGTTGAGCTATTTACCGTTTCACTGAACAGTTAGTCTGTCCTCATGCAGGATGGGGCCACAGTATTTTCACTTGTAATTGAGGTTTCATTTAACGGGTATGACGGCCATGTAAGAGACCCTTCTACTGCTTATAATGGCAGACTTCTGAGGAAATTCGCAACCTGGATCATTTATGCGCCTTAAGTGTTCCACTTGAAAAGTCCTGACGCATGACCTTGTCATTTAGATATGAGATTAAAATCAGTCAGGCGTGGAGAATTCGTTTCCCGCTCTAATAGTTGTTAACAAGTTGCATCAATGTTTTGATTGTAAATTAGCCAATGCCTTACCCAAACTAGTGTCTATTGTCTTCTAATTCAATGTTTCGCTTATGGGCTACCTTAATTACTTGTCAATGTTTTGTTATGTTCTTCCAAACTACACGGAACTTGAAGGAGGCAGCGCTAGAAAAGCCTAAATTACCTAACACCGAAAAGATCAAGCAAGTAACAATGTGCATTAAGGCGGTTCCATTTTTTGAGATTATGTGGTTGTCAGTTGTTTTAAGGTTTCAGGAAGATCTGTGAACAAAATCTAAAGTACTTATAGTATAATGCGCAACAATCCCCTTTTGCATGCATTATATCCTCGAAATATGTGCTTTTAGTCTTAGTGTAACTCCTAGCAGCAAGACTTTTTCCATGGTTAGAGCTCCCTAAAATTAATGTACCGCTAAAAATGCAATTGTGAGGTGTACCATAAGAAGTGCATGATTTTATCGTTGCATTATTTTGCCCAGGAAACGATAGTTTAAGATAGATAAGGGGAAAGGGTACGTACCAAAGTCCTGTTTACAATATCTGCTTTGAAGGAGAGGGATTCCACAACTGCAATAATGCCGCGTCGAAGATGCAGCTCTCTTCATGAATACTTTAGAGTAATCCTTTGATGAATTTTTCATACTGAAATTTTTACTGATGATTATCGGCGAAGCTGCTGCGAAATCCAGGGGAGGTACCTCCAAAATGATAAGAAGAATCAAGAGGTTGCAGTTCCTTATGCACATACTAATCAATTGACATGGAGAAATGATAAGTCCGCAATGGAACCATCAGTTGAAGGTTTGCGGTTTGGAGCTGAATAAATATTTATCAAAGTGAGGTAGGATGTCTGCTTGAGGAAACCCGAACCTGATAATTTTATGTATGCACCGGTTCTGGACAGTGGAAAATCGTCTTCCATGATCCGTGTGCTTGTTTGTGCACGTGTTGACGAGTGGGTACTTATCATTGGCTGCTTGATTGAGAGAGCGTTGATTGGCTCCAGGCTAATGGACGCATGCACAGCTTTATTCCGAACAATTGTCCCATGAATGGATTCTCAGTGTTTCGGACAAGACACATGCACTTTACTATGAATAGGCAAATTACAATGGGCGTCTTGTCTAATATTCGAGTTTGTCACAGGGGTTAAGTGGTAAATAATTAAAACAATGCCTCCATGTACACCATCACAATGTTACTTCTATAGCATATACCTACAGATTAAATATAAGGAAGTAAACGACAAGTATACCCTACTTTTACATAGAATTTAATGAAGTTCGTTGTAATTATTAAAGGTTGCACAAGCAATGTTTTATTGCCTTCAACACTGGCAGGCGGGTGGTGTTCATCCAAGACACTGTTTACAAAAGGTTTAGGCAAAGAATTTTCGCCGTTGTTTTAAAATGAATGGTGTAAAATTTGCAACTTTGTAAAATTTTATTTATCTCCAGACATTCAGTCACTTTAGAGAACAATCTTGAAAATGATGAAACCCTGAAGATAACTTGTAGTGTTCAAATTCACAACCTTGGTACTGACTCTCCAAATTTTAACAGTGAACAGGAGCACTACTTTAGAGGATCTGTAGCAAGTGATATAGCAGCTAAATTTTAAAAATTCTAGCAAGCGGAACAAACCAGGCTTTCATAGGATGATAAAATACCAAACGACAAAGAGTCCCAGCTAATCCCGGCTAGGTAATTTGGTGCACGGAAATAATTTCAAGTTTGTTAACATTTGCTGAGTCTGGAAGATAATAGCAGTCGCCCAGACAAGGCTCCGCCAGTCTCAGTTGCATTTGCTAAACACTAAGTTTGTGCCTTGGTCGTTTTGATAAAGACCAGCTATTTCGGAGAAGCTTGACGTTTTATTTCTTGAGAATCCTGCTCATTTAGCTTGAAAAAGAATAAGCATTCTTCCTGGAACTTGGACATTGTTGTGTTTTCTACGATGTGTTGGAGGTAGAAAGTTGTTCACTGTGAGCTTCTCCAACCAAACCTTTTAAAACCATCACTCCTAAGCGATGCCTAAAGCAGCTGACTATTTTGTGAATTCTCATCGCAGCTCCCTCCTGGCAAGGCAAACCGCAAAACTGCCTTTCTATCCGATATAACTAAAAGCTCTTTGGTGAAAAATGCATATGCAAAGATTTCCAACTATACACTCTTCATTTTTAAAACCCAGCCGAATTCCAGTTACCTTCTTTTATAAGCACGCATAAAAGATTTTTATGACACACAACCTGTTATCAGATCATTACTTGATGCAGTTTATCTTAAATATATTCAGGCGTTTGCTTAATTTACAATAAAAATGCTTACGAATTTCATGTCCCTACTTGTTGGAATATGAATAATTATCAATAAACTGTCAGCGTTCTTTAGGATTTAAAGTAATAAATTCTAGAACACTGATGTTATAAAGCATTGCTTCATCATTTGGTTGTCGGTATCGAATCAAAATTAAATAAATATTGGAAAATTCCGTCTGTCTTTACTAGAATTAATGATAGTTTACATTCCTCTCAACTGGAAGCGTCGTTCCTTTACAAACTACACTAATTCCGAACTTTATATGTAAAGTATGACTTGCGTTCTTTTAGATATTTAAAACCCTAGTAATGTCAAATTATGTCCTCTATCTCCTCAACCATGCAGAATTCTACAGTCTTATTTTCAATAAGTTTGCATAAATATCTTAATTTGGAAATAAAGTTAGATTCATCACTTCTGTTACCTTGCAAACATTATTCGGAACGTTCATGAATCGGGGTGGAGGGAGTGATTTTTGCACCAACAAATGTATCCATTAATGTAAAGCAAGTGTTTAATCTTGGGAATTGGCAGGAGTTAAGAATGAAAAGGACATGATTCCTAGAGGTGAGACTGTTATTTTGCGTTCCTACCCTTACTCAAGAGCACTTCTTCAAGTTACTCAATGGTTCAGGTGAGCCAACTTGTGATTGCTGGCAGTAATAGTGCATCTATCTGTGTCCACTTCTCTCTATCAATGAATTGCGCCAAAAATCCAGCTCTGAGGCATCTACGTATTTAATCCCAAATGCAACATAAAGGGGACATCAAACACATCACCGACTGTTTATATTTCCCACAACGCCGCTGTGGTCGAGGCCAGCACCCTACGAGGGTGCCAAATTTCTCAAAATTTTGCAAATCCTGACAAACACATGCACATGCTTATTAAAAAAAGGTTGGTTGACTTTTTGTTATTTCTTACGCTGTGTATGTGAAATGCGATTAAATTAGGATAGGACAAATTTTGGAAAAATACATTTGGCCACGTTTATGCTCTGTTCCCAAGTACCCTTAACTTTGCATCCCATTATCCAAACTACAATCGGCATTGCCACTGGCCCTCTCTTGATGTAATCGTTCACCTGCTTTTTCTTAGGTCATTTGATACATCTATGTTCTTTTTCTTTAATGACTCCAAGCTAAAATAATTAACGGAATTTTAAATGTGTGTTGCAATAAAATGATGACAAGCCACACAGCAGGCTTGGTGTTTAGGGAACCAACTGTCGCGAAAATTGCGGTGCGATTATCGTAAACTAAAAAGTTTTTCTTTAAGCTTGAGGCGTTAATTTAAACCGCAATTAGTAGTGGTGAACTATCAAACGTTGAACTCGTTCACGTGCTACTGATATCAAATAGTAGAAAAGTTGTTACACAATATTTCATTTCCATCCGTATTTGTATGAAAGGGTTTTCATTCGTTCCTTTATTTCAATTTTTTGTAGAAACGTAAGGAACCAAAAACATGCCAAAGGTGTTGGGTTACTAGAATCTGGTGCCATACTTATGGGGTCCTAATGGTGTACATTAAGTATCAAAACATTGCGAAGAAATGGAGTAGAAAGGATGCCAATCATGTAAGCAGCGAATATTGTATACTTACCTACCAAATAAAGCCTATAATATTTCAATATAAAGAAGTAGAGTCGTTTCTCCAAAGTAAGGGCTAGTATTTGATCAAATATCAACCGGTTTGTGTGTGTTTGTACAGCTGTGCGTGTGAACAGGCACACGAATGCAGGCACAATCACAGGACCTCCTTCCTAAGCACAAGGACGGGGGGCAACTGTATAGCAATTAAAACGCAGAAACTGTACAGGCCCTCGCTTAATGCGCCCAATAAGGTATGGGGGGATGAGCAACAAAAGTACTATCTAAGGTAATTTTCTTAGGTCAAAATACTGTGAATTATAATTATCATAGTCTAGAAAGACTCTTAATCTGAGCCAAGTATACATTATTGTTGACTAAACGCATGGGTAGTTAGTACGCTCTTCTTACTCTCAATTCGACGTGTCCGCTTCAAATCCTATTTGTACATAAATTTGTATTTTCCTAGAATTATCTTAATAAAACTGCCAAATGCTTTTACAAGAAATTTAAGAAGGCTCTTTTGGAAGCACAAAGCAATATAAAATCGGTTTTGTGCGTTTTACAAAATTATTTTAAGTTTTGGGAAGTGTTGTTAATGATCAGAGCTCATTAGCTACCATTTTGTCCGCAACCGTACCTCTCGTATTGTAAAGCAGGATAATGGTTGCGTTCCCTTATATTCTGGATGTCAAAGTGGTGGTTATTTCTTGTGGGTCATCTTTTGGAAGGCAAATTTTTTGGGACTTCCCTAGCTTTCTTGGGCAAATTGTAATTTGACTTCATTTTTATTAGACCTGTTCAAAAAAGGGGAAAAAGGAAATCCACCTTTATGAATAAATTTTGCTTATAGCTTGACCACTGGAAAGAATATTATTAGAAGGTGAAACTTGATTGTGGTGGATTATAAGTAAACTTTTAGAACTACTCAGAAATAAGTTCAATGCTCGGTCCTCTCCAGTCTTCTTTAACTTCACATAACTGAATAGATAAAATTCATCCCGATTTAACAGTACATATGATTTATAGGGCTTGGGGTTTGCCATCCTTCACGCGATTTCGTTCTACCGTCGAACTGTCACGGTGTGGTTTAATACAGATAAATGGATCGAAGCATGTGAGGCTTGCCTTCGATGTGTGTGTGACTGTGTGTATGTGTGCGTGCGTGTGTGTTAGGAACATTCAAAATGGACTTCAATTAAAGGAAATCGGTTGTGGTAGATTATCTGATGTGGGTATAGCTATACTCTCCATGCAAATACTGAATAAGCCAGAGTTTGTTAGGTCCATTCATTCGATATTCCTCAACTCAGCTACTGCTGTCATCATTTACACTCGTCAACACTAACTAAAACTCCTATTCCCTGCAAATTATTTAATACTATTGCACAAAGCAATTGAATTTAGAAATAACTTTTTCTCCATAAATGCCTAAAGGTTGTTGGCTTAAAAACGTACTTCAAAAAGGCACAAATTGGAACAAAAATGATCGCAAATGGATTTAAAATCTTAATGTTTCTTATTGCTGATGCAAATTCCTCTTTTGCATCACTGCCTTTCCGTTCCAGAACTATTAAAATAACATCTACAAAATTCATACGGCTACTATTTCCACGAGATTTTTTGGTAGAAGGTTGTGCATAATTACTACCATAAAAACTTCACGGTTTGGGTTCACATCTTGGCCCTTTCAAAGAATAATTTTGTGGGTTTTATTACGCTTTAGATTGCGAAATTAAATTATTTTGGCTCACGAGGCATAAGGCAAGGTGTGCCATTAGTTTAATTGTGACGAATTGACTCACTACTACCTTAAGAAACCGTTTGCGTGTTCTGTGGAAGCTTAATAACCTACAATAAAATGCAGCGAATTGACTTAAACACGTCAGAAACATCGTTTTTGCGCACTGTTCATTAATAAAATTTAAGATCGGGGTGCCTGTATTGGAGGCCTCATTTTTCTTAAAGATATAATATCAGAGCTCTAGGTGTGACACAATTAGCGGTGGCAAATGTAACGTGTTTTTACTGTGCAAAGCAGCATAAAGCATCTCTCATTTCATCATGACTAGCATTTGCCGCTCGGGAAGCTTGGATTTTAATGACGACGGTGGTGGCGTGTTGCAGCGTGGGTATTCGGAATTTCAAATGTGGATTAATTTCAAGCATTTGCACAGAATTTGTTAAAGTTATTTTAAGGCAGGAAAATTTGCGTTTGCTTGAAAATTGCTTCTACAATAACCTAAGAACAATGGTTTCCTTATAATCCATTTTTATCGAATGTCTGTGGAAGTAGAATTCCTTAGTTTCCATAGGCACAAACGTACTTCCATTGCATTTACCTCAGTAGTTTGCAAATAATTTGCAGTAGCCTTATCGTTTTTAAGTAGTTTTGGATATTTCAATGGGAACCAAAATAGGCGACTGTGAAAGGATGAGGCGTTAAAATACGGTTATTTTGACAAATTCACCGACCAATTACACGATAGCCCTGAACAGCTTTACAGAATGAAACTATGTTCATAATTAGGACCTTGTCAAGATCCCTTTATGCTAAAGTTCATGGTGAATTGAAGTCTACAACCTGCTCCGCTTCAAGAATTCGCGCGTGGTACTTAAAAGAGAATGCATTTAGCTACAAATTTGTTGCCTCCCAGAGGCATCGCTACATTGGTCGCCTTTAGTTAAAAGGTTTTAACCTTCTAGTGGTAATTTATGCCTAAACACTAAAACAGTTGTTTAGTGTAGAACTTTGACAGTTCTTATTTATTTGTTTACTTATTAAATCTAAGGCTATTCACACCTGATTGTTTTCAAAATTGGAATTGTGTCTCGGCTGCAGTCAAAGCAACCCACATAACGTGGCTATTACGGTCAAATTGGGCTGCACAAACGCGCCTTTGATGGCTTGCCATCGAAAACCTCCCAAACCGTCAACTTAGATCGATTTTGTGATCACACACTCTTCTCCATTTCATCAATGATTTATTGCGTTCCAGCGTTTACACAAACTGAATGCCTTGCTGACATTTATTTGCATCATGACCTTAGGGGTGCGGTGTCATCATGAGTGGCCTCGTCGACAAGGCCGTTTACAATAGGCTCCTCGAAAGTTCGTAAAGCAATTGAATCGTGGTATATTTAAAAAGATACCTAGGTTACTTCCAATACTATATTTCCGGTTCAATATTAATATGGGCCTAAAATCTACCCTTTCGTGTTACTCTTCAGCTCCCCTATCCATCACGGAAGAACTGGTCAAATTGTGTCCAAGTGTTTGAACTAATTTTTACTTTTTCCAAGATTTGACTGCAAGCATGTATGTGCTCACGTCTCTAGAATGCATGGTCCGATTCCTACTTCAAAAGTTAAAGAAGAACACTGATGTCCTCATTCTCAAACATCTAAGTGCGTCATGTTCAAACATGACTTTCGCACTAGGCTGTGTATATTTCTCGGAACTCACCCTGAAACAGCATAACTCATGGAGCATAGAATCACCATCGCTGCTTTTAACCCAAAGTACTACATGTCCCTCTGACTATAGTCAGCGTTCACTTAAAGTGAATTCTTTGTGCGTTTCCTTTACTCATTAAATAGTCAATGCTACTCGTTAGGTGGAGCCTCTTTTAAAGGAAGGAGTGACTTGTGGCTTGAAGAGGAGAATTTGCTTAGAGTTTTTTGTCAAACATCCATTCTTGGAGCATCGGTCCACTATAACTAAACCAAATGGAAAGTTCAAGTAATTATGCTAATCCCTCCTAGGACTTCAAAGGTGAGTGGTGAGGACTAATCATTAAGATTTTCTTTTCTATGGGAGAGGACCCATCTTGTTTAGGTTTTAATACTTAACTCTTGGCCATGCAATGGCACGCAACGCTTCTGTGGACCTGCTAAACCTACTTTTACCTTTTGCACCCCTCGATTAGAATTTCGGTTTTGTTCCAGTTCCAAGCCCAGCTAGTATTGTATTGAAGCGAGTGTAGAAGGCGAAATACAGAATTTAATGGCATATGGACTCACATTGTTTTATTCCTCTTTTTGAGATGAGGTTTACAAAAAGGGTTGTGATCTCAATCATTAATACGCCTTCTCTATTCATATCTGTTGCATTCTAATAATGCTGCATCAGCCGCACCTGCATTGAACAACAAAAACCTAAGCAGTGTACAAATTTAGATATCGAAAATAGTCATACGGAGTTCATTGGGGTGGTTGAGGTTTGGAATCGCTTCACTCGATTTGGGTATTTGCTGGAGGATCGTAAATGGGGGAGGACACTCCACTGGGTGTTCTGCACTCACAAGGAATACTTGTTCCCTTTTGGACGCCTTCTTATCTAGTCAGTGATTGTTTCATTCAATAGAAATCCATGTTTCTCATTGCATACTCATTGTCTCTCATCTCCACTCCGAAGGCGCGCTTTAATGGGACCGCAGCCTCTTCAGTAGGCGTACGTTGGTAGCCCTCAAAGACAGGTTTCGAATTTGTAGAGTGTGGAGGATAGTCCGTGGTGGAGGTTAGAGCCTCAGGGTTTGTATTACTACTGAAAATGCTCGTTGCAAGCCTCTTTGAAGAATCGCAGTCCGGGATGCAGTGATTGAAATAGGATCGGCAGATATCAGAGCACCCATTCTCACACTCCCTCGGAGGGTCCCTTGGACTAGAGAGAAACATCGTCTGCCCACTGTAACCCGAATAGGGTGGGGCAGAACCCGGAAAGAACTTGGTGTCGGGCGGTGGGATCGCAAGCTCAAAAGCACTAAAACGCCCCTTCGGTTCTGACGTCAGCGAGAAACGACCTTCATCGGAGAGCGATTGCAGCATCTCAGACGTCGCCTGTATATCGCCTTTGGTGCTGTTCATATCGTTCGGTGAACTTCGTCCGCTCAGAATGTCATCGTCTTTGCTCTCGTGTGAGACGCTGTTAATAGATGACTGTGGCAGGGTCGCTGATCCATCTTCTTTTTCTTTGAACGCTCGTTTGCATTTATAGCGGTGGTTTTGAAACCATATCTTCACCTGAAATATTGTTCACGAATCTCTTTAGTTTTATCCTATCTTACATAAGTTTTTTTAATATGATCTAAATTTGAAGTCTACTATGCCTCACGAACAATTCCAAACGTTTAAACTGTGGCATTAATTGCCTAGCAATCTAAAAATTAATTTGTTTCTATTGTTTAATAGACAAGGTACCAACACCCCAATGATGATGACTATTATTGTTTTGTCATCCCTATCTTCCACATTTTCGCATGGCAGGACTTTAATAAGCTGATTTTGTTTTTCTTAAACAAGAGTTATGCAAGCCTTTGTGCAAGACCAATTCTCAGTATAATCATTTGAATAAAAACCCATTTGTCACCAGAAATGTTAAAGTGTTTGTACACTTACTTATTATTTGAGAGATGAAATAAGGAGAGATGGTATCGGATAAGTGACTTGCGATGACCTACTCTCCAAGCGATGCAATCATTACAACCATTTCTGCTCCTCAATTTCGAGCATTCATATATGATAAAAAGCCACGTCGTTTAATTTAATCAATGTGAAACACTCCTATCACTTTTACCTGCGTGGGTGTTAGGTTGATCATTTGGGCCAGGTGTTCTCTCTCAGGTGCGGTGAGATACTTTTGCTGTTTGAACCGCTTTTCCAATTCCATCACTTGCACCTGACTGAAGAGTACTCTTCGTTTCCTCCTCTGGCTGAATTGTTGTGGATGGTGCCCGGTGCTAACTTGTGCCTGTTGTTGTGACTGATGGGTTTGTTGATGTGCTGTCAAGGCCACAGCCATTGCAGTAGCCTTTCGCTGTGTTTCGTAGTCCCTATTGGTCGACTGATGGACATTTGGTACAAGAGCCGGAGGTGAAATCACCGGTGACGTCTGCGATGGCTGTTGTTGTATTGGCGGTGAGATGTAAGCGGGAGTGTAAGGAGCGCAGGAAGATAGAGCAGAGGCGTTGGAAGACTGTGAGTAGAGGAAGGGTATCGAGGAAGAAGAAGAGGGCATGGAAAGGCCTATTTTCTGCTGCAAATTTGCTTCCTCCAACGGTGCGCTGCGAGGCTGGAAAGCCATCGGGTAGGGATTGGTGGCACTGACTGCATTTGTTGCACCCATGAAACAGCTGACTAGATAAATAAAAATGGCATTTTTAAAAGTTCTCGCCTTTATTTTTATTCGTTTTCGCCAACTTAAAAGCATATTTTCATTCTAAATTCCCTGGGATCAAGTCAACTTGAATAATGTTGGGTAGATTCTACAAACACCTAACTGTTCAGAATCTCTGCAGAATACTGATTCGGCGAATTTAATAGTGCATTCTCGCCATAGTGTGCGGCGAGAGCACAAAGTTGGCGTTGGCAACAAATATTTTCCCGTGCGTAAGCAAGTTGTGGCTTTGAGCCGTGACCGACAGTCTCCTCTAATGTGCTAAAGTGGTAAAAATATGCACCTCTGCTCAGAAAAAAACTAAACATGTACTTTTGGTAGAATAAAATTTATGCCATTTTTTGCCTTTGAAGTATACCTTTATGCATTTTAAGTTGTTGCATAAGATTTTTTTTATTTAGCAGAATTTGAACTCCTTTTATTTAACCTTGTGTAAAGGCTTAAGGAGGGGTTTTGAGAACTGTGACCTGATTGAGCACAACCAAAAATAGAGGGAAAGCTTTGAGTATGGCTTAGCAACACTGCGAATGCCACTATCTACAAGGTTCTAACTTTGATCGTGGAGCTTCCAAGTGGCACTATTCTTAAACGCATGTAAATTTAATGGCAACCATACATTGTCTTCTTAAAAAAGGTGCATTAAATCTCTGAACCTTGGGACTTAGGGAATGAATTTAATTATCACATGTTGTACACTATTCTTAAATCCTTTAAACGATTACATTCAGGTCATCGCATGGCTTAACCTGTAGGAGTATAGCAACAGGAATTAAATCCGGTTTGAACTTTAACGATTCTTGAGAGCGACTATGCTGACGAATTTTAGAGCCCAAAGGGGTCCATCTTCGTTAGCTTAAGTGCCTACTTTGGGTTACTAGGTCCCACTTCAAGAGAACACGGGGCATAGAAGGTAAGGATTAAGTCGAGTTCAAACTGTTCTTCAGACTAAGGCAACCAAAATAGTTTTTTTTCGGAAATAACCAAATTTTAGCCGACAAGATTAAAGTGATGGAAAAACAATTCCAACTTGGTCTTCAAAATGTACCGTTCGTCCCATAACCTAACAAAGATCCAGCAAATGATTACCATTGCCCATCATTACCTCATCCTAACAGTAATTGTCTCAGTGGTGTGGCAGTATAAATATTAAGAGAATCACAAAAAAACTTGTCGATTTCATGCGGGATTTTGAGTACAATCGAAACTGGAACAATTAATGAAATCTCAAGACGTTTCCATCTTTTGGACTACTTCATTTGCAAATGGAATTAGATAAAGTCCAGTCAATTCTTATCGCACATCAACGAAGGCCGAAAATGGAAGAACGTTTTGCGTGCTTGATCTTCGAGATTGGCATTACAAGCATTGTTTTGCCTTACTTGAATAAAAATGTTGCTCTAAGTGGAAAAATCGTTTTGTCAAAGAACTTATAAACCTTAGTAACTTCATGTTTTATGGTGCCACAAAAAATGACTTCAACTTTTCCAACATTATTCCAAATACAAAACACTTTTTTGGTGTCTGGTTTACGATATCGCTTATGAAAACCATTTTTCACATGATTTATACACCTTTTAGCTGGGAGGCTTTTAAAAATAATTTGTTCCTATGCACGATAAATGTCGAGGGGGGAAATCTAAGTCGGACAGCCTATTCAATGACCCGAAATAAAAATACCGATCAAGTTGGCCACAGTGTTGGGTAGTTTGCTTGTCTCTTTACTCCTCACTTTCTTGCTCGTTGTTCCTGGATGTGACGGCGCTGCGTTCGTCGTTCTAGTTATTTACGGTGCTTGCAATGAAAGAGAAAGTTTCACTAATCAAGTAAAAATGGTTAACACCACTACATCGAACAGCAGTAAGAGCATATGTGAATTCAGCACATTAGTTAATTTGGGAAGAAAATGTTGCATTTCCTCACTTAAAGTTATGTTTGTGAATAAGACCGGTAGGAACCCAAATGACCCTGCATTCATGACTCGGACTTGTACTTAAATAAAAAAGTGTATTTTTATGTTCGTCTCTAAAGATTGTGGCTTGGTGCTATTTTTTTGCACTTTGATGTCTTTGACTGCTTTCCTTCCGTAGCTTAGTGGTTGAGAATCGGACTTACTGTTGGATGCAAAATGTAACCAACTTTATGGCTTCAGATCGCCTTAAATACACTAGATCCCTTGCTAGACATCAATTAGATTGATAATAAATAAATGGATGGACCTGAATCACTTATTTTTTCTTGTTACATAAGATCGCATTCTACTTCACTTATTACTTTTTAATTTGCAGCTTCATAAAATAACAAAAGGCACATTGCAATGAATAAAGCCCTGTATGTTCTTCAATTAGGTGACAATAACAACAAGGGCCAATCGGCTAAGATCGACTACGCCAGTTGAGTAGGTGAGCAAGACCCAAAAAAGCGTGTAATAGAGCCAAACGCTTACGGTAATCGTATTCGCTGAGTGCTCGAGGGTCAGCCACTCCATTGTACCATTGGGAGGTGTGTGGGAAGAGGGAGGTTGGTGGTTGTGACGATCCCATCGCCTGGTTTGAGTTCTGCAGCAGTGTCAAACTGCTTTCTGAAGGATCCATTTTTAGTCTAGAATTGTTATTGTTTCACAGTTGTTAGGTAGTTTTATGTGGTTCTAGGGAATGTGCTAATCATTTATACCATTTTCCTTACAGCTTTTTTACTGTGGCTCATTAGGGGGAATTCATACAATGGGTAACTACTGCGCAGAGATGCTGACCAAAATTAAGGTTCATAAAATGGATGATAGAGCAATCGTCCACTCTGCAAAGATAACTTTTTGAGGAACAAAGAAAATAAGGAGCGTGGTAGTTCTTCAAGCGTCTTATGAAAACATCGTCATTAATTGAAGGAAAGTATCGAAAATATCTTACGTCGACGCCTTAAGACATGTCAATTGATCCCATCGTGTGAAACAGTCTCAACAACTAGGTGAAACAATGCTATCAAGAGGGCACTTTATGGCTAGTTATTGTAGAGTAGAAGAATGTAGGGAGGGAAGGCCATAACAAGAAACGCGAAATAACACTTGACTTACAACCAAAAAAGAGAAGGGGGATTCTAAAAGACTTTTGAATGCAATCAACAACACTTCAGGCCGGTGTAGAGTCTTTGGAGTGTTCAAGTACTAAGAGAAGCACTCGAAGTAGGCAATAGATGGAAAATGATTGTTCTACTGATCTCAATTCTATTCTCTCGGTTGTCTATGTTGCGGCCAATCAGCTCCGAGACGCGCAGAATGGTAAACCAATCAGACGAATGCGCGAATGCGCTCGAGACTAAATGTGTGCTTGGGGCTGGCTCACTCGCTCTAACTCTATTGTGCTCTCTCCGCCTAACTCACCCCCACATCTTGATTGTGTGTGTATAATTAAATAAGCTTTCCTTTCTCATACGGAGAAGTGAGGTAAAGAAACACTCGAAATTTTGTTAAAACGAGGACGAGTAAATTGAACGAAGATTGGATCTAATTTTGCTTTATTGAGTTAGCTCGGCCCAAACTAGGCTAGCAGTGGCCTCGGACAAATGCTAAAAGATGAGACTATTCTCTGGGCAATTGTGCTACGTAAAAAGCACCATAAAATGTTCTGAGGTCATAGCCATGCGAAAGATCTGAAAACTCAACCAACAGTCTACTAATTTTAGAGTTATTTTAAATGGACAACCTCTGAGTGAAAGCTGTCGTTGTCGCAGAGTAATATTCAAAACCTCGTCGCCTTCCAAATAACAAATCTATTTCATTTAATTTCCCCTTGATTACTCTATTTTGAAGCTATAAGGCATCAAATTTGGTTCCCTTTCTACAAAGGAATCAACGAGCGGCATTTGAAGGCCGCAGAGCATGTAGTTGCTGAATGCAATGTTCGTTTCATAAAAGGGAGGTGGAACACGACGTATCCTGATGATGCTACTGCAACGTTTTCAGTAAAAAGTAACTGATAGTGGAAATTACAATCCTTAAAAAAAGCATTTTGCGCATTTCTTTGCACAAATGAATTCGAATATGCGTTACAATTAGGGCCGAATTCTCTTCTATGTTGCTAAACTTTACCCTCTTTTGTTTCTTTGAAGAAATGGACCACGAGAATTAAGTTGGGTGCAAAAGGATGTCTCAAAATATCTTTTTTACTCTAAGCACAGTTCGCTGCTCCTTACGCACAAGTTCATTTAACGCGTGAATAAACTCATGAGTGATGCTTTCGTTTGCTGTAGTGAGAGCGAAACCCTGCAGTGCTGCCATGATGGAATATACTTAAGGAACGGAGCTGTTATTTAACGAATTCCCCAAAAAAAGCGAAATAATGGAAAAATCACGACCAATTTCTTTGTCACTTAAGATGCTGCCAAATGCCTTTTTACAAGCCATAGGCGTAAGAAGCACGGTTTAAGTGGTTCGCCCGAGTTTATGCTACATGGTATAAAAGAAAACGTCATTGTCCTCCATGTGTTTAAGGTTGGTACCTTTCAGGCATAAGCTACTCACCATAAACTTTGTGCAATGTTCTCCTAAGAGAAAGAACGTTTGATTCAGATTATTTTTTAACACCATTTTGTAAGTTGGAATTTCAATCATGTCAATAGTTTCATAAATTACTAAAGTACTTTTATTTTTAACAAATAATGGAGTTAATAGGCTGTCGTAGCCGATACCTAGCTCCTATTTGGACAGGAAGACGGAAAAGGGGCTCAAAAATGCATGAGTCATTATACCCGCACTCAAGACGGTATTACCTTAGGAACCTCATTTGATTTGATTTAGCAGACAGTAAAAATATCTTAATTTGTATTTGACAGAACAGGTATAGCATTTGTATGCAAGAGCAGGAGTGTGATTGTTCTTGGGGTTATAGTATCTAGTTAGGTTCTAAAAACGTATCACACGAATCTTTCTGGTCACTTACGACTCGGTCTGCGCGCTACTCATGCCAGCAAGGGCACCAATCTTTTAATTTGCCTCGCCTATAAGCTCAAATGAACCTCTTTCTAGACCGACAGACCCCGTGGTGCTCCTTCAGGGATGACTCGAGTTCTACGCAGGCAAATCGGCTATTGCACGAGTCGCGGGAGCCATAGTGGATACCGCAGTCAATGCTGCATGTTGAGGCAAGCAATAATTATCTTAAGGGTAGTCACGCTACCCCTTAGGAATGAAGGAACCTGTGTTTCTCTTTTTCAATGTTTGAGATCTCGTTACATCAGCAGGCGGCTTAAACTATTTTTATTTAGTAAGGCTGTGGAGTGCCCTTGCGAATTTAAATAATTAGATGCCAAGATCTCACTGGCTGCTCATATATTCCCACTGAATTTATCTGTTAAATGCAAAAAAAACTTTTGTTTATTTAAACCGATTCTCACATGACTGTTCACGCATATCCACGTATATAATAGGTCCTAAATCTCAATTATGAAGACGAGACAAATGGTTCATTGGGTTTACAATCTCGTTCTTTTTCGTTCAATAAGTTGAATAATTAATCAAAGCAACAGAAAAGTTAAGCTTGCAGCCTTACGGTTCCAGTTCCTCTCATCTAAAACTTGGGGATGAGGAGCCAAGTATATGTTTCACATTCGATGACTTATGCTGTAACTCTTGAAAATTCAGAATCATATTTTTTGGTTTGAGTTCTCAAAAGCGTCAGCAGCGGAACTATTAAATTAGCATTGCTCCTAATCGCAGGTTTATTGGTATTTAAACATGACTTTCCCTCCTTGTTTAGCCAACCGCGCTTAGCTTGATTCTTTTATGATGAAGGGATGAAGAAATTTGATCTCGGTTGAGGCCTCCGAAATCATTTAATGCATTTGCAAGTTTATCCGACCAGACAAGTAGATATCTTTCTCGGCATTAAATTATTTAGAATTTACTCCTTAATAAACTGTCAACTATTTTGTACTGATACTATTCTGCTTTTTCTTTGTTACTAAAATCACCAGAATCTCATATGGAGGCAGTTAGGAATGGCGTTTGACTTCATCACAGCCGGACATCAATACACGACAGAAGAACATTTCTGCCCCTTTCGCTAGGCCTTGTCAAGCATCAGATGGCAACAAAATGAGGTGGTGATAAAAGTGAAAATTCGATCGCTTAAGTGCCCTTTAGCCGCAAAATCTGCCAATGTGAAGGGTAAATTGGCTGAAATAGGCACTAAGTTAAAATATTTATTTCCACATTTTATCCGTCATCCATAATTGGATGTAAATTAAGTAGAAAATGATTGAAGTCGTCAAAAACCCATAAAGCAGAAGCCCTGTTCGTCTACGTAGAGCTTTAAGTTCCACAACATGAAGTCCCGATGGGTGGCTGTGGTAATTCGCTTGAATCTCTTTCTGGATCCGTCGATTCGATTGGTGCAGCTTGCGCACGATGGCGCTTGTAAGCAACTTTCAAATCAGAGCCTTTGATTTAACCATTACAGAAGCCAAAACTTTGCTTAAAATGGTACGTTGCGTAACTTTCCCCTTTTGCATAGAGCGATAAATAGCCGTTCCGTAGGTGGATTGATAATATGAAATGCCGGTGAACATGAATCCGTCTTGGCGGGTAAGCCTATGGAGCACCTGTAGAATCTGCTTCATGCTGCACATTAATGCGTCATCTTTCGAGCTCCAAGAGCCTTGGATCCTGGTTCACCACGCCTTACGTCCTTTCAATATACCTACCGTTTGTCATGCTCTGCTCTTAAACAGATTTACGGCACCTTCCTTGCTTTTAAAACTAATTGGTGTTTTTAAAGTTATTCCTATAGTTTCTGCACAGCAATGCACTTTTGATTTTACTGTTGGCATGTAGTCATTTGTACACAAAAATTAGCTTCGACGGCCCAATTTGATAATAATAAATGGTTGTTTCATATTGTGTGCTGATGTTGGTAAAGTTTGAAAAGGTAAGGTGGGCTAAGCAATGCTGTTAATTTATGGATTTTCGGGGATTATAGAATTGCTACCTTAAATGTTGCAAAAAAATCAGCCGAAAATATTTCCATATTAAGCATTTTACTTAAAAACCTGCAAAAAATGAGAGCCTTGGGTAAGTGAAGTGGTCATTCTTCTTCGATGTTTGTTAGAGGAATTACAACTCACCACATAGTTTACAATTGGTTTCGCTCAATACGAAAAGATCCATTTTAGCCGCTAACTCATTGTTGTATACCTAATGCATTCGGTCGATTTACTCCAAAATTTAGATTGTGCAGTGACACCACCTATAGTTTCCTTCACAATTTTTGGCTTCATTGTCTAGGATCGTTAGGTATGAGAATGCATGAAATCTTAGGAGATTGCATGCTCATCATATAATCAGATGCGAATGCAAAAAAAACGAGCTGCTCACTTGTTTTTAGTGCTGCTGGCAATCCCATCGCCTATGAGAGAGACCACTTTTCCCTGTTTGGACACAGCCGATTCTTCCCATTGCTTGTCAGCCTTTTTTGAATCGAGAGCCAGTGGGATGTCTAGAGCAGTATTGCTATCCACATGGGGTGACGCCATACTACCTACGTCTGGATGAGTGCGCATGTGTGTACAGCTCTGGGTGTGATTGCGTGCGCACAGGGTGCCAAGCAGTTGCGTCAACCCTCACCGTACCCTCTACTACCTATCTGCCTGCTTGGTTGATAGTGGTGGTGGCAGAGATTCCTTTTTGATTGTTCTGTGGGGAGGCCTCTTCTATTCACCCACTTCTTCCACTTCTCACTAAGGCCAAAAGCACTTATAGTGGAATACACACGCCTAGGCGCTGGTATACGCACGCACTAACGCACTCACACTCACGCACACATGGTGCTGCCGCTGCCTACAACGCCACCACTTTCGCTGTCGACGCCTTGATGCAGTCTGACAGCGAACCCACGCATGAACACGCAATCACAAGGACCTGCGCACGCATACACAGGCAAACTTGTACAGGTACCATAAAGCCGCACTGGATGACGCCGAATGGTGACGTTCCTTAGCACTGCTTCGAGTGCTTCTAAAAGGGAGAGATCCAAGTTGGCTCCACAAAGTCTCTATGTCATCTGCTAGAGGGATTTAACGAAACAGACCTTCATGCCATTCTAAGAAATCGGGTCAGTTTAGTGGGAACTCGCATCTGAAACTTCCGACTTAGGTGGTTAACATTTGGTGTTAACATCGATAACGATCAGTAAGATTGAGAAATTCCCTAGTAGTCAAACTATTTGCAACTCGAACCTTGAATCTCTTTAAAAAAATTATACATTTTCCACGATTTCATATCTTAATATAAAGGAGACGAAATTATGAAAAGTTTAAAGTTATAAAAAGAACACCAATGTTTGAGCGGCAAACACTTTGAGTATGATCACCTTCGAGTGGCTTGCCGCCTAGTTGAGCGAGTTCATTCGTACTTAAACACATCTACATTGTCAAAGTGTCCCTCTTCTTTTAAATGATGCATTGTGAGTTTGTGAAAAGTAGTTTACTAAACAAATACTTCTATAAAATTTTTTGGTCATTCAGTGCTATGTTTATCCGAACCATCTTTGGCGTAAGCATCCTAAATCTAATCATATCTTTTCTTAAACGATCACTTGAGCCTGTTCCAGCAAAAAAAACTAAGATATTCTTTGCTAATCAACTTAAAGTCAACATAATAGATGAGATTTAAATCAAAGAATTAATTTTTGGAGTTGCATTAGTAATTTTATGGGTACAATCATCTTATGGTCTGGCGTAGTGGACGTTTGAGAACGAGTCATGTTTGAAAAGTGCATTCATTCGGCCGATGCGCGAGTGACGAGTGCTATGCAGTTTGAATGCTCGTTTCTGTCAGGCCGTCGAGATGGTGAAAAGACCAATGGCTGTGGCACATACATACACATCTCTACCAGAAGATTCCTCACCAGGCTCTGAGCAGTACCGACACCAGGATCGACATCAACTCTGCCACAGATTATAGCATTCACCCACACACGGGCACTGGAATTCATTGACGTGTGCCTACGTGCATTCTGTGAAATAAGTAAATGACATAAGTGATTCGTCAAAATTACAGATCTCATTGCTAAGTGTGACTTTTCAGAAATTAAGGCTGTATGGACAAAAAAAAACAATTTAAAAGATTAGAAAGGGTAGGCCTAAAGCTGAGTAATGCAATCTTCCCCCCTAAGAACCGTTGAACCAGTCCTTTATTGGGACCAGGGCTCCTTTGCTATAATCAAGGAGGGATGAGCGAAGTTGTATGACTATACATACATCGAATTTGTACACCCAAGGTGTCTTGGGTAATACTTTATTTCGGGTCATGAAATGAAGCGCGGCACTGAATGCTGCGTGTTATTGACATTG
Source organism: Taenia solium (assembly GCA_001870725.1). Classification (NCBI taxonomy): domain Eukaryota; kingdom Metazoa; phylum Platyhelminthes; class Cestoda; order Cyclophyllidea; family Taeniidae; genus Taenia; species Taenia solium. The sequence goes on along the minus strand of MIEF01005501.1, from coordinate 103,391 downwards.
CAAATTCGCAGTTTGATTGGCACATGCAATTTCGATATCTGACAGACGGCACAATTGGATTGGTAAAAAGCAGTCTCAGGATGGTAAGCAGGGCATAATCGGAGCTTGTAAGGATTGGGTTCTGTTCAAAGAAATGAAGAAGCGGTTTTTAATGACTTTATAAGTAGAAGTTAAGGAGCGTCCTACCATTTGTCACCCTGATGTGGGGTACCGCGTTGACAAGCTCACTCGCCTTTTTAGGTCTCTCACGAATACAAACAGACACACCTTTAACATTTCTCGGCTTAATTTCTTTACCTCGCATCGATCTCACACCAGTCGCTTCTTTTTGACACCCACATCAGCACACACACCCCACTAAAAAAAATACCTAAATATGTACAACCATTGATGTTGTTTTTAATCTGATACATTTGTATCTATAATAACTTTTGCACGCAAAATCCACTTTTGACAAGATCAGACACGTCTACCTTTGAATCTTTTGTATAATCGCAAGATGATTAACGGATTCATGTTCTCAACGGTTAGATACATTTAATAATTTGCATTAGAACTTAGCTAAGCTAACCGTGGCACGAGAGTAGATAGCCGGCTTGAGAAGTAGATTCTCTGTGCTCGGCAGTTGCATGATGTGTTGGCTGAAATCAAGAGAAAGTAGAAACGAGTGGCTTTAAAGGTTGCAATTCCTAAAAGTACAAAGCACACCTCAATTTAAACAGTTAACTTCTGTCTGGGAATTCATTGGGGAGCCAAGTTTGAAAAATTCAAAACTACTTATGACTACTGAATTATTTTTTTTTAAAAAATAGAGCGAGCATTTGTTGGACGGACTAGTTGAATACTTAAGCTAAAGCCTTAACGCACGAACAATCTAGTTTGTATGCGAATCACCAGAAAAGATCAAAGATTAATGCACAATCAGTTTCTGGCGCAATTTTGAAGCCAATGGGGTTTATTTAATGTCACCCAGAGACAGCATTCGTATTTGGTCAAATTATCTATCTCACTAAGCATGGCACCTCAAAAATTTGAATCAGTTGTCTAGCCATTCATCCACTTGCGTCATTAAGTGATTTTTAAAATACGTGGCTACTAACTAGAAGCACTCTGATACCCCATAATTTAAAACTGATTTGCCTGCAGTAAACGCTTTCTTACAGTGATGCTTATGTGCATATTTATTTCATTGGAGCTTTCAATTAGAGTGGCAGAGGATCCGCAATTCATTTGCTTTGTCAACGTCGAGAACTCAATAACGGGTGTTTACCGGCTAGGCTGGCACGAGACAAATGTCACATTACTAGGCAATGAGTTATGCTTTAATGATAATCTCCCTACTTTTTTTCCATTACCTGCGCTCTTCTACACACATTGCGCAAATCAAATAGCCTGGATCACATTTGATTAGTAAAAGTATTAAACGAGTGCAAAAAGTCCTTTTGCTTTGTTTTTAACCAGCATACATGACGCATATTCTCAGCGGAATTGGGTCTCATCGGTTCCGCATTTTAGCAAGCCTAATTGGCTGCACAATGGGTTTAATGATGTAGCGCCTCGGTAGATAAATGTTCATCTTATTCGCAAGGTGTTGAGTTTTCTCCTCCCCCATTTCAATGGAAACGGTTTTTTTCTTAAACCCAACGCACTTCCCCGACTCAATTAACAACTCTTGCTCTGTTGTTAAATAAAGGACGATTAAAATACCGGACATCTGAATGTAAATTACGAAATCGAGTTGCGCTTTTGGATAAGTTTGGCAGTTAAATTGGATCAAATTGTGCTTTACCAATTTTATGGAATTTATCCTGCCCCACAGTCCTGCTAATTAATCCGCTTCACGCCACAGCGGTCAATGTTATAAAGTTTAAGCCATACAGCACTCTGAATCACCGAGTGTAGTTATGCATTTTATGTGACAATCCTCAAAGTAAAACTAACTTTATTTAAAAGCTGTTCTGGTATTAAATTTTACACTATGAGCACTTTATTGCTTAAGAGGTCTTGAGCAAAGTCAGGAGCTTTTAAAAGTGAAACATGAACTAACATCCTGAACAATAGCAGAGGCTTATAAAAACCAATTCTTCTTAAGTTCCTTGAAAACAAAGCCCCAGAAAGTACAAACAACAACAATAACAAAGCAAAGAACTACTTACCTTTCTAGATAAGAGTTATTAATAAAGATGACTCCAATTCAAAGGTGCCAAGAAGATAACTGCTGACAAATGGCAAAGCGCAAACTGCAACTCGTTCGCCATGAGATACAGGCGATGGATGAAAGCAATGTTGTTTGCAAAGGACGCTGGACTCTTTGGTGCCCAGTGTTAATTTGTCTTGATAGCAAATAATTCAACCTGTTGTTTGTTGTTCGGAAGCAGGCTAATCAGTCTGGAGGAATAAGCCATGGGTTGCTACTGCTTTTTTGATGGCATCGCTAAAATATTACAGAATTCACTACCGCAAACTTTATTAACAACAGGAAGTCATTTCAATATCGTTTTCGATTGTTCTTGTGAATAAGCTTTTTATCTCTTTAACATAAAATTCGTACGGTTTCAGGCATAGATGACCAATAATGCTTAGCACAACCGTTACCAGCCGCAGGTCGCACAAATGCCATATTTGGTTTAAATAAAAGAGTTAAAAGACACCTGGTGGTCGTTCGCCTTCCGCCTAGACCCTGGCAAAGGAGAGTTTCAAAAATTGAAAAACGATGCTGATGGAGTTTCATGGAAGTAGTTAAAATAGTCTTATTTTAGTAACGCAAATTTAGCATTATGACGAATCCCTTCCAACATGAATAGAAAAGCCAATGTTGGGTATTCTTCTGCAACCACTACTCCACTCAGTTCTTGTTAGATTTGTAGCAACAACTGATGTTTACCCTTGCTAACACCTGCTTCGGTTGCAATGAAGTAGATGGCAAAATCTGAGCATGTGAAGGCCCATATCGTTGATAACTGCAGCGACCATTCTATTTCGCATTTACTTAACTGAATTATTTGGATGGCATCAAAATTGGGGGAAAAATGAAAAGGACAATTTCAATGTGAAATCTGTCAACAAAGATGTCTTAGCAGGCATCTTTACAAGTGCCTAACTGATTATCAGGGCGTTACGCCCAAGCCTTCTCTAAAGCCATAATAAAGCATAATTATATAGAAGTGGTGTGTCATTGACGACAGAAGTACTACCTGCAAAAACTGAAGGATTCGCACAGTCAAGTATGCATTTTAACATCAGTTCCACAGTTTCAACCGTCATTTACGGTTATGACTCTTACAACACTTCAGCAAGCCACAGCAAAACGCCTGCTCTAGCACTTTCATACGCTCATTTTCAGTCCAAGGGCAATTTTCTCGAATTTATAGCTTTCAGCATTCCTTTCGTAGTATTTCTGTCGAAACAGTATTGCGACATACTTCGCTTTCGTAATTCAATGAATAGCCTACTACATTGAAGATGTCTGGTCAGTAAGACTCCACATGTTCCACTGCTTTCAGTGGCCAGGACTACTTGCGCGCTTGGAAACTTCAAAGTACCTCTTCACAAGCTATAAATGATTACGCATCGTGGAAAATGGTGCAAATTTTCTGTGGGTACTGATGTAATCTCATTCAAATGTATTCTTGAATACAATAAATGAAGTTGGAACCTTAGAGGAGTTGCGTTTCCGCAATGGGAAAAACACATTAGAGTCCTTGTAATGCAAGTAAGCATAAATGAATCATAATAGAGACAAATATAGGCAATGGATGGATGGGTGCAGCAATATGCATCATTGCAATATGTGAATCATTTGCATAACTCCCGAATTAGGTAAAGGGGTCACTTATGTGCTCCATCATCGGGGAGGATGACCTCTGAACCGTGTTAGTAGCCCCAAGCCCTAATAGAAGTCTCGAGGCGCTGCATTCTCGCCAATTTCTATGTGAATATACAGAGTTGAGTTTTTTCAGCCCGATCCAACTCACGCTCACTAGTCTCACGGTTTCATACTCCTACATAATATTCAGCCTAAACTGGGAGTGATTAAACTAGGTGTATGATGGGCTCTCGTGCCATAAGTGTCATAAAGCGACCCTGCATTGTCAACTGTAAAGCCGTTGACAGCATTCTCCCCGTAAAGATTTGAGCACACCACTAATAAATGAAAGGTGGTGAAATCTGTTTACAACTTTATGGTTTTCAACAATCTTTTGAAGAAAGACGCTCATTTTAATGGGTTATTCGCTACACGGAAACTAGAGTGCCAAGGAAATTTACTGTTTTTTGTAACCCTGTAATGAAACCGTTTTAAAATACGAAATTTTAAAAACAAATGATGCACATTGCCCTAAATGACTTAACTTATACCGCACAGCTGTGCTTTAATTGAAAGGAAATACAGAAGCACTGAGTGTCGAAATCCACGGCTCGTTGTCGTGTCTCAGCGATAATTTGTGTGATTTAGGTATGTTGGGTTAATCAAAGTCAATACCCTTGATGAGAAACACTTACGACTTATGGTTTTATGTTTCTCTTTTGCAATGGTGACCACATGTAACAAAACAGAGAGTTAAAACAACCAACGTATTACACCGCAACTTCACCTTATTTGATTTGTGTTTGCATAGCAAATCTCAACTTGACATGGTCGATCGTTTCTTTAAAATTTGTTACCTATTAATGCTTCATAAATCTGTCGAAAATGTAGAAACCATTATGTTTGTCCTATCAACCATACCACTGCTAGTCTTTCGTTATTTGTTAATTACAAATGCATCTCCTCAAAACTGTGAGTCTGGAGTGTTTAGTTAACCTTATTGCCCTTGAAACCCTAAAAAGGCATTATAAAGTGATAATGACAAACATTAATTTGTGGTTTGGTCGTCTGTTTAATGCATGTTCAAATACCCAAGGTATTCAGACGTCTAAGGCTATACATTCGCTCGGCGACAGCCTCCACCATCTCCGTAGGCCCCAGCTCTTCTTCACCTTAATCTCTCTATACGATAAAGATAACTTACTGCTACTTCAAGGAAGATCAGGGGCGCCATATTAGCGGCAGCAGAAAGCGAACCTGATTCAAAAGGGTAAATATTCCGTCTTAATCAGCCTTTTTAACAAACCATAACTTTACCGAAGGAGAAAATTTGCTAAGGATGGCTAAATCTGCAAAGAATCCCAATAGAGAAGTTTCAGTAGATCCTAATTCTGGAAATTAATTCACCCTTGTGTTTTTCAGGAAGGCTTGGCTCTTGGGTTGATGTTGGTCTTAGGCAACTTGGAAAAATCCATCATGGGACCATCTGCAGTAGCTGGATGACGACGCTAATTACGAGGACAAATGGTGCTTGTAACAAGTACGCTGTATAAACGCGCTTTGTAGGTCAGAGGCGGGAGGACAACTTCAAGCTGGTTGCGGACGAACGCGGTCACTCCCAAGAGTGAGAGACACTGTCGCCATAAATATACACTTACCACGCCTTTCCAACTGAGTCATCTTAAAGATGTCCGTAACACTCTGCCTTCTAATAGCAGGGCAGGAAGAAGGGAAGAGGAGGAAAGGGAAGATTCCTCTGCTGTGCTCCATCAGCGTTCCTACTAACTGAACTAAAGCAGAACAAAGTAGTGGAGGACGTTGAAGTTAACATAAAGCAATAAAGTTAGTTAAATTGTGAATATCAGCTCCTAAAGCTACTTAAGGCATTCACTTTGTTGGAATGCCCCAGCTCTGGCCATTAATCTTATTATTATCAGCTGGTGTGCAAAGGGCCCTTGTTATAGAACGCTGCTCATAGCCGATGTGGTTCCTCTCTCCTAATAAAATCCAGAAGTAAGCAGAAACGCCACATGCTATGCAAACACAATGATTCATTAGTGACACTGGGGATTGAATGTTTTCGCTTCCAAATAAGACTATAGTGACTTCCGCCCTTGTCTCAAGGGCGATTTGGAGGGCAACGAAGCTGTTGCGATTATTGATATAGAATAGGGTACGTCAATAAAAGTTTATTCTAAACCGAAGTGATTTTTTTGCTTTGATTTTGGAATTGCACTTTGTCTCAGCGTATACAGCCATAAATTTCCATTATTTGCATTAATGGCTTATAAACGAAATGAAGATCATCACAACTTGAAAACTTGTCCATTAGTTGTCAAGCCAGAATATCCGTCTTAAAGAATACGACGTCTTGCGCGCATCTTAGTTAAGCCTTGACTATTTAATAGTTGTTTAAACTAGTTTACTTGGTCTGCGCTATACGAGGTTGTGTTCTACTCTCCGTCTATCGGTCATTATGGATATGCAACACATAGTGCCAACGGATTTGCGTCATCTACGAGCTTGTTTATTGTGCGGGCTTATCAAAACGATGTCCCAATTTGAAATGAATGGTTGCGAAAACTGTGAAGACTACTTGGGCCTTCAAGGAGACCGAGAGTCTGTTTATGAGTGCACTTCGAACAACTTCGACGGAATGGTTGCAATGATGAATCCTCCCGAAAGCTGGGTCGCGCGATGGTTGAGGATAGACAAGTTAACACCAGGAGTTTACGCAATGAGTGTCTCCGGGAAGCTCTCAAAGAGCAGAATAGATAACCTCAGAAGTAAGGGCCTCGAGTACCAGTCACGCGATAGGAGCAAAACGTAAGTTTCTCCCATCATTGGATTAATAATGCACACTTTGCAGCTGATTTTGTTGAACATTACCAGAGCGTTCTAATGAGTCATGCTTCTGCTGATATTCTTCCCTGATCCCCATAATACGAAGGCAACATCGTGGTTTTATTCCAGGTGGGGCCTCGCTATTTGTGTATACGCTGCAGAATAAAGCCTGTTCGTCAAAGTAATTTTTATTCTGTGAGTGAAAAGTTTGCATCCTTGGGGTGCTACTCGATGTCTAAGAGAGAGGGTATATCCACAAGTAGAGGGAAATCCGCTTTTTCTTCGATGCGTCCCGCAAGCAAAATTAAGTCCCCCTCAGACCATGGGGGACCGATGAGCTGCAGTCCTATTGGGAGCCTCTTTTGAGCACTTAGTTTAATTGGAATGCTGATTGCTGGTAGACCTGCGAGGTTAACTCCAACTGTGCAAGGGTCCTCCCGAGCTATTCGAGAACGACTATCCAGGTGGCAAAACTCACGTAGATTATGCGCTGGGCGTAAGGTCACTGGAGCTAACAGGAAGTCCACTTTAGTGAAGACCTGGAAGATGATGGGTCACCTCGTTGAACTGTGTACTCGGCGCAGTTGGACTACTCGCTCTAGGACCAATGCGTAACCGCATTATAAAGTGTGCCTGTTTGCAAATATGCACTGCACTCACTTTTCAAACCGTGTACACGTAACACTAAGCAGGTTTCAACCTCCCATTTTTCGGTAAAGTCAGAGATAGGATTTTTAGCGTGGATAGGAGACTAACTTCTACGTAATCGTTTTTGATAAGACGCCAGAGCCGCCGAGCAGCATCCAGATGCAGGTGTCTTTGTCCACGAAGAAGGAAAAAGTTTCCCGCCAGTATGCGATTGCGTACTTCCTCTCCAAAGCCTAGCTGTCGAGATCCCGCCGCTAGTCCATCCGAGGTGTCCAAATTCAGTTGAGTCAGTGCTTCTCGCATCTCCGGGGTGGGTTCCGCCCGCAGACCATATCGAAGGCCGTCGTAACTGCATATACACAATAGAGCTTCACACTCTGCTTTGATTTACTATTATGGAGTGATGACTTTGCGGTTGATTACCGTGCCATGTTGGATGCTACTTCTACCGAGCATAGGACAGAGTAGACCGCGGTGGCAGTGGGTGTGTGAGGGAGGCTCACAGACTCGACAGGTAGCTTGAAATCGTCTGCTAGCCACGATGCCACTTGGTCCCAAATCTCAACCACCTCTGAAGCCATCCCGGGTACGTAGTACTCCTTGGGGATGCCAATGCGAGATGAACTAGGGAGAAAAGGTGGTTGGATAGTGGCTAGAGTGGCATCCCCATGCCTAGCCGCACTGCCCAGTTGGACCCATGTGGCGAGCACCTTTCTGACATCTGCGACTCGAGTAGCCGTAATAGAGGGACAATCTATGATATTGGCAAGCGGGATCATTCCCTGACGCGATGCCAGTCCATAGGTGGGTTTGAGGCCCACAACGCCGCACAGAGCCGCTGGGTTCCGCACCGACCCGCCCGTGTCAGAAGCGAGAGCGAAGGGCGCCAGACCGGCAGCCACGGCTGCTGCGCTGCCCCCGGAGCTACCGCCCGCAATGCAAAGGTCGTCAGATGAAGAGGGCGACCATGGATTCACTACAGGCCCATGTAGTGTATTGTCAGTTGACCCCGAGCCCATTGCAAATTCATCCATATTGGTCTTACCCAAGCAGACAGCACCGGCATCTAGCAGAGCCTGAACAACCTGCAATAATGAAAACCGAACTACGATATCTGAAGAAAACGTGAGGTTCATAAAGTATGGCAACAACTCACTGATGCGTTAAACGGTGGTGAGTAGTTGTGCAGGGCCTTAGACGCACATGTAGTGGCGTTTAGGCCCCTAACGCAGAAGTTATCTTTTGCTAGGAAGGGTATACCGTTCAGAAGTCCGGAGGAGGAAAGTGGGACGAACCTTGTGGAATAACCGATGACAGAATTGGTAGCGGGTAAAGCGAGACCAGAAGTCGACTGGCCCCTCAGGCTAGCAGATCTATCTATTTCGATTCTATTCAGCAGAAAACGACAAAGATAACCCGCATCCAATTTTCCTGTTACCATTGCCCTCTGTAGGCGTTCTAAAGTTCCCACCTTCATTGATCTTTATGACAGCTAAAAAGTAGACAATCCGCCGATGAAAGTGCTTACAATAATGGCACAACATGCTGTACTTAGAATACATATTCCACCCTTGATGGTACCCTTGAGCGCCCTATCTGTCCATCATTATACGACCGATTAAGTAAGACCTTAGTGTATTAACAAAACAAAATTATCACTGAGAAACGAAACTTGCCAACATCCATGAAGTATTTGTCGAACGAAATGCGAACTGAACGGGGTTTGCTAACAGGTCAAGCCTACCATCAATGACCAAAAATTGACCAGAGTATCATGCGGACTTTAAGCGATTTCAAGCAACTGGGGCCATAGATGAAAAGTCGATCTTTCGAAATTGGTGTATTTTGCAGAGCAGACTCAATTATCACATCTCAAAGCAGTGAAAATGCACTTATTTATTCGAGATCCTCATCATCAAACGGGTCATAGCCGAAATCTAAAAATTCATCAAAGAAGGCTTAATCGCACACATTTCAAAGTGGCAATAAAGCAAACAATGCTAAGGGTAACTGTTAAGTTTAAAAATTCAATGATATCCAAAAGCCGACTAAAATACCTTCCCCCGATAGTAGTGCGCAAGGGAACCTGAGCCCTTACAAGAGCGCTCCGAATATCCATAGAATGAATCAAACTTTTGTTAAAAATATGCCATGTAACGTTAAAAGCTAGTCGGTCCACTGACCCGTGCCTACTGACATAAGCAGTCTTGAAATAACAAATAGCAAATACGCACCATTCATGAAATCCCACCGAATATCTGGACCATCAGTTTCAAGATGCGTCTGCATCCCTTCCTAGAAGCACAAAGCTGACAAATCAAAGAAACAAGTTTACATCATCTATCCCAGGCGCTGCCCCATAATCCACGCCCTCATCGTACGGCTTCATCCCGCCAAAGCGCACCGCTCTTATATACCGCCATAAAACATACGTAGCAAAACACTGAGTGATTTTCAATACACTTTTCTTGTATTTGGCTTAAAAAACGCAAGTAAGTTCTCTGATATTTGGGCCATTGTGTTTTGTGTTGTAAAATGGCTTTCCCTTCCAATTCAGCCTTTAAACCGGACGCGGATCGACTCGATTAACTCAAGTAGTCACTTCTGTTGCGCTCGTCGCTCTTTTACGGGTGCGAGATATCGTGCCATTCCTTTGGACTTTTGGATCGGTTTAACTTTACCTCTTGCTTAGTGTAAGCCACACCATGGTGATTTCCTCGCAAATCGTTTACAACCGCAGCGCTACGTGTAGCAGTGTCAACCTACTTTTTTTGTAACCCATTAGGACCTCTTTTATAGGGTAGTAGTTGTCATTTTATGCCTATTTCGCTGCCTATATGTGGGAAATGTCTTATTCTTTTTCTACGTTGCTGCATCAGGTAATGCGGTCGAAATGAGTAAGCGGAAACAAACTCGCAAATTTGCAGTGATGAAGAAAACGCTAAACTTAAAGGATACCAGAATGTAGGTTGCTTTCCTCACTTCTAGCGCTTTCTTATTAGCAAAAAACTCGATCGTGACAAATTGCGAGAGGCCAAGAAGGTTGCCAAGGCGGCCACTCGTATGGTGGTTAAAAATCGAAGTGAACTCGTCTCTTGCTTAAGCGACTCTTACAATGAGGCTCTCGGCCCCCCCTACCACATTCTCCTCGACACAAACTACGTGAACTTTAGCATCAAAAACAGACTTGATTTGTTCAATTCCATAATGGACTGCTTATTAGCGAAGTGTGAGCCCCACATTCGTATTTATTTATTCATTTGCTCGTAGGCTTCCTCTACGTGACGGATTGCGTTATGGGTGAAATTGAGAAGATGTCTGAAAGATACCGGGTTGCCCTAAGGCAGGTTTTGGTTGATTTATTAAGTTTTTTCTAAGTCAGGATAATATTTTATTCATTTCACTATAAGCTCACCCGTTAGAAAGGATGTTAAGTGTTGTCAGGTACCTTACACAGTGATATGCTGGTCATTTTTCTAGATTTAGTTGGTTTCTCAAACCTTTTAGCAATTTTGGCGTTTGATTCACGATTTGTTTCATTGGTTATGCGTTCTTAACACAACCTTATCTAAATGTTTAATGATTTCATTGAAACCATTCAAACGTCAACTTATTTTAAGCTATTTCGATTCTATCAGGCTTGCTCGCTCTCTTACTGAATTCGCTTTTTTTATTTTACCGAAACCTTCTAATCATGTTGAACCATTCAAGTTACGAGTGTCAAAAATCTCACCAGTATCCATTGCCTGACCTTTTTTTACCTTAGCCTTGGTTCCTTATCTGCTTATCAATACATCAATACTGGCATGTTTTTTCCATCGCAGAATCCTTCGTGATCCTCGGATAGAGCGTTTGACCTGCCAGCACAAAGGAACGTATGCTGACGACTGTCTCGTCGAACGGTGCCAGGCACGCTGTTACATAGTCGCCACGTGTGATCGTGACCTCCGACGTCGAATTCGTAAGATCACTGGCGTACCGATCATGTACATCCGCAATCACCGGGTCACTATAGAGAAGATGCCGATGGCTCTTGGTGCCCCCAAAATATAAATCACGTTCCTTTTGTTCTTGTTATTGTCATTACTGTTTACGGTCAGTCCTGGTCGAATGTCATTGTCGGTTTGAGGATTGGTGGCTTAACGGTGCTTCTTAAGATGATTGCATTGTTATTTTAGCTATCATCATATCATTAGTTTATTACCCGGGATTGGCCCACGTGGTCGGGGTGATCTTTTCGGTGTTCCGAGTATTGGCTGTTTGGGTGAGCAATTTTGCTCCCCTTGTTGTTTCACGTCAGCCGATTACTGGAGTGTTGGTGTCTGTTTTATTTGTATTCATAGACACAATTTCTTAGCAAGTTTTATGTTTGTTTTGTTTTACCCCTATTAAAATATGATCAAACCAGGTTTACAAACAAGGTCGACGTCGACTTTCTAGTCAAACTAGCACCTGCAGACTCCTCAGGTGCGCGACGTTGCATCCGAAATTAACTCACAGCATTCATAGAACTATTTAGTTAGAAACACAGCGTTACCGAGCACAGGTAGTCCAGTGACTTGACAAGTCCTAGATTCAATTTGAATAGAATATCGATGTGCACTTTTGTGGCTAACCTTCCATTATTACTGAATAAATTGTCATGAGTTGGTCAGCCTAAGTGTGATCATGTAAAACAGTCACCATTCAAGTATTTGTCAGTGCTGTGAGTTAATTCACATGCGTTGTGAAAAAGCAAGACTGCTCTCATCGATGCTGTTTTGAGAGCCTTGCAAAGGGAACGACAGATGACTGTATTATTGTCTGAACAATCTGAAAACAAACATCCTTTTAGTATGTAGACAGCACTCGCACAATGAGGAGCAGAGGTAGGCGTGGAGAACGTTCCTAAGATCCTTGGCGGGTCCCTCAAGGTGTACCGGTTGGGCGTGGGCTGCGTGCGCCAGTGCCGCCTCGCTCTTCGCCGCTCCCACTACCAAAATCACCGTCACCGTGTCCGCCAGCGCTGCCACGCTCGCCCACGCCCAGACCAGGACCCAGGGGCTCGCCATTTCACCCACCATCAATCCCACAGCCAAACCCCACACCGCTACCGCTGTGTGGATTAGCGTAGAGACGAAGGACCATCGTGTTTCCAGGCCTTTATCACTAGCGGGTAGGGCTAGAACATGGTGTACGGTCACCACCTTCATTACTACAAGGACGAACGCCGGCAGCAAGTGGGTACTCATGAGAACTGTGAATACCCCTACGAAGTTCACCAACCTGTCTGGAACTACGAATAGGATTGGCAAATCGTCGAAGTCTCCCGTGCATGCTATTGCCCGACATGGGTACCAGTTTACGAGGATGTAGTGAAATAGACCACTAAATAGGAGGATGGTAACCACCTGTGCATAGAAGGTAAGTCTGATCCACTCCAGAATTTGGTGATTAATCTTGCCCTTGCAGAGATAGCATTCTATGCAAGCGGCACCGACATAGGTCCAGTTGCGGAGGAATTGTACGGCCAAAGTAAAGGGTCGAGTCCAAGTGAAGAAGCGTGCATCGATGACCATACCCACCTTGAGCTGTGAGACCTGCACAATTTGGATGCAGTTCTGCACCAAAATTGGTATTATGCCTGCTATCGCACAACAGCACGACCAACGCTGTATTATCCCAGTGCCATTATTTCTAAGCGTTGTCACTTTGATGAAAAATGATGTGCTCAAAGCAATCGCGTAGATTGATAACAGGTGATTGAATGCCACTGTCAGGGCAAAAAACACACGGTTGACTGTCCGGTCTAACGGGCAGAGATCATTCCATCGTGTATAGTTCATTGTTTGAATCCCTTTTTCAGCACTGTCGATTCCTGCTCACAAACTTGGACCAGCCATTTGTTTGCTTCTTGTAAAGACCCAGCTTACAAAGGGTAATCGATTAACTTTGTTTAAAATTGCGTCTTAAGTGAAGAGTGAAAAGTTTGGCGACATGTTTCGGCGAATTCCGCCATTGCTCTAATCATTCGTCTACTTAAAAAACTAAGTAGTTAGCCTCTGTGAGTTAAAGCGCCACTTTTATCCTATCAACCAATCTAAAAAGTACAAATTTCTTGACGCATAGTAATCGCCTTTTAATACACGGACTAACTTTCCATTGTAATTGCCTTCCTTTCCCATTCTGGAGCTCATGTTTCTAAAGTTTTTCAGCTGTTAGCACACCCTTCTACAAATGTGATTACAGTACAAAAATAAGCAAAGGCCAGGTTTCCTTACAAGGCATAAAAAATTTTATGCATAGAAGAAATGAGGAATACGTATCTAGATTTTTGTCGCTTAATGTCCGACCCCACTAGCCGTTTTGTTTGTACTTTATTCCCCCAAGAAAGAACGCGCCCACCGGCGCATGCTCCACCGGGTGACCCAATTTCGTGAGTCATACCAACCGGCGGGTGAATCACACTTGCTCGCGTTTCTGTCCCCTTTGTTCCCACAATTGTCGCTCCGGTCCCTTTTAGTCCAGCCTAGTAGCTTGGATTGTCGACTTCCCTCTACGTCTCACCTTGTCTTGCCTCCTTCACGGTCAAAGGCATCCCCTCTGCCCCGTCTTAGGACCTGCCTGACGACAACTTTCGTAACCCCCTCACCAATCACTCCCAATGCAAGACCCTCGTTTTGGAGACTGTCGCATCTGCAAGTATATTCAATCAGTTCGAGAACCGTTCCAGCTCAGCCAAAAGGGTACTTAATTTATGCAACCCGGAATAACTTTCTCAGAAGATATATCTATTTAAAGATTTATTTCATGATTTTGTGTTAGTGGCTTTGAGTGAGGCTAGATTTCACGTCCCTCAAAACATGCAAAGGTATTGTCGTATACAGCAAAATTAGTCTAATTCATCACATCTTAGCGTGAATTTATTGTCTGAAGTTCAGTCGTTAATGGACTTCTGGTCCTGTCCTTCCTGAACAAAGGTGTTTAAAGCGGGAAGTTGATGCTCGTACAAGATTGTGAATCCGTGATTTCCTGTTTGGAGGTAAAGCGGAACAGTGGTGAGCACTCTACGCCTCACTTCTACCTCCATTTCGATGAATAACTGAATGCCTCGTAGGCTCGCCAGCTTTCACACATTGCCTTCGAAACCAAGGTTCCAATTGTCGCGCTATACATTTGGGGGTTCGATAATCTTCTACATTTCATAATTTCTGAGAGACATCTATTCAATTCAATTAAGCTATCGGCAATCTGCACGGTACTCGCTCTTACCACGAATTGAAGCAAGATGAAGGCCACTCTGTCTGGAAACCGTAATTCTGTGGATTCCGATAGTTCTGTCATTCTAACCTTTCTCTTCTTACCCGTAAACACAAAAGATGCAATTTTAAGCAGATGGAAATTCTACTGATGGAATCGTTGGTTTTTTGAGGTTTTCGAATCCGGCACATTCTCAAACCACCTAATTTTTCCTATATTTCCAAGTGTTGTATTTATGTGAACATCACTTTCTAAAAAAATGCTAGATTTACCATGCCTCTGGCACAATTAAATAATTTCTTTGTGGATCAGTACGCTATCACATATTGAACTTCCTTGATTCAGGTTCTAGAATATGCACAAGTCACTATGCTCACTGCCTTCAACGCTAAGGCGTCAAAGCTGTCCGCACAGTGTTTTGAATACTACTAGACAAGGCTGTCAGATTGTCGTCAGATGTGAATGGTCAATTTGACAGCAGGCGGACTTAGAATCCGGTGATGAGTCGACAAAACAATTTACGGAATCGCAGACTAATAATGGCCAATAAGCACTCGACGACCTTGGCCAGGTGCACGCGCGCACCTTATTGTATCCGTGGTGTGCACGTTGAACAGGTGTCGTGATGACCTTAGGAGCAGAGGCGGACCCGGTGGGCTAAAGACTGGCAGACTCATGTGTTCTACATCTGATGTGAGTGAACAGGCCCTACAGCTTATGAGCAAAAGCAAAAGCGTGAAATGGAGTCACTCACTTGAACACTGAATGATTTCGAGTAATGCCTAGAGCACAAAATTATCGCACCATGCCTTGCATATTACAGGAGCAAAGATTGCAAGTTTATGCAATCTTCTCATAAAAATTAGTGTAAACACACTCCAGTCTCCATAGTATTTTCACAAACTTAGACGTGAAATAGATTGTATTTTTTTTCTGATTGGCTAGTGATCCAATAAAAGTGTGATTCGCAACCATTCTCATTGCATCATGAACGCCCCCGAACTTTGCACACGAAGACTTGATTTGGTTTTGGAAGGAGTACCCACTCTCTACCTTGGCATCCTCGTTTGAAGTGCTTCATCACTTGTTAACGCAAGTAATCGCGATGAGCAACACTTTAATTACCCTTCACTTTAGGACTACAAACTATGCCAATGAGGCGTCTCCTTCCTGTGTCTATCCCATTTAAGATCTTCCACATTGCTGATCCTTGAATTATATCCGCATCACAGCAGAGCGCTTCAAAACAAATTACCATTCTCGTCGTCACTTCACATTTTTCCTTCAATCGGTGTTTGTCGACTGAAGATGAGCATACATCGTAATTGCTCTCCCCTTTGAAATGGGAGCGAAATTGGTGAGTAAGGCTGTACTTTGAAGGAAGCGGCTGTGAGCCAGTCTGAAGGTTGCGCCCACAATGGAATTGTTGCATTGTCATATTGCACAAATTATTCATTTGCAATTTTGTACTAGTGGAAGTTCCTTCATGAGGGGATGCTGGGGTGACAGAGCCTGAGCTGTTGGACGCACACTTCTTTCCTATTGGGTGATGATTCATGCGTACATTGGTATCAGGTTTTGAGTAGGCCATGTCTCACGGCGCTCCATTGTTGCAGCGTCCCTCAGCTCCTAATCACTTTCAAATTATCTTTTACCTTCAACATAAATTCGAACTGTTTTTTGAGGGACTTGAAGGATGGCAATAAAAGTGCACTATTTAGAACAGTACAAAGGATTTCCCATTCCAAGAATAAAAAAAAAATTCCACAAATCAATGCATTTTTGCGGTAAATAACTTTGGAAGAGACCTCATCGCTAAAATAATCACACCGTCTCGCCTGTCTAAATCGTTTCTTCCGAACGAAATAATATATGCCTTGCAGCCTTCTTCCCATTTCCGGTGTTTATGAACTAGTGCGGTGTGTAGGACGCACGACCAGCATGATTTCGCTCCCGTGGTCGGGCAACACTATCGGATGATTCACCGACCGCTCTGCCCTCACGGCTGTACACACGCCTTGCACCACAGTATAATTCCAACGGCAAGCGGTCGTCTGATGCATCTCCACGCCACCTTGTCCATGGCTTAGCAGCAGGCGACTTGAAGGCAGATATTTATGGGTTTGTTAGTTATTGCTCCATGGTGTACAAAAGTGACATCTGGGGGCAAATGGGCAGTCTGTAAGGCTTGTCTGGAATATTGAGTGCTGAAAAGGACGAAGACCGGTACTAAAACAATTCACCTTTTCTTCTAGCTGAAGGTATTGTAGGGGTTAAATAGTTATATTGTCGATGCATTTTTACAATTTTAACTAGAGCATCGATGGCTTTTAGCAGATTTCCAAGGCTAACTGCCCTGAAATTTTTGCCTCAGCAATTGCGTAGCTATCGTATAAATCTTCGAAAGACCCGTAGATAAGTCAGAATGAACTGAATCCATGCCACCAACGTGAATATACTACCTCAGGAAGCTAAAGGGACCCGCATAATTGAATGGACAATTGAAACAAATAGCGCTGGGGTGTAATCTCATTGGCCTAACTCTTTCGCACTTTATACGCTTGGTTTGTTATTTCGGTTTTTCCAGCTGCAAACGCATTACATACTGCTGCATAATAAACCAAACGAGACATCAAAGCCAAACTTCAAAGGCGTGTCTTAAATGGTGAAAATGAATTAATTTCATAGATGACGGCTTGCCACTGGAATTTATTAATCGAATTCGAGTAATGATGTCAACGGACGTCAAAAAGATGGTCTATCATATTACAAATGAGTTTCACTACTGTAGCATTTACATTTTGGCGGAATTTGGACACCCCCGCACAATCTCTGTCACGTAAGTTGCATTTGCCCAGTAATTTAAACAGATCCATGCTATTTAAGAACTCAGAGCATAGTTAGAGAACAAAAACTCCATTCTTCTGAGTAAACAAAGCTCACAGGTAGAGAAAGAGAACGGGCGGCGGCATTGCCTGTCCAAGCCTATGTGCATGCATCGAGCCTATTTTTCTCATCAGCCAGGACTGCCATTGGCTGCCTGGCCGGTGCGTGCCCACGCATACACGCGCATGCATCCACGTACTCCCTGCGGCGTGCGTGCGTGCGTGCATATGCACATCCACGCCCTTGTTGCCGGATCGCCTCCCCAACATGCGTCAAACGTCTCTGCTCAGGTTGCCGTGACAGGCTCTGCTTATCCAAGTCAAGACCAGCAGGTGGATGAATGACTGGGATCAAATCTGAATCTGTACTTTACTGCATTCCTCACTCTACGAACTCCGATCCTAGATAGGGACTAGATTTCCTGACATCGGGACAAATCCAAGAGGGGTCCTTAACGCATCTATGAATTTAAACTGTTAAGCCGTTGCGGAGTAAATGTCAGGGCAACGCTGACCAGAAAATAGCCCATTCATTTGTTGAACAACGAGTTAAGACAACATACCAATGAATGGTTTTGATAAAGCGGGTTAACTTTTGCGATCGGGTGTTGTTTGAAGGACTGGTTGGAGGCTAGCGACTTCGTCTCACGGTTCTTCAAGAAGAGGAAATGCATTAAATGTACAGTAAGGATTCAAAAAGTCTTCGAAAAATTATGAATAGCGTTTGTACACCCATAATCTGTTTTCCTAGCATGTTACTTGCTCATTCAGTTCCAATCACGGTACATTGGTGTCTTTACACCTATTGAATATTAACCATTTTTGGAGATGCGGCCCCCTTAACCATGGCATCACACAACCCTTGGCAAACTGCTCTTTGTAATCAAGAATCGCATCGCGATAGTTTTTCGGCTTCACTGCCTCATCGACTTCACTGTGATGTTTCGGAAAGAAGGAAAACCGTAATTGAATGCCACGCTGTGAAAACAAATGAAATCGCACGTGTTCGTGGTAGACTTTGGGGGGGGAGGGCGTAAAAGACTAGCGACCGTCTGTCTCAACGTGTGTCCGCCTAACGGAGAGGCCATTTTAACTATGCGGCTGAAAAGTCGGCTCCCCAATGGAGGCAGTTATTCACTCACCGGTCCAGACCAACTTACTTCCTGCCCGACGACACATGATTTGTTGGGCTGTCACACCAAAGCACACAAGCGCACACCCTCACAGACACGCTAATCCCATCGCCTTAAAGGCATATGCCCCGCACCCACTTTTCCACACTGTAGGTTGGACTGAACTGCTACAGCTGCAAATTCTAGAAGATACCGCATATCCATAAAAAACAATTTCGAGAATGTGATATTACACATTTTAGAGATGCGTGAAAGTTCAGTAGTGGCTATAACTGTAACTATCTTGTACTCAGAGAACCTCCAGACAAGTCAGTTCTTTTGGAAATTCCTCCTCGAGAAGGAATCATCATTGGAGCAAAACAAACGAGTTAGATAAGTAAACATCCCTTTTTGCATCCACCTCTGTGCGAAAAAAACCTTACCAAGGATTCATGGACGGACCAAGAAAATAGCTGCAAAGCCCTGTGTTCGGTGTAGCAAAATACACAATCACAGTAAGTATAATTTGCCGGGGTTAAATTTGGGGTGCAAGTGTAAATATTTTCCTACATGATCACATTCACTGAAATAAAACCTTTTTTGGCCGAAAGTAAAGGGCACACATAATACAGGCGTCTGGTGGAGGGAAGGCCGTTCTGATAAGCAATGTGACTACGCCGGCGCCTGTGTTGGGATGTGAACCCTTCGTCAGGCCTTCCTTTCGTACTCTGCCTTTGTGAGCGACTATTTGCCATTGGCCAGCTCTTCGGTCTCAGAGTTGTCCGTGCTCTCGGGCGGGGCGAGACATGCTGGGTGGGATGCTTCTGGAGTGACTCATTGAGCTTGTGTACGCGCTAGACACCACCACAAGCCGTAAACTTTTACTTGTGTGCGAGGGCTTAAAGTTCTTCCGACTAACAGCTGCACGGCTTACTTAGCATCCCTCTCTCTTCTCCTTTCTTGCCCCCATCTCCGCGTCACATTTATCACGAAAGCGTAGGGTGGTTGTAGTGCGTGTAATTTTAAGTGGTAGAAAAATATGAGTTTCTCACGATCGAGAGGAAAGAGCTTACCACTGGTTAATAGTCGTAGCAATTTTAGAATGAGCAAAATGAGTGAGAACCTCCCGATATTGATGAACCGGAATTAACATGAGTTCAAAATGCATGGCAACGTCTTGTGTAGGTGTAAATGCTTTTAGCATTTGTCTCAACCTCTAAGGTATTTCATCAAAAAACACCACAAAAACGATTTCAAAGGGCACATAAGAAATGCCATTTTTTAAAATCGTAGTAGGGACTGTTTGTTAACAAAAGCACAGAAGTAACCCTTATTTCACCTTCTCTCCACTGCAAAGTCAGCTCTCCAATCTCTGCACTACATCCACACTTATGCCCAGAATCAGTGTCATTTACCATGCGCCTACTTGTTGCATCTTCTGAGTCCGCAAACTCCGATCTTGTCGGCTATTGCACACCATACCTTACATCCAATGGTAGAAGTTTATGTAGATGGAATTTTACCTCCACATTCTTTGCTAATTTTTAGGTAAATAGGTTCATAGTTTGAAACAAATAGGACACATTTCGGTTGAGTTATGTTGGACTATCTCAACGAAAGTTTCTCTGTCTGTTTCGTGACATAAGGTCTGCCTGTCTACGCGTGCCACACGTCGAGGAGTAAAATAGGGACAATAGAAACGGGGAACTAGAAAGCTACTGATGCATGCATACAGTTAGTGTTTAATAATGACTGTAAATGAAGGAGCGTTGACTACGTTTACGCCGACACTGTGGTGGTGGTGGTTTTACTAGGGACATGTTGAGCCTTTACCGTGGAGCCCTTAGAATATGCCATATGTCTCAAGTATGGAGAAACGACTGTAATCCGGCTTGAGTCAGGTCTCACCCACTTGCATTACTGACCCTACGAATGAACTTAAGTGGCTTCTGACTCCGATCACTCCTGCGAAGTAATAAATGACCTGGTTTGGAAACCGAACAAACTTTAATGAAATTTAGGAAATGATGACTTTGTTACGCCCTTGGTTTGCCCTTAAAATTGCATGAATTTTCAACACCACCCTGGAAGTGCTACGTATCGAGGTTCATCTTGGCTCTTTATTCAAACCTTTTCAATCAGTCATGAGTGAAAACATATCACCAGGTAGGTTAAAGACACCCTACCAACATCATAAAAAACAATCACCGAAATCTGCAGACTTTAGTAAAACAGTAAACTCAAAGTTTGATTCTGTTTGTGGTAAGAAAATGGATAGATGGAAAGGTGGACAAAACGTCGGGTCAGTGTAATTCCCGTTCTGGAGAACGGCAGCGACTGAAAATGCTCTTCCTCCGTTCTGTATGGGTACGAAATCCACAAAATCGCTCCGCTGTGGCAAAAAAGTTTTAAAGATGACAATTCATTCAAAGTAGTTGCGATAATGAAAGTGAAAACTTTGGAAGTCGTATCCATTAATTCGATCCAAGTTATCAATTCCACTAATGGATCTGTTGAAGCTGCGTCCCAAATGGGAAGAATATCGGGTAGAAACCTCATCCAAGTTTGAGCCTCTCTCTCCAAATGGAAGATGTGTTTTAATGTAGCACACTGTCTATGGAAGTTTTTAAAATAAATGCCCACTGCTCAAAAGCACAATTTTGTGAGGCTTTATGGATAAAATGTAAAGTGAAAAGAGGATGTGATACAAAGCGCTATATGCCACAAAAATGTGTAGTTACATGCAAATCGCTTTCAACACATTAGTTAGAGTGAACAGACGCATTATACTATTGTCTGGCATGTTAGCCTGTATTTAACACTTACCACTTTATTTATATTCAACCATTCATAACCGCAAGGGACGTGGCTTTCGAGGAGTTCAGGACCAGGTAGGGCATGATTTGTATTAAAATACCCGAAGAGTGCCACTGGGAGACATTGTAGAATTGACTCACAAGTATGAAGCGGAAAGTATATTGTGTATTTGAGAATTTACTTTGAAGTTACACCAAACGTATTCGCATTTCACTGTCATTTTCATAACGTGTTGACCATTTTGTGGAACACGACAGAGGTTTTGATTTTCCATCATTCTCCCGATGGAGGGGCACGGCATGGTAAAAAAGCAGTTGCTTTTCCGACAACCAGTCAATTGAAAACGAGCACAGACTGGTTGCCGGTGTGGAGGTTTATTCAATGCCTGCGGATGTATGCATTTCTGGCCTTTTATTCAATCACCCTGTTCTCTGGCTATCAAAATGTAATTATCTTTTGTTTGCATTTCCGCCTGCCTATTCAGCACCAACAGGGTGCATTTTTTTGGAAATGGGTGTGTGCTTAGCTCTTTAGTTGTGATATTGCTGACTTTGCTACTTCAGACAATCACTGAGCTTTGCAGTGATTAATTGCAAGTGCTTTGGAGAACTTCCGCGAGCACACCTCTTCGCTGTATTGAGGAGGAGCTGGCTGGAAGATGCAAATGGGTGGAAGGCAGCATTGGCAAGTCCAAGTCGTCTCGCTGGAAATTCCCACTGACTCAGAGTTCGGCCGGTTGAAGAAAAAACCCAAAAGCTCTATAGAACTTAATGCCTAACAGGCAATTTGCTTCATCTGCGTCAACTTGGAAAGCGTGAAAGAAACAACTAATGTCTCTGAACAGTGACACTCCAAATACAGCCCTCTAAACTTCGGCTTTTGAAGTGGAAATTATAACAGTTCATGATTGCAACCCACAGTACTCTGTATTGAATCAAATGAAAGTGCCCTGAGAAAATAAGATTTAACATGGAAAAATGTGTATTCACCTACATAACATACAAAGGCTACAGGTCACAAGCTGTTTGCAAGGAAAAAGGCTGCATCTCTTATGCAATCCATCGTTTACTACACATACACACCCACGCACAGGCAATGGCTCTCAAGGTAAAGTCAACTGGACATGAATGATCCTCAGAACACCTATGATAAGAAAAACTTTAGCTCAACACTGTGACTTTGAATTCATTTAACGGTTAGATCGATACAGATGTCATTTTTGGAAACACCAATTACCATAAAGCACAAATTGAAGCTGACTATTCAATCTGGTGGGACACCAATCAATCCATTCAAGGGACTTCTGATATTACTTCAAGAGTTAAGGTCATTCAAAGACGGCTTTGGACTGCGGATCGTCTTGGAGGAACAAAGTCGTCAAAATCATCAGAGTTAGAACCTTGGTCGTAGCATACATTGAAATTGCATACATGTGATGTGAGCAGAGGTGTAACCAAACCACGGATCAGTGTATCGCATTACGTGAAGACGCTCCCGTGATGCCTAAATCTGATGCCGTTGCACATTATAGCGTAAAATTGCGTTATGATGACGCATAGTAAGAAGCCCAAAAGTACACACAGCTTTCGATGGATCACTCACCTCCTCGGCCATGACTTTAAGAACAGATATTACCACACCTGCCATTGGTTACCTGATTACTCCATAGCATTATACTTATCCAAAGCACACGAGTCAACAATTCATTAATAGTAACTTGTCTAAGCGGAGAGTGTAAAATTGGACTGAAATAAATCGACAGGGTTAGGCCATGAAACCACGCTACCCATGCCCAGTAAATGGTCTCACTGCGCTCGCACTTTGCAATTAATGGAAGTGAAGGAACTACTCGGGACTTAATTTTAGGGAATTGAACATTATAGTTCTGATCCAGGAAGTTGAGACTACAAGGTATGCACCACCTAAACACAATTTATGAACACATTGGGCTCCACTTGTTCTGAGAATGCGGAACCATGAGGTGACCAAAGTATTAAAATATGAACGCAGAGTTGACTAATGAAGTGCGTTAAAACATTTCTGAGTACAAAGATATACAAAAAGACTGAACAACATAACCCTGGTAAAGGTTAGAAGGTCGAAAATCGGGTAAGAGTTGCAAATAGAACAAGCATAAACTGGTATGTACAGATGGTGACCTGAAGAAGAGGAAAATGTATCGTCAAATGCAAAACATGAAATATTTCACTGGCTGGTAGCAGCCGCAGCGGCGGCGGCTGCTCGCAACAGCTCGCCCAAACGACTGTTCGCAGTGGATTGCATTTGATTTGCGTCCAGAGAACGCACCAATTTGACCAAATCGGAGCCGGAGAGATTCTCGTCGCTCGTCGTCAACCGCTGCTCTTGGTTCGCCGGAATCCGCACCTCAGAGGCTGGTCCAAGCGGTGATGGCAGAACCGTGAGAGCAACGTAAATTGTACTGCCACAAGTGAGCAGAGTGGGTACGGTTGAGGACTGGCCGCACGAGATAATAGCCTGCTGTCCAATATCGGACTGAATTGGAGTTAGAAGAATACAAGGCTTTGAGTCGCTTTGCGACCGGGGCTGATGCATTTGTTGAGAAGTGGTAGCTGCTTGGTTAATTAGCTTATGTAGTATTGTCAGATCGGAGGCGAGTGGCTGCTGCGCTGCGGCCTCAATGGGAGGCTTCTGTGGTAACTGGTTTTCAACTGGTGGAATAATATTCTCTTGCATAGAAATGAACTGTTGGATGGGAGATGGTGTCCGAGAGAGGGGAGAAGAGGTCGAAAGACAGGGTGAGAATGGGTCATTTGAGTTTTGTTCTGAGCACCCCAGGGGTTCCGATTTGATGGCCGTCCCAGGAGGCGCAATGGGTGCTGAAATCGCAGGTGCTATTTTTACCAATTTGGAGGCCGACTGAGACGTACATGATTCAACAGATGTCGGATGAATGTCGTGGATGACCATCCTCGATCGCGTGGGAGAGGTCGACTGGAAAGAAGGTGGTATAGGGGGTGATTGTGGTGTTTGTGGAGGGGGACTAGGAGGTTCCGGTTTAATCGTCACTGGTGACGAAGGTCGCTCGACTGATGCGGTAGTATGAGAAGTGGAAATCGTCAGGACAGCTGAAGAAGGAAGCCAAGAAATGGGAGTCGAAACCGATTGTGGATGAGCTCGTGTTGGAGGCGATTCATCAAGAGTGCTTGTAGCAGGAGGGGCGGACGCAACAGCACTGCTCGGCTGCCACTGACGAGGTTTTGGCTGGTATTTATAAGTCGGGAACTCAATGTTGTGGATTTTTGATAATCGAGCAGCTTCCTCGTCGTATAAAGCCCGTACTTCTTTGGGAATCAAATTCCAAGCCTCACCCAACAATCGACTTACATTTGAACTTGAAGCCGTGTCAAATATAGCCAAAACATTACGACGAATATGCTGAGCGAAAACCTAAAAATAAAAAAGGAATAATACTTCATCGACACCGATAAACTGGTGCCCTCAAAACCAGAAAAACAAGTATCGTCTAATGTCTAATAAAACATTTGAAACGATATTGTTATAACTAGAGGCCAAACATCATTTCAGATAATGAGTGGAAGGAAAACTTCGCACCATGAGTTTAAGGTCTCAAAAATAATACTACATATCGATACTGCGCAACAAAGAAAAAAACTGGCGCAGTGAAGCAAAAATTGGCACAACATACGGGTTCGTGCAAACAAGAAAAGACCATAAAGCATTATACGTTCCCAGTCAAATCACTGCAAAACACTAATTGGTTTCCTGAAATAAAATGGCCAGTAAATGTAAAGATGATAAGGTCTTACCATAAAACTATTAAGTGGTCTAGGCGTTGTCAGTTTCCTTCGTTTCTTTCGAGTGGCGGCAACGGTAGTGTAGGGCCTTTTCGCCTCTGCTCCAGTTAACCTTGCAGCTCTATCACTCGGCCATTCTGTTGGTATACTGTGTTCAAAAGCTAAGTGGGCAATAAATGCCTCCACACCACCATTTTTGGCGCTTTGGCATTGAATACACTCATTCATATAGAGAAAAGGGCTTGATTTATCCCCTGGTTCCATCAAATTCACAAACCTCGCGAAAACTCAGAGAAAAGGATTGTGTAGTTGGGTGAATGGAGGACAATAAGGCTGAATTGTTGGGAAAGGCCCATGGTCTATCGACCAATAAAACTACGAGAGGATTTGGATAACCAAGAACAAGTAGAATAACAGAGAATCAGAATAATTTTGGCCACTATATTCCTAGT
Organism: Taenia solium; assembly: GCA_001870725.1. Classification (NCBI taxonomy): domain Eukaryota; kingdom Metazoa; phylum Platyhelminthes; class Cestoda; order Cyclophyllidea; family Taeniidae; genus Taenia; species Taenia solium. The sequence goes on along the minus strand of MIEF01005501.1, from coordinate 77,792 downwards.
AAACAAAATAGATAGAAAATCTCTACATCGGGAGTAGACGTTTCCTAAATTAGTAAGTACTAAAGAAGTCAGAATTAAATATCTAACATGCGGTTGTCAGCATTCATTGCTACAAACAAAGAATCGCCGGTTGCTAAGCGCCTAATAACTTAATCCAATGCAATTATTGATGAACACCAGATTCGCTTAAGATTACTTGCAGTGCTTTGAAATTTTCAACAGAGTGTTTAACCAAATGAGTGGCTCAATTTCCATGTTTTGAACTCTTGCTCTGCGACACGGTAATTGGGTTTCACCATTACTCGTTTGGCTCTTTTACACACTAGCAATATGTGTTCCCCATACTGCGTTGACTTTGCGCGACCTCAGCGAAGACTTGGAGCACAGCAAACATGTAGTTCAGAATAAATTATCGATGAAGTCTTAGTAAGTGTGAGCCTCTAGCCCTAAAGCTCAAACACACATTAGCTCAGGTTGTTGAGGTTAGTGCTTTTAGCCTGGCAGTGTATTTAGCGGCAGCCGAATCCCAAGGTAAACTAGGTCCCGTTAGTTAAGAATGTACGAGGTTGCAGAGTCTCAAGACTACCCGTGGGGCAAAAGAAGGCACAATACTAAGGCAGAGTATCTCTTCTGGAAACAGAAGGATAGGGGACTGGTGGCGTGGCCTGGAGGCCAGCCAACCGGCTAATAAGTATGAACACCCAAGTGACCGAAACCGGCAGTCCGAACAAACATAGTGTTACAGAAGTTATTTTCAATTCAATTTAATGCAACAGTCAGTGAAACGACTGTAATACTTTGTTTGTTCGAACTGCCGGATTCGGCCACTTGGGTGGCCATATTATACGAGCCGGTTGGTCGGCCTCCGGGCCATGTCAGCGGCCCCCAATCCCTCTGTTTTCAGAATGTATGGATTCTGTCCTATTACTACGCCTTCTTTTATCTTAAGGGAAGTCTCGAGACGCTACATTGGTGAAAGTAGAAAGCGGAACCGAATTCGATGGATTTCTATCCTGCTCCATACCACTTCTAGCAAACTTTGGCGGTGTGAAAGAAGTGCATGTGCTACGGATGGGAGAATCTCTCACCTTCCATAGCAGAAGGGCTGAGATCAACGTCCATCTTCAACGCCTCCCCCACTCCCGTGTTCTGCAAGGATGCTATTAACAACTGAAGCGGCACTAGCCGTGAAGTCCAAGTCTAGCAAAACTACGAAAAGAAAATCAGCGACGTCGTGGTCAAGCATCCGTCGTAAGCTCTCTCTCTCTCTCCTGTTATTAGGCGACTCGCCTCCCTTCTCCAAAATCGTATCAACAGAAGTAGAATGTGCTGGACGCTACTCGATAGCATCGTTTTATGCTTTGTACACTTGAAATGCGTGCACCTCGTCCCTATGAGGCCCAATTGTCCCATTTGCTTAGGGTTCTACGATACCCTCCTACGGCATCAAAAAAGCCTGGAATCAAAATATGTGCTGCGTGTGACTCGACCCATTCGAAAACTTGGATTCGTACCCCCATCTTTCATTAACCACGTTATTGTGAGAGAGGAGGATCCAGAAATACGCATTTGCTGCACCGAGTGCTACGCGAAATTAATGGCACTACAAGGGCGCATGCGCTCGAATCTCGATAACTGAGACGGTTAGCTCGTGGATGCTCCTCACAGCGCTGATTACGTTGTGATGGCTGGCATGGGAGGCTGATCGAGGGGGGCGTCGGGAACGACGCTCGAAAGAAGAGAGGGTCTGTGCAATACTTTGTTCGAACTGCCGGTTTCGGTCACTTGGGTGGCCATATTGTACTAGCCGGTTGGCTGCCTCCGGGCCGTGCCAACAGCCCCCATGCCCTCTGTTTCCAGAATATATATTCTGCCCTAGTACTATGCCTTCTCTTACTTTAAAGGGAGCTTCGGGACGCTACAACGACCTTTGCATTTAATATCGAAGGGTGTTTGATGCTCTTGGAGTTTAAAAGAGGTATCGATAAAATGTTTAGTTTGCAATTGAGACTACAGATCTTGTTTAAAACAATTTAGCTTAACCTTTGATGATGATGTTTAATGAAATACCAGTTGCCAATGCCAAATATTTATTTTGCATACACCTACCACTCGAAAAAATCAAAAGTTAAACATAAATTTGTTAAGTTCCTTTTACATTATAACTTTTTCGTCCAAGCACCTTAAATTACGCCAAAATAGTGCAAAACTTGCCCGATCGGTGCTCCGAAATTTCCTGATTTATTTTATGCGGCTTCATTAGAGTCAAGGTCGATTGGCATTTTATCAAATAATTTCTGGTCCAAAGGGGTTGTTGTAATGTTCGAATCCAGTAAGTATAATTAGCCAAAAAAGGCTTTCAGTTTTTGGTTCGGCGGAACTCAGCCGTCACCTTTTGTCGTTTAGAAGGCAGGGAGGAAATGCTTTTCAAATGCTTTCATTGATTCCAATTCTTATCCAATGCATGCTGCTACCTTTTGTTCAGAGTAATTCATACGTGCTTCACTATGAATTTACTGATTATATGGATGTTCCCTGTGTAGTCATTGAAATCTCCTGTAACTCTTCATTCTCCATCATTAAAAAAGACAAGGTGAGTTTGCATGTGTCCATAAATCTTTAGAATGTCTCCTTTGCCTTTGATTATACGCATAGAGGAAGTGGTAGCTGTAGTCTTCGAAACGGAAGCTTTGTAAATATGCATCTTCAAAAGGGGTACATACTGCATTGGTTCTGGTTCTTCACGCCGGAGCCTTTTATGGAAATGTTTGGGCAAGGATTTAATACGGTTGGGGCCGAAGAATATCTTCTACATGGAACCTACTCCCTCACAAATCTGTCTGTCTATAATGAGGACACAAACGAAATATATTATGCAAATGTTACTGCCATGGCAGGTATGTAACCGAATTGCTAATTATAATTGCCATGAATAATGCACTTATATTATTAATCTAGGACTATAATCCCCTACTCATAAGTTATGTTTCTTCTCATTCAGGTAATCCAGACCATACATATGAAATAGGTAGCCTCATCAAGGGCATATTTTAATAATTAGTGTATTTTTGCGCGAAGCTGTTTGTCATTTTTTAATGTTTTTAAAACTTAGTTTTGGAAACATTCACTAAACTTTACGACATTATAGATGTTATTGCATAAACTGTCGAAAGATGCCATGTTTATACCAACAGTATGAAAATTTTCACTGTGAACCCAGTTTTGGTGGATCGAACGGTGCTATTCATTGCTTTTGCAATCGAATTGATGGAGATAAAAAGGGTTCTAGCTTCCTTTAGTTTTATGGACAACTGTTTCCTACAACCAAACATTGAAGATCCTGACCGATTACAGGATCATATTAGGATTGGTAATTAATGCGAAGGACTATATTGTATTGTGTTGGTTAGTCATCACAATCATTACCATGAATAAACAAATTGCCATGGTAAAGTTCCCAATGATCAGCTAGAAATCGTGCACCCGATATTTAAGATTCTTATATATAACTGAAGTATAAGTACTAGCAAGGTATAGTTTACAAAGTGTAGTCAACAACTACATCTGCAAAATTACATTTATAATTCGATGTTATAAGGTAAAATTTATAACAACTGTATCAAAGATTGGTAATAGATGTCCTTCAATTGTACATTTGTTCATTAGAGGGAGGCACACTTCTTGTGTCCTAGTCTAAATTGAATTTATCAATATAAACTTAACTTGATAAGCCAGAAGTACTGGTGTACTTTTTCGCAGAAAATCCGTAAATTATAAACGTAAAGTACAGATCGTTCCGATTCCTTGGGACGGCGGCAGGGCAAAAGGGGGTCACACATCCCAATGCTAAAATGTGTGTCAATACTTCTCCTGACCCTAAAGTCATTAACACGCACAACTGGGAAGCCATAAAGATATAATATCCCTTATATAGCTCAATAGTTTGACTCTCATACACCCAACAATTACAAAAGTCTTTGACAATTATATGCAGGACATCACCTTTGTTCAGTGGGAAAATTACGTTTCATTTTAAGATTAGCGACAATTTTCCTCTGTATTTAATAAGGCAAAGTACTGAACGTAGTTGTAAAGCAATGATTCTTTGTTTTGTTCGATATGTATGGCTGATTTTAAGAACATAGTGCTAAAATGCTACTGGAATACTCTTTGACTATATAAGGATGCATAAACTTGTGTCACTGGCGATTCATTAAGTATTCAATTGCTATATTTTCCTCGATTCTTACGGTTTCAACATTGTTTGACTTCTTGCTATGTAAAATCATCCAACATTTGCATTGCTTTTCGACAAATTAGAGGTAAAATTTTGTTTGTTAGTAACTTTTCAAACTTATGAAGGACCAAAGTTATGGTGTGTCATCATTTGACAACTAGATGCGTTAGAAAAAGTGTAAAATTCCTCCATCACTTTAGCTACTTGAGAATGATCGGTTGTCAGGATTTCATGAAGTTTATACTGAAGCAGCAAAGTATCAAAGTTCAATGTCACTTGGTCAAAACGTTATTTAGTCACCCAAAATCATTCATTCCGGCTTTCAAAAAGTTTGAAATGTTAACTACAACCAGAGCGAATGCGTTTAAATGTTGGCAAAGAAATGTAACAAAACATTTCTATCCCGGTTATAACATATTAGTGATGTTTTAACTTTTTCTGCAGACCTGTCTTTGTAGACTACCAAAAAGCTGGTCCACCTGACAGTTTGGAAAATAACTAACATGAAAACTTTATAAATAAGTTCTTTTTATTTAAAAAAGCACAGTTTAATCGGCAAGCATGTGAAAAGCTTCACGCGCGTTCTTACCAATATCCTTATGCAAAGTTGGTTTATCAATCACTCTATGATAGGGACAGGTTTGTGGATTTTGCGGTGGGCCTTAAGTGTAACACATCGAACGAAAGAGAGCCACTTTAACACTTAAACGGGACCAGAGAATCACAAGTACGAAAACAGCGCTAGTTTAAGACGCTTTATTTGACCATGAAGTAGCAGGGGATTGCCAGGTCAAAAATGTGACGAAATCCCCAAATGTTTACAAATTTTCATAATCGTGAAAAGGTCATTCCTTCTAGTTGCAGCTGAAGCATGACACCTTTTGTTATCTTAACTATTTATCACTAACTACCGGAAATATCAGGACTACCCGCTTCGCTAAATTATCTTAGAATTTCATTTTCAAGACTTGAAATTTTTAAGTCTAAGGCTCATTTAGATACTAATGGCTGACAGACTTTTGTGACGAAAGTGGAAGGGTGCGAGAAACAGTGATTTCAAAAACTTGTCTGTTCGGACAATGTTGCAAACCAACATAAACTCATTTTGCTGATTTCTGGTACCAAGCATAGCCACTTAACGTAATGATTTATAAAATATACACAAAAGCCCTTCGTATACGCATATTGTCCGGGGGAAGTTAAAGATCCAACCGCCAGAGATCAGCCAGCCCCAGTATCGTCCTGTGCGGCCTATGCAGAACGTCACTGATAAAAAAAAATCATCACAATGTTTCATTTGAGGGACCCAAAATAAAATGGCGGAGTCCTAAGTACAAAGCAGGCTTCTCATCAATTAATCATGGCCCTTGTTGGAGCTCAACACCTCTGCTAAAAGGTTCTGGCGATAAGGAAATAAATTGTAGAATTGCTGAAGCTTCAAATAATTAATCATGCCATTGTGTATAGGGTTACAACAAAGATTCCTCGACCACATAAAATATCAGCATCTCATTTGCACCCCTACTAGGCAAAATACATTGACAACAAATGAGTGAATCACGGATCTCCTTTGACCGTGGCTTGAATGATTGACAAAATCGAACGGATTCCCCATTTGGTGGCTTGTTGGTTTTGAAAAGACTTTTAACCAATGTCAGTGTCCCTAACTTCATATGCAAATATGGGGACTGCAGAACTAGAGCCGAGGTCTTGGTGAGGTCGGTATCATTCGAATGCTTAATTGTGCAATTTGCTTTTTAGTAAGAATTAGCTGTTTTTCCTTTTAATGGTCATTTTCATCAGTGTAGCCTGCTCTTCACTCCCATTCTTATCCAGTAGACAGATGCCTGAGTGTGCCTTTCGAAATGATCCTCTTGTGTACAACTACGCCCACTAGCCTATCACTTTGGCTATGACTGAGTGTTGATGTTCCCTCAAGACACTCCCATCGGATATGCATGCACGACATCACAGGTTACTTGAATGACCCTGCACGAGAGGAGAAGTGCCGGAGACCGCTGTCTTAACAACTTGCATCTACCTCGTTACATTTCCTGGGATCGCCTAAAGTCATCTAGAAATTAAATGAATTCGTAACTTAGAAAAGGTATTAGTCTAGCCAATGCTATACATTTTCATTCGTAAAATGAAGGACTGCTTCGATTTGGCTGTGCAAATGGAAAACCAATGATGTCCATTTTAACACCAGGTGAATTTTTTCATTGAACTGGGTAATAAAATTAGTACGGCCAATAAAAGCTTACTTTGTTACTATTTAATACAAAAGTGACCACTAATAAAATGTGTTGTAGTTGTATTCAATTTAGTCGTATCCATGGTCCTCTCTTGAAAGGACTCACATGCTTTTTGTGCTCATAAAATGTCTACTTTTCTCTACAAACTACTGATGCGATTGACGGACATTTGGACGACACGTGGTTGGATTGGAGTAATTATCAAAAATTACTTAAGTATTCATTCACCCGATCCTCCATGAAATGGCACCACAAGAATTTTGATTCCAAGAGCGATAAATTCCACTTTTCGCAGATTAAAATTGTCTGTGAGGTATTAAACTATTTTTGGCCATGAAATGTCTAATGTTACTCAAAATTTACTAGCACAGAAGGTAAGGTTTTGATGGGGCTTAATCTCAAGATTGCTCAAATGCTGTGGATAACCACACGTAGGTCTGAGATTAAAACTGCATCTCGTTAGCGCCTCGGTAGAATTAAAACGAAAAATCTGAGAACTCCTGCATATCTACCAGAATTCGGCTAACGCAGGTAACTGGAGTTCGTTCTGGGTGAAGCATACTTCCATGCATGACTTTGGACGCTTATAGACACAATAACCTAACCTTACTAAAATTTAAAGTCCTATTTCAGCAATCAGTTTATTTGAAAGACTTAAATTACAGTGTCTAAAGTTGTCTTTTGGCAGCAAATTTTGTTGTTTACCAGCATTAGCTGCAACCAGTTCGTAATTTCAGCGAGAACGTCTTATTCGGTCTCTGAATTGCAAAATCACATGGCCGATCATTTTTTACCGCACACAACAACACTGGTTGAAAATTACAAGCCAAAGGCCTACAGACTACACATATTATTGACATTTGCGACCGTAAACCCAAATTCGAGTCGCCGAGCCATAAGCGGGTTCGAAAGGCGAAATTATGACTCAGCATTAAGAGCTCCAAACGCTCATTCGCATTTGGCAAATATTCTAGAAAGCATCAAAAAGGGTGTATCTTTGCTGGACTCAATTTCGAAACAATTTCTCTCAATCCCAAAATTTGCAGATATATGCCTCACACTTCATTATTATTTGTCCACTATGGCAAATAATGGACAATGCGTTTAAATTATTGTAAAGTTGCTTCTCGATGATGAGTGTTGATTATAGCATGTTTTGCGATTTCCCAAATCTACGCCACACCCTTTGGCATTCATTTGTCCTTTTCGTAACCTTTTCACGCCGTGAGAAGGGAGCAACATTTAAGCAGGGTACATTTGGGAAACAGTCTGCCAGCAGATTCAGATCACCAACGACGCATTACTAAAAATGATAAAGTTTCCACAAATTATTTACCCCACACTAACCTAACAAATACCTTGAGCTCTTCACTTGTTTCATTGACTTACATCAACGGAGACGCCACAAATCCTAAGTTTGCTCAAGAACAAGCAGCCGTGGCAACATTTGGATTTAGAAAGTAGCCACTGAGGTGTGCTGTCATTCCATTATTAATTAGTTAGCTAATTCCTTAAGCAGTAGAGAAGACTAAGAAAAAGTGTATTCTGCAATCATGCAATTACTCATAATTGTTAAAAAGTTTTGGCATGTGTTACTTTTTCAAGCAAATCCGATCTATGGTTTCTTTTAAGCTAGTTTTTTAATGGGATTTGTTAAAATTTTTATGAAGTCATGTAGATTAGGCGTTTCTACCCAAAGCTGATAACTGATACTTTGCGTACCGCCGCTTCACCAAATTGCTGCCATGTCGGCATTCCTTCAACCCCAGCGCTCCTACACTTGAAGCCACTTATGTGTGGCTGGACAATGGCCAAAATGTTTACTACCTTCACCTTATTTAGTTCAGCGATAATTTGTACGCAATTTTGAAATTTGCATAGTAATTCATATATTTCCCCTTAACTAGAACAAACCTTCCATTTGCACTGATATTCCAGGCGTTCATGTGCTGACTTTAACAATTCGGGTTACGTCATACATTTTTTAACGTATTTCCCAAACCGTCCCTTAATACAAATGTAACATTTTCTTTATTTTTTGTCTAAAATTGACTCTTTGAGAGAGTAATAGCCAATGTTGTACGGATAGGAGCCATAGCTGACACGCCCATGGTTATGACGGCAACCACATTAAGAAATGGTGCTCAGACAGTTCACTTTAAAATTATTTTAAAAGTTGTTGAAAAAAACCTATTGGACTTTTATTAAGGAAACTTCTGGCAATTGAAGCCTTTGAACCGGCAGGCATAAGGTGCACAATGGTGGAGTAGTTATGTTACTCAAAAAAAAACTCAGGACCTCTGCTTGATACTAACAAATTTTTACCAAAACAACCCCTCTGTTATCAAGTTCCAATCTAAATTACGGTTGAAACCACAGACACAGTCATTGCTTATTAGTAGAGCGCCTACTTTTTGCAACTTCTAATTCACATGAAACGTTTGGAGGGTCATACATATTGTGTATGTTGATTTCAGGCCAAGTGAAAGAGCCCTATCAGGATACTCTCATACGCGCGGGTAACTACTACAGCTGCATGTCGGGCTGGAATGTCGCACTTTATGGAGAGAAATACAATGCAACCCTGCGTTTAGGTAGCGTAAAGTTTCAAGCCTTCCCCGATATAGCAGCGGCTAATTTTAGTGGCTATGGTGAGTGGATGTTTTGGCGATTATGATTGTCAAATCCCAACGCGCTCTGTACTCCCGTCCATCTTTCTCGACTCCAAAGTCAGAGTATTACTCCGACGTCGTCGACGTCTCCGCCTTTTTTTGAAATATCGCTCTAGAGTTGATGCACATTCACTGGTGAAGTTAAGTAAAAGGCTTATTAACCACGAAAAAGCTGTGATTAAATGGATCAGACACGAGTGTTAAGAACTAACGTGAATTTTACGCAAGACTGCTAATTAGAAAGATGGAGCTGTCACTATTAGCACTACGTCAAAAGACTTGTCCAACACTTCTGTATTCAAAGAACTACAGTATGTAAATATTCATGGCGTTGCAATCTTATTATTTGAAATAAATGGCAGGTCTAATACGGATAATGCGGTGTTCCATGGTTGATGACGGTTTCTGGTTTATAAGGTTAACATCGTTAAAGAGGGTTAGGGAAATGCTCTTGTATGGGGATGGAGCACTGAAAATGTACTTAAAGTTTCTAGATATTCCGCTTTTCGTGTTGCAAGATCGTGCAAAACAAATCATTTGACGAGTGGCTGGGGGAAGTTAAGATAAATAAAGGATGTATTCTTCTATCTGTGTTACTTTTAAGGCAAGCAGAATTGAATGCGACGGGGTGTTGTTTTTTAACCCAGTCTACCTAGTTTACTGACAAGGATCGAAAACATGTAACCTTAAAGGGGGATGATAGCCTTCAAATGTTCAAATTTTTATCTCATAATGGAATTTCTGACTTAAGGCCTGCATAAGGTGTTGACTGCCTGTACTTCTCACTCGATTAAAACTTTGACACGTTTACCCCATGTGTCTACGTAAAAAAGAAAACCAAGACTACAGAAAGAGTGAAGGTTTTTAATGTGGTAATGTATTTTATAGGAACTCATAAATTTCACAGAATATTACCAAGATTGAGTTAGTTCACGTGCCACTAAAGAGGGTCAACTTCTGGAAGAATGCTCTGGATTTTATCTACTGATATTGTTAATCTTGGCCTTTAAAGGAAAAACTTAAGAATGTATTTAGTGTGCCCATAGCAGCATTCCTGAGGTCTTACTCTCCCGTAGGCCTTTCGTATCCCAAATCAAAATCCCTGCAAATGAATAATGCAAATATAAGGAACTTATGCGTTGCTGTAGGCCAAATAAGTCTGTGCCCAATGAATGCATAATCCCTGAGATCCAGGTGCGGATAAGATGGTCACGGTATTTGATCATTTCGGCATCGCCCAAACATCCACATTTGTTGACGAATCTACTTTGTCAAGAGCAGTTTCCACCTTACCAGAGTTAGCGAAATCTTATTATTGTGCGGTATTCCAGTCGAAGCAATCCAAGATCCAAAAAGATGCCCTCTTTACTTTTTACTTGTCGTAGTGTGGAAAGAAAACACCAAAAACGATCACATTCTAAGCTTGGATGATGTGGCGATAAATTATATCCCATGTCTCTTCTTCCTTTTTGTAGCCGTAACATGCTACGCCGACCACGATCACAACCCGTTCGGTTTCCAAGGCGTGCTCGTTTTTGTCTGCGTGGGAGTGGTCCTTGTGATTTTGGTCTACATCTGTATCCGAATTAGCACGCTTCCCTCCCCGCTCTTCCAGTAGATAAATCTTTCTCCTACCCCTCAAAGTTACTTTGCAAAAGCAAATAGAACCACCTTTCAGCATGATTCCATCACTTGCATTTATTGCATATGCCAAAATCCGAATTAAACAAGGCTATTTTAGACCGAGAGCTATATCGTTGAACTGAGGAGCGATAAATGTAGGAAATTGGGAGACGCGAGGAAAGCCAATCGCGTGTTAGCCTGCGTCCACGCCTGAGTCACATGCTCGGGCGGGGGATTGTGAAGCCGTGAGGGAGCAAGATCCGGTGTGGATGCAGGTGAATGGAGAGCCAGAAACGATTTACAAACCTACGACCTGCACCTCAATAAATCGAGTCTCTTTCTGTTGTTTGAAGACCTTCGATCAAATAGGTGAAGGTGAAATTATTGCCCTTGTTGGTGGTTTGCGCACTGCATGAGTGCTAGCCACCACAAATGTCGGCACTCTTTAGATAAGATTGGTGTTATCACTTTCTCAACAAGGCAGCGCCGTTAGCTTTCCATTCATTTTGATAGACAACAAAATGAATGCAGATTCTTCCACTCCGTATTTTTTTTTGCTAAACTGGGCATCTCTAAAACAAGTTCCCAGTCTTGGTCCTCATACAATTCACAAAAAGTGCGCGATTATATGCAGCAGATAGTTCGTGTAAATGCAATATCACTGAAGTAGTTGTTTTGTTGTGTGTCTGTGTTTTTCCATTCACTCTATGCTATTCCAGATAAGAGTTCAAAACTTGCCAAGATAATCTTCTCATTACTCAAAAACCTTTAAAGCAACATTAATTGATGCAATATAAATAAATAAAAACAGAGAATTTGTTCGCTGAAAGTCACAGACTCAACATTTGTATTTGCAGGAGAATAAAATGCACATTTAAAACCAATTTCTGGTTTATAAAAACAATAAAACTTTGCTTACTTTCCCAAAGAAATGACGAGATTTAGAGTGACTGAAAGCGTGGCACAACCTTGACAACATCAATGCCATCTACTTCCAAGTCAAGTCGGAGAGGATGCTTTTCAGCAAATAACGATTGTCACCTAGATTAGTCGTAAAGGGTGCCCCACCCAGTGGACCGTTTTCACGATGCACTAGCTTTCGAATGTAATTGATAAGCTGTTTACTGGGAATTCGAAAGTAGATTGCGATATTTTGGGGCTTTAATAAAGTCGTATAATTATTAATTGGTCTAAGTTCCCACTTTATAATTTTGTTGATCGCAGGGTTGATTGAGGTATTTAAATTGCATAGGTATGCCGAAGATATCACAACTAAATGGTGGCTTGCTAATTGGGTTGAATATCACCCACGAAAGGTGAGATTCGTGTAAAATTGTCCATCTCGATTGCATTGTGGGAGTATAAGGGAAATAATGAATTCGATTTTTGGGGTATGGGTTAACAACGCATCTAAATAACATACATAACTGCATTTAGACCCATTTCATGGAAGCTTAGCACTTGAAACGTTATTAAACGTCTACGGAAAAGGTTCCATTCTAGTGAGCAAATAAGTTGAATGCACGACTGACTTTTTGGACCACTCTTGACATTGATTGCAAGGTTATGATTTCCTCTTCTACTCCAAATCACAAGCACTTGCAAAATTCCAGTTTCTTCTGAGTCCTTAATAAGATGTGCCAATTTGGAGGGGCGAATCATCAGTAGCGCAAAGGTTCGAAGTACCAGGAGCCTATGGTGGTGGCCAGAGGGGCGTGCAGCCAAGCGGAAGTACAATCTGTGGGGACTAAAGAGTCCGTAGGGTTAGACATATATTAACAGTGACCAGCATTCTGTCACATGTTACCCTAAAATTCCATGAATGCTTTCAAACAGCAACACCACTACTAATAGATGCCAAAGCATTATCAATAACTTGCATATCATTCACTTAGTCGCCTGAGCCAGTAAAGTGTTGGCCTTGATTCTGCATTACCAAAGCCAACTTTTGCTTGTAGATAAGTACTTACGTGTGCATAATTATTTAATGGAGTAGAAACACTGTTTTTTTCTGTATTTAAGCACCGGCAACAGATACAATTTTTTGGGTTCTGCCTCTGCTACTAATATCACGCCCCTGGTGGCGAATCAGACGCGCACCCTCAACGGCTGTCTGCTACGTTAACTATTTATTTATCTCAAATAGAGGGAAAAAGCAAACTACAAAAAGGACCACTTTAATTTCTTTCTGCATAACCATTAAACTGTTAATCTGTCATTTATTCTTATCTGTGTTGGGGAGTTATCAAACGCAACAAGCATTTGAAGCTGATGCTTAGCCCTATAACCCACCTGACATGCAGTGGAGACCTCGGGCAGGAGATACGAATGAGCTCAGGTAAACTGCAAACGCCTCTCAGAACTGAGCAAAATAACTTTAAGGGAAAAGGTTTCGCGACATGCCTTCTTTGATAAACGAAGTCCGTGTTAATTCCTTTTGAAAGTCCGATAAAAATGCGCAATAAGGCCACTAGATCCATAAGTTGAATCCTGGTTTGCATAATCGCCAACTGGAAACGCAGATTACGCATAAATTAATGAGCAGTTTCAACCACAAATGCGAATAAAATTTTTATGTAGAATTGAAACTAACTCGACAATAAAACAAACACATACAAGTGAAAAATAAAATTATTTGAAAATGTAATTGGCAGTTTATTTTACTCTTTAAGTAGAAATACGTTATGTAAGCAATGCCTCAATTGTAGACATAATTCTAACAAGTGGTTTAAGATCCCACTATTTGACTCAGCCTCGTGTGCGGAGTGATGCTCATTTAAGACTTTCTTTAAAGTCTAGTCCAGTCATTTTTGGGATTAAAAACGTATGAATAAATGTACTTTTCGGGATTATGGGGCCCAGGAATCTATTGCATTCCATTTTGCGTGATTTGTACTTACGGGTCGCATTCAGGAGGGAAGGTAATTACGGATATAAGCGCAGGGATGTCCGCCTTCGGGGTGAACCCGACACGTTTCGATGGCATGAAGCATGTCCTGCAAATAATGTGGATTGCAAAATTCAGGGTCACCATAATCGCCATCATCCTAATTTCTTGATTTGTAAATATTTTTAAATTGAAGTTGTTAGCTCCACAATTTATGCCCACGTTAATAACATGACTGAACCCATAATTCAAAACGATTTCACTCCATCCACTTAATTTGTATCTTTTGTTTCGCAAGGAGACTGTAACCACAGTTTTTGGAACTAAAGAGTTTGACACTGATGGCCGTTGCAATGCGTTGGTTATTTACCTCTCTGTCTCAACAGAAGCCTCTTAGTCCTTGTGCATATCTAATAATTATTTTCTGCTCAAATACTATGCCTCCTTTGGTCTTCAGGAAGTCGTGGGCACCAAAATTGTTTTTATTGGAATAGTTGAGCTTTAAATCTGCCAAAATTCCGTTTTGTGCCACTTGTCTCATTTGATAACCAAATGTATTTTTTAGAAAATATATGTAGCCATGCATTTATGTGCCACTTCGTAAGACGCCCAGTTTTTTCAGATTGCGCTTTAATTTAAATGGGATTTGGATTGTTTCACATGGCTGGAGTGTTTAATTCCAAGTAATAATTGCTCCCTACAGAGGATTGCTGTTCGATTTCATAGGGAAAATCACTAATAAACGCAAGGGAATGATAACAATCTCCAACGTGATTTATTGCAGCTCTGTAGCGCAATCTACCCTATAAACAACAGTCGCTTCACTCTAACTTCATTCACTCGTTTTAATCCGGAAGCTGCCCCTCTGCTTAAGTACAAATGCATTTGTGAATCCTGCGAATTGTTTCAGTCAGTTAATGAAAACAAATTTACGTCAAGTCGTTTCAATTTACTTCATGCACATGCATCCATTTTGATGAGCTGAGGGGATGATTTTGCCCATGGTACTAGTACATCAGCGTTCGAAGTACTTCTTTCGTTTACTGCTGAAATTAAGAGATTCGAAAGTTTTCAGTCCACTTCATTACGAAAACAAAGTGTCAGCTTAACATTTCCGCTTTAATCTGCATTTTTGCTTGCCTCTATTTTTACCCAACATCCTGTTTTAGTTGTGAGTAATAAAAATTTAGATTCAGTTTGGCATTCAGAGCTTGAGATGTTAAATTAATTGTCAGCGTATGCACGCCAATTTGAGAATGATAGGATGGGTCTGCTATTCGAAAGCAATTTTTCATATGCACCGAACCGGTGCAAAACTGTTTTTATTCCACTGCTCTTAACTTGCGGAGCAGTGTAACAAATTAATGCAGAGTGTAATTGCCTAAAAAAAGAAAGCAACCAGTAGGGCAGCACATTGCTTGTGACCTGACTGTGTGCACTGGGGAGAATCGTCAATTCTTTTCATATAAGGCTCATTTTTCTGCTTTTATGAGTATTCAAAAGTGATTCTTTTTTTCCTCTCCGCAAATGCGTTTTGTTGCTCCTCAAGTGATTAAATTCGTTACTGTCTTATCCACAAAATAATTTGTGCACCTAGAATTTTGCTACTGTTCAACTGAGATTTGTAACGATTTGGTCTCTTGAGTGTGAATAAGGACTTTAGGAAGCAATATAATTTTGGCCTTTAAAGCTAAAGAAATTTAAGCCATTCACTAGATTAATTTGCCTGATGTTTGAGGATTGGGGGGAGATATTTGGAAGCCTTAAATGAGAATTCTAGTACAAACTTAAGCTTCTCATAAGAAAGCCTTGGATTTAAGTACCGTGCTATAGCAAACTTGCAAGCTTCAGTTTCGGAAGATTCATGCAACTTTGTTATGTATGCATGTATGTATGTATGTATGTATGTATGTATGTATGTATGTATGTATGTATGTATGTATGTATGTATGTATTTCGCTGCCGTTTGTAAGATTTTTCTCAATGTCTAGTTAAGACCACTTGATTCCAAAAACGCAGTATTTATTACTGATTCCTCTACCCTCCGATTGAGTCACTTTTGGCAAAGCCTATGCTTAGGGGAGATTAGTAGGTAGAGGAGTAAAAAGGGGCTGACTATCAAAAAGTACACTTATTTTGTGACTTTTGGAGGCAGGAGGAGCACCAGTAAGTGCAATTCTGCAACCGGACTAAATGATTTGGCCGAGGAAACAAGCTATTGTGATAATAAAACAAATGCGTTCTAGAGGCGCTAGGATTTTAAGACAAAGTCAAAAATACAGAAACGCATCCCCTGCAAACTTCTCCATGCTCGCCCGGCCGAGACTGACAGATGTTCGCATTTGAATGGAAGTGTACACATTTGTCTTACAGTTTTTCATTGTTTGTTTCGACGGATTTACCCAAATTGTCTACGTTATCTGCATAAAGTACCAAAAGAGCAAAAATGTTTCAATGCACGAACGGTACGCATAGGCAATTCTGTCCCCTTCAAATACAATGTACGCTTTGTGCGAATGAATTAGGACCTCATGATGTTATAAGATTACAAATAAGGTGTTTAATACCAGTTGTTCGATTAAATTTTGCCTGTCGAAAATTCCTGGAGTTGCTCAAATTATGCACTTTTCTGTTGGTTTACCCAGTTGCTTATCTCCAGCGCCATTGCTAAACGCCTATACAAATGGGCATTCTTGAATATCCTAAAATGTCGGGTTCCTACATTCTTTTCTATCTATCTTACAAAGTTAAATACTTAATACTTATTGGCCTGAACATACCTTTTGAGGAACAAGCGGTCAGAGGACACCAACGCTGTGACTCAGTGGGCGATCTTGGTAGAAGGATACTATGTATGGCCGGCCATTCCTGGTGTTGTAACCCAGTGCCGTACTCAACCCTCGGCAATCCTCGGTGCAAACTTCACCAACACACCAAATACCAAAATGCATGGGTAAACTGCGTGGCTAGTTAGTAAAAAGTCGCAGGAAGCGCCCCCAGTTAGGCCTTATAGACTCTTCGCATATTCCTCTTTAGCTTTTCTCATCATCTAGCCGAGATAGAAGGACTCCAGGGATAACGTCTGTTCTTCATCATCATTACTTCTCAAAATTGGTGTCCGAAGTTACCCCATTCGTCACGTTACGTTGGAAATCAGAACCAGAGGTTAAGTCGAACGTGCTTGAGTCATTTGTCGAGTTTGCCCCATTATGAATGAAGAAAGTTCTACCGACCTTAGCATCAGTAGCGTTGCTTTTCCTCTCTATCTCCATTTTCAGGCCTTTTAATCGAGAAGAGTGGCTGGTAGATACTTTGTGCCGTATGAGAACCTTAGAGATTATCAAATTTTTATGGAACATCAGCGTTTGTTCCCTCCTCAGGAGGTGGCTTTGGATCAGCTACAATTTCGGCACAAACTGAACGTTTGTATATTCAAATTAAGGTGAGGTGTAAGGAAGGGATCTGGGATAGTGCAATGGAACAGTATTAAGTGGCCGTTGTATATGCTCAAGGTCCACTTATCGCTCGATTAGATTAACCAATTTTGCTACTTAGCGGTACTATTCCCTTTTGTTATTCAAAATTGAAAACAAATATATTCTTACTTTACTTTATACCTAATTACATGGGTACTTCAGACTACCCAGGTCAAAAGTCCTTCCTGTTGCCCAGAGTTCACCCATTTTATTTGCGTTAACAACAAGTCTTCGTGCAGGCATTTGGTTTTACGACTTAAAGAAAGAATCGGATACGCAGCATCGGCATTCCATAGGAGCTTGTTTACAAAGTGTACTAATATCCGCCAGTAAAGTATCGCGAAATATTCTCCTATACTCTCGGGTTTTCTTCTGATAAAACCTTTTAATGCAAACATAGTCCCTACATTTGAATATTCATCACGCCAAATTAAATACTTAAGTGGTGTAACCGTTAAGCAAGATTAGTTTGAATTATGATGCCATAAGTAGCGTCAATCACTTTGAATTACCCATTCAAGTAGAGAGACAATGGCGGCGAACTTAAAACTAGTAAAAAAGTGTGGATTGACGTTTTGCTTTACTAGGCGTTGAAATAGACGGGCACTTCGGCGTCTGCAGGGTGAAAGCCTACCCTGTGACGTAGCCTTCAAACAACGCTAGCGACCTCCCCAGCTTTTTCGGGCACTGATAAAACACATTCATAGCGCCTCGTTACCACCCAATGGGAAATTCGGGGCCCCACACCGCCAACATTTGGGAACAAATCGGCCATACACAGAACCTACAGTTTGGTGTCACACATTAATAAATTGTATGTATAATAGTTTGTTTGTTCGAACAGCCTGTTTCGGTCTCTTGGGTGGCCATTTTTGTACTAGCCGGATGGTTGGCCTCCGGGCCGTGTCAACAGCCCCCAAGCCCTCTGGTTCCAGAATATATATTCTGCTCTAGTACTACGCCTTCTTTTACCTTAAGGGGAGTCTCGGGACGCTACAGTATGTCCCCATTGAAATCAATTTAAGACGCAATTAGAATTCTTAAGTCCTTAAATTCACAAAATTCTCGGTACCAATTTAATCACTAGCTTATATGTGAAATATACCATTGAAAGCCTGCTTGGTGATAGTTTTATGAGAGCATTTGTTCAAAACTAGTCAAAAAGGTCAAAGAATTATTTTTTGAAGCAAAATAAAGGGTTACTATAAGACTCTCGCCGAATTTAGTTTATAGTGCTTAATGAGCAACGACCTAAAACTTAGTCAGATGTTTGAGCGACAGAAACTACTTTATCCCACTCATGAAGTCAAAGACTTAGTGGAAATTTTTGATGTACTACGGTAGTTTTTAAAAGTTGTTTCTGCTGGATCCCACTGACCCTGAATTATTTTACTGAAATAGCCTTCGTCGACTGGTAGTTTTGGTGCCCTTTTGCTCCGCTGCTGCCGTGGTTGCCTTTTAGTGGCGATTGATTGCATGATCCTTTGAGCCTGTTATCGATGCAACTTAACTTAAATGAGCTTTTCTAATTAATTCAACCGGTTTCTTTTCGACTTTGAGCTGTCAAAGCCATTAACCTAGACATCATGTCAAAGCTTATATTCAGAAGGTGCATAAAATATTGTCGTAATTTATGTCCTCCTAGTCTGTAGGTCTGCTTCTAATTACCTCTTACTCTTTTTAAGAGCTGCCTCGGTGCTTTGTTGGCTGTTTGTCTGTTGGTCTACTAAATCTTAATGCCTTTTAATATCTTGAATAGTGAGTGGGTCGGTGCCCTACTGTGATGTTTAAGCCTTACTAGATAACCGTTTGTGTTTGCTGTTAACAATTTTTTTTTGGGAACTCCCTCCTACGTTGTGGTCTCATTCTGCAGCATTGCTCTTCGCAACAATGGCCACATGTGACAATTCCGATACCCAAAATATTGTCGCTGACCGTCACATCGGATTTCTTGGCTCTGGATTGATGGCTCAAGGGATTATCAGGGGTCTTCTTCACTCTGGTGACCCTTCAGCGCCCCTATATAGTTGCTCCAATCAAAAACCGTTTTTATAATAATATTTTTTGCTTGGCCAAAGTTAGGTATAATATCGCTGTGTTTGCTGACAGTTAGAATGTTTAGTATTTGACCCTGACTGGCGCTGATATGTTTTGGCGCCTATCACTTGCGGGTATTTTCGTAACTTCTCAAATTTGTATTGAATTTTATAATCGCTGGAAATATTCCTCTGGATTCTTCTCTCAACTTCCCTAATAGTTCTACCAAACTTAGGTCTCATCAGAGGATCTCAGGTTACAATGACTGACAAAGTGAAACCAGGACAACCAGTGAGTTTAATTTTTGTTGACATATCTTAGGTGATGAAAGTTATACTTCTTTTTGCCTTAGATCTTCAAGTCTATCGAAGAGATTATGAACGTGAGTATAGTGTTTTAATCCCTTGTCATATTTTCTGCATGCTAAACTTTTGTTTGCATTCCTATCTGATAGTGGTATGACAAGTTGTATAAAAGTAATTTTACATATCATGTAAGTTTACTTGTTCATGGATGTATCTAGAAATTCGGAGCTGAATACCTCACCGAGAACATTCCAATGGCTGCCAAGAGTGACGTCATATTCCTATGTGTGAAGCCGAACATGGTTCAGACAGTGTTGAAAGAATGTGCCCACGTGATGGCTGACAAGCTGGTCATTTCGATTGCTGCCGGTGTCACAATTGAGACCCTAGAGGAGGTATCTTCTCTCCGCCTCATTCTCATTTCTGTTTCCTCCTTCCAAACCTAAAAATTCCAGTACTCTAAGCGTGTGGTTATAGTGTTGCTTCAGCGAGATTCAGTCTGTTTCTGTCAATCTGATTGTGTTTTACTTAATGCCTTTTTTCTGAACAGGCATTCAACCACATAATTACCGATTTTGCACATGACTTGAATTAAGTGAATTGTTTAAGGCAGTTTATTCTAGTCCTCTTCTACCGTCCGGTTGTAGGCCCTGCCGGCAGGCGCTCGCGTTATTCGAGTGATGCCCAATATGCCCTGTCTCGTTCAGCAAGGAGCGGGCATCTTCGCCCGCGGCCATTGCGTCAGTGATGCGGACGTCCACATCATGAAAACCCTCCTCTCTGTCATTATCCCCGTTCTTGAAGAGATCCCCCAGTACCAATTCAACGCCGCCACTGCGCTCTCCGGTTGTGGGCCTGCCTATGTAAGATCTACAGTCTGAGGAAGTTTGTAGATTCAATTAATATATGTTGTTCTGATGTCTTAACTTTCCACAGGTCTGTCTTGTGATTGAGAGCCTTGCTGACGGAGCTGTGCGTCTCGGCCTGACTCGTGACATGGCCCACCGACTGGCTGTGCAGACGGTTCTTGGTACAGCAGTGTTGGCTCGCGACTCTGGAACCCACCCAGCTCAATTGAGGGTTTGTTTACCATAAGCACCAGCATCCGGTCACCCATATATGAACGCTCAGAATACCATGAGTTACCAAGGCATTTGATTTGTTGCTCCATGTTCGGAAGTGTTTTCAAATGAAGTTATCTTTTGAAAAAAGACCGGTTCACTATTAATTTTTCAGAAATACTATAGTGTGCGACCTGACAGTGCTCAATCGATTTCTGTGTTGATCCAAATGCTGTCTTCTTGGTTGCCATCAAATATTAGCAGCCAGGAGTAACTGGATCAGGATTTTATATGACCTCTGGTTTTTATGCTATCAGGTGTACATAATCCAGAATATTTGGCGAGGTTTGTTCGAGTAGGTAATACTGGGAAATTTTTCCGTCAATGCACCGCAGTTGCCATACTTATAGCCTCAGTTAAATTTGAATGAAGTTGAGTTTTTAATAACTTTGGCAGTTTTTGGCAAGTGATAGCATGGAACCTCACATTTTAGGATCAAATCTGCTCTCCAGGTGGTAGCACAATCGCAGGGACCTTTGCTCTGGAGAAAGCCGGTGTACGTGCCGCTTTCAATGCTTGTGTCGAAGCCGCCAAAATTCGTAACGATGAATTAGGGGCCCCACAGAAGTAGGGGCCTTTTGTCCCCATCGTCTTGGTTCCGCTGCACCCACTTCCCCACCAGCAATCAAGTGAAAACTCATAGCATCTGATACCCTTAAACTGATCAGTAAGCGTCTTGTTAGTAAATCCTTCCTTTGCTAGTGTTCTCTTCAGCTCCAATGTTCAATATAATTTTTTTGAATAAAAGTAGCCTCAGTCGGAGGGTCAAAATCGTGCAAAAATGGAACAAATCTAGTAGCTAGCTCATTAATTATGCAACTTCTATTGTCCAATTTAAGTATACGCATGAAATATGTACGTCGTCTACCTTGAACCTAGGTATCCCTCGCCAATCGTTTTCATAAATCTTATTTGCGGATTCGAGAGAGCTAGTCTTCTAGATATACCTTTAAAACATTTACAATGTGCCTTCATAAGGCTCACTATCATAACAATGCGAAATTGAAGAAATTAAAAAGTGGGGCAATGTATTCCGCTTGAAGAGGTGAGGTGCATAACCAATGGCTTTGTTAGTTCTCACGTGGAGGCTCTGTCAGCAGACGTAGCTGGTGGTATTTCTAATGGACTGGAACCACCCGGACATTTGACACCATCTTAAAGGTCAGCACTTTAACGTAAATCACCCACAAGTTTATTCCAATGCGTCTAAGACTGCTAACAAGTTCAATGATGTGTGTCTGCGGCCTGGCTCCAGACATCGGGCATACATTCGTCAATCCTTCTTCATTGTGCATTTTATTATTTCTGTCGTCAATCTTAATCTTTAAAATCAAAGAACCATTTCTACATAGCAAGGTTTTAAATTCATGCTGGTATTACAGTTAGCAGATTCAATGCTGCCTTGAATTCGCCCAGCACTTTTCCCAGCCTGACACAAATGAAAAGCATCTACGGCGCAAATGCGATGCCTGGTATCATCTCTCTAGCGAATGATACTTTATTAGGAGCCGAATTCGCAAGAACCGTTCTAATAAGAGCGAAAATAAATGCGTTTATTTCTATCCTTTAGATTCTCAACAACTCGGCAGCTTATATGCTACGACGATAAATGGTGAACTGGAAGCCTACTTGATTTCTCAATAAATTTAATCCTAGTCATAGAAAACTAGTGTTGTCATTTGATTACATTTGTTCTCTGTCGGATAAACCATGGGATCATTGCCGAGACTGCTGACCATTCCGCTCCCTACAGGAATATGCACTACTTAATTTATATGAGTAACAGCTTCGGACCCGCAGTTAAGTGCTATGCTGATTTCGCCTGGATGAGATGGCACAATGTAAAGGTAGCCACCTTAGGCAAGAATCGGGAATATTTTATGGAGTTCATACACTCGAGTTCATGCTCGTTTTATTACGAATTCTGGTAATCCTGTCTTCATCATGGAATGCTAGTCGGTCATTTTGGAGAAAACCGCGATCACCTTATATGTATATTAGTCATTTCTTTGTAACATTATTTTTGGAGGCTTTGGAGTTGAAATTCTGCGTCCAAGTGATCCAAACATAGTTTGCCGATCTTGACAGCAGTCATGTGGAGAAATTGGAGTGAATGTTTACACTGTCGTTGTCTTTAAATCAAGGTGACTGAGGCTGCCAATGCGACCGTCCAGTATTAAATTCATAGTGGAATACCTACGTTGGGCAGCATCCCGTGCAGCACCTCACACAGGAAGGCCTATCAACCTTCCGATCACTTCCTACGCCCACTGTGAGTAGTGCAGTGAAATGAGAACTTCTTACCATCGTCGTCATTTGCACTGAGATAAGCACGCCTTTCTCAACCTAGAAGAAATAAATAAAAGCAAACTTTCTTCCGTTAAAGAGCTTGGATCGGAACTTGGAAACTCGTTGGAGTTACCCAATCATGTGTCAGGTCACATATAGATTACCTATGCAGCAAATTATAATTCTATGGTGAAAGTGTTTGCACACTGCACTGAGGTACCAGCGTTAGATCGAATTGCGTGAGCCTTCTCTAGAGTTAACGCTCAATCCACGCCCTTCCAGTGGTGCCTATAACTCCTTGTGCTGTTTTAGTCGGTGCAGTAAAAATGCTTTCTAAAGCAGTCTATAAAACACGTCGATTCATTTGTTCAGTGTGTGGTGGTTTAAGATTTAAAGTAGGTATAAGCGATGAATCATTCTGCGATCCCGATTTTTGGCCGTCCTATTGAGGTTTTGCCCTCAGTTATTTTTTACGTTTCCATTCAAAGATGCCAAGGCCCTCCGTAGCATTGGCTTTTGTGCCATTTTTAGCACCTTTATTATTTTATTCACCAGTTTCATGATGTTCTCCCACCAGTTAACTTGGGCAAAGGAGTCAAAAATAGTCTAATTAAACAACAGAACAAGTCTCTGTCTAGAAATGCTTCTTTTTGGGAAGGTGGCGGAGGCCTCTTTGCTTAATGGCCCTGGGTTATAATAATAGGTGATTTAATGGTCTACTGGGCAAGTTTCTATCAAAATTCCGACAACTAGCAATGTCGGGGTTCACCTGGAGCAGTGGTTCGGTATTTACAATGCATGTGTGAAGTTGGAATTCAAGGCCAAGAACCGGAAATATCTTTACAACCTGTGAAATGCATTTATAAGGTTACGCGTCCCTTTCATCATTACTTAGTTTTGTTTTGTATCCACCGATAAGGAAGTTGGGTTACCTTGAATTCTTTTGCCTAGCGAGAAGCCAGCAAAAGGCGTAACTAATTAAGCTCCATCCGAAGGAAGCGATTTTCCATCAAACAGTTTATAATTCTGTCCTTTATAGGCTTAGAGAAAGGAAGTTCGTCGTCTGGTTACCATTATTAGGAAAGGTTTTTAAGAGCAAGCACTGCCTCGCATTGAGTCACAAGCTTTTTATTCCAACTTTTGTAAAAAGAAAAATACGATATTGTTTCACAAAAAACCACTAGTATGCGTCCCATCCAGTTCATTTTCCATGATATTTTCCAACTTTCTGACAAATTTTAATTGTCAGTTCTATCGATTCCAGTGATGTGCAGAGAGAGGCTTTGGGGATTTTGCCAGTCCTAGTGTCAGGGAAAATGCGTACAAGGAAGCATTGGAGCAGACAGAGGTCAGAACTAGTGGATTGATGGTTTTGGTGCGAGAGGGGTTACTTAAGCCTTTTGGCAAATTAGTCATGTAGTGGAATGCCTCCTCTTCTCTCCACCATCCCTCCTCCGGCCTCACGAGTAACCTTCTTTTTGGACGTGAGCGATGCAACTGCACCGAATGGTGGACACACCTCGAAATCGACCTTTCAGTTGGTGGGTCCTGTGTAAACGATGCCTCATGCGGTAATTGGCGACCCATCAAAGACGAGATGGTGCTTTCTACAATGTATCTCTTACCAAGTATGCAGCCAGCTGGACAACATCATTGCTGAACGCTTGCTACTTTCAGGGTCAAAAGAAGGCAATGGGATTAAGGAGGATTCACTAGGCGGTATAAAATGTAATTTCAAATGGATTCCTAAAAATTTTTTGATAACTACACTGACAAAACCACCGAGGCTCTGGGGGGGAAAGGGGGGCGGACCACCAATCCTGCCTACGATAAGGATGGCAATCGGCCAGTGAAACTGCAGATGTGTTCATCCAGGTGGGCAATGCGAAGTTTTGTCCCCACGCTTGTAATAAATGTGTGGGCTGAGCGGCCATCGTTCTTGTTCCTCGTACCTTTTTTTCTTCCAAAAAGATGAACGTCGATTCCACTTACAAGTTCTAGCACAGCTTCCAAGGGTGTAATTTCTCGTGCAATGAGCTTTTAAATATAGCTGGCGTAGTTTGAGGCTAGCCTCGCTCTGGGAACAGGTTGGTGGTAGCGGCGAAATGTGAGGACACTTTTTCGGTTGAATTAAACTCCCAACAGCGCAACGTTGATTCCCTACTCTGGTTGTTATCTTAAAAGCAGCAGACAATGATTCACAGGTACCCATTTCTGTCAGTGGTAAGGGTAACACGCCTGCAGTGTTCCATACGCTGGGGCATACGCGTCTGGGCGGCTGGATGACTAGTAGTATCAACGCATACTTAGAGCTTGATGCCACAATGACTGGCTTGGGGGCTGAATTGTGGGTTAGAGACGAGACCAAAGCAATGTGACGCACAAATGCACGTAAATGGCTCCCGTGTAGGCATGAATCCGCACAATCAGCACCGTCGAATTCATTTAAACCTAATCCTGGAATCCACTGAATGACGCAATGCTGGACGTCGCATAAGAATCGGCTTCGCATCGCAACACTAACTTAAAACCTTTCTGGTGCACTGGAGGGGCTCACATCCCAGATAGCGTTGATGATTTTTAATAACAGGGAAAATTGGAACGCACGAAGGTATCCTACATGGCGATTACAGCAGAGGCAGTTCACCTCCACATGATTCCCGCCAAAACTGCGCTCAAGTACCTCAATCTGGAAATAAATAAGGGACAAAGCGTAAAGACAAAGTACTGTTTACTCGCATATTTTAATGCACATTATTCCAGGTAAAATTTACTACTAATAATTATGTGAAATTAACAGAAAATTTCAGCCACTAGGCAGAAACAATTGATCGTACAAATAGAAAGTTACGTGAGAGTTGTTAGGATTAGTAGCACATTCGGGGACGATGAAGAGAGGAAAGAGGTTGTCAAGTATCCCATAGAGTTGTGCAAACAGTTCGAGTGTCGACGTCGAGGGGACTTAAAATCAGTTATCTTTTTGAAAGACTGTTAAGGAAGAAGGTGGTTTAGACTCCCAGAGTACTTGGGCATGAGATCCGGTCGAGTGAGGTAGCCGGATTGGAGGAGCAAGGGGAAACTGTACAGAAAAGGAAGAGACGAGTTCAGCGCAAAGAGGCAGTGGTCGAGCGAGAAGTGGTAGTGGAGGCGGAGGAGGAGAGGGGCGCGCTGGGCACACAATCATCACCATCAAAGATAGTGGGAAAGTCCGTGATCAGTCGATTAACCACCGCCTGCTCGAACTTGGCCCCTGCGAGACAACTCAGTGGGTCTGTGTAGGAGGAGCTCATCAGGCTGGGCGCGAACACGATGGCCAGGTTTTCTGACGACATCATGTTCGTTTGCTGGTGTTCCGCAACCCTAGCGATGCAAAGGCTAGACTGTGTTGTTGCTTGACAAATAGTGCCCAATCATAATCAAATATATTCAAGCACTAGGTCTGAGGAACCCAAAAAGTCCACTAAATTTGCTCTCAGCTAAATTTCCAAAGTTACATTACCAGTAATCAGGAGTACCACTACGATGCCAGCTCTCACCAAAAAGTGTGGGATGAATTAAACAAACCTGTGGTGCATTACCTACAGAGAAAACTCTCCTATAAAAAGTGGTAGATTCGGTGCTTGAAAACGATATAACAGTTGATGTAACAGCATATCCTGAAAGCTAAGGCCACCTGTAAGCTGAGCCCATATCTAATTAGGAATAACTCGAGAATTCGGAGCTTTGTATGGAAAAGATGATTCGTATGAACGCCGAGAGAGTAATTTATCGATACCTGTTCAAATGGGCCATCAGGTATCGGAGGCAGTAGTAGTGAGCCAATGGAAGCCGTTGGATGCATCCCTTGAGAAGGTCGTGTTTCTGCTCTTCTGAGAGTTGTTCATCGCCTTCAAGAATGCAACGGCGGGGCAGTAAGGCGCCATGTAAACAATCAGATAACCAACATTCGGCTACTGAATGCGTCATTAGTGTAGGCGGTGTCGCATAAATTCACCCTAATCTTTGCGAGACATGGGACATTGTTTCGGAAGAAAAATAAATTATAAGAAATAGGCTTAGAAAAATACCTAAACTGCAGATCCTGTTCCAATCTGAGCAATCATCGAACTAGTGAGGAACTGGTGGGTTTCCTGCCTGAATTATTGGCAAAAGGTTGGTGGCCGCATGATTGTAAATAAAATGCACGCTTTATAAAATAGGACCCCACCCAACTGGTTGACATGTTACCTATCAAGTTTACTAGACAAGGGAAGGAGCGCCTATGATACGTGATGAAAGCGCACACGCACATTAGAACTAGATGACAGCAGCAACTTGACGGTGACTACACCTTGCCATCTAATTGGGTATCGAGATGCAGAGAGGGAGAAATAAGAAAACTTCTATTGATTAGATAGTGGATATAAAAACGATTAGGCATTCAGAAACATTTGGGCACAATAAGTTATGAATATCTTCAAAATTACAAGGACATTCAAATCTGATTACAAGCAATCGTGATAAATGGCACATCACAATGGCTAAGGCAACGAGTGTTGGGATTGCATTAGCAAAGAAGGCACCTACTAAGCCTGCCGGTCCTACATTGTTGAAGCCGAACCTAATGGTACCCAGTTTAGTATAATAATTTAATGGTTTTTTGAAAATTTTGATTTTAAGACCAAATGCCCTAATAATAATGCAGGCGAGTCTGGATGTTAAGTTGAAAGATGAACGCAACGCTGCAATCCACCGAGTATGACATTCACACTCGCCTCCCCCGGGCCTATGTATGAATGGGAAATGGGAAATGCATTGGCACAAACGGGATTCAAATTTGATTTAAAGAATCATTCTACTTCAAGCAGTAGGGGACGATCAAACATACATACATGGAAAGATTCACTTTTTCGTAATGCATCCGTAGCATCATCGTAAGTGTGCCAATCAGCCGATTTCCACAACGTTACTTTCCCCATCACTTCAACGGTTGACAGAGGAGGTTAAAAGCAGTGAAATTTTAAGGTGGAAGAAATTAAAGCAAATTGCGTGAGATATATTAGCTTCAGTCAAAAATGTGCAAACAATATGGCACTGTTACACCATCACTAGCATCGCCAGCACCACAACAAAAAAGCTTGCCCCAGCCTACAACGCAGCAGACACGGTAAAAGTGAAAAAAACCATGGATGCTGCAACTAACCCGCCTGGGTAAGTAGTAGGAGAGAACGGTGTGTATGGCTTTGAAAGACAAGACACACCGACTAACAGATCCTTCCAGAACAGCTCTTTGCGAACAAATGCATCTAGAACATGCACACGCACAAAATGCAGCTGAAAGTGATGCTACATTGCGTGGAGGAAAGAGATTCCTATGCCGATTCAAGAGTGATGCAAGAAGGCACATATGTACAAGGCATGGATGAATAACGCCCAGATGTCGATAAAAAAGAGCATACAATGAATGAATGCAAAAAGCACATCAATGTATGGCCATGCTTTCGCAAAAGAACAGGGAATGGAGCTCAATGAATGCCAATCAAGAATAAAAGGGCGCAGTCAACCATCAAACCACGTAATTTACTAGATGGTGAAATAAGATCAAATCGCCAGACATGTTGTGCCTTTCGTAGGCAAAATAAAATAAAAGAATGAACTCTAGCATTGCGCTAAAAAACCAACTACGTAGGGGCGTGAAATTTGTGAATAAGCTACTTTTGAGCCATTATGAGGAAGACATTTAGAGAAGCAGCAGCTTTTGACACTAAAAATAGGAAATGTCAGCGCAAATGTAGCGCGGGTAAGAATATTCTTACCTAAACACAATTTGGCACATTTCTTTAGTTGATTTTAAATTGGCAAGGCACCTGCACTAGTGAAACAGCATTTGAAAGCTGTGTCGGCAGACAAAAAGGAGGCACATTCATAGAAATTTTTTTTGTCTTAAGAAAGAATGAACGAACAGACATAAAAATCGCGCTTAAAGATACCAGTTTTGGACGAAAAAAAACACACAATAATCAAAGTACTCAAGCTATTTGGCTGGATTTCACGGAGTGAGCAGGAATGGTCGTATAAAGCGTCCTGATCACCTCACTTTACCAACTAGTAAGTTATCTTGAAAAGGAGACGCCTAGGTACATATGGTGGGGGTTAAGTGCCACTAACATGAGTGTAGGAAAACACAAGGACGGCACATTGACGTACATAGAATAAAATCGGAACTGTTCGTTTGTATAAAGGAGGTGAAATAATTCTAAGGTCATAAAGAAAGGCTGAATTATTTACACGTATTTTACTTGGGAAATTGGCCTGTTGACAAACAGCAGCAGCATTTGGGGTTCCCAACTTGGAGAAAACTTCGGCGATACCCAATTACTATTGGAGCTTTGGTTGATTTCAACCGCATGAAAATAATGATACCTTCAACATCTGTTATAGGCATAGAACAGGTTTTATTCTTCTAATTAAAAAGTTCCCCCAGCCAAATGATGAAGCTGTCAACAGTGAACGCAACGAAATGTAACTTTCGAAGGGCGCCCACAAAAAAGCGGGAAATCCATTGCAGGTCTGCCGTTCACAGAGATTATATAAATAGCATGGCAATACACTAAAGCGCCGAAATAGTCCACCTCTCCCCTTTTTACCAGGTTACTAGACATGCCGGTGCCACTGTCACTAGAAGAAGCAGCAGCTCTAAAGAAGGCAAGCCCATGCTTTCTTTTGCAAAATGTGGTCAGCTTCTTTAGATTTTTAATAACAAGCGCCGAAGAATTCGAAGAGGAATTGGTTTTGCAAAAAAACACACATCAGTAAGAAACTTTACAAGAAACGAGAGAGGCTACTGTCACGATTACTGATTCGCTTCTAAAATTCAAACTGGGTTAAAGAAAAACATCAAGACGACGGTGATCTCTATTAATTAAATTAAGGATATCTTGCTAGAAATGTCAAAGGTGATCTTTGTATGATTATTACATTCGCTCGGAAGAAAAAAACTCCTACCGTAAGGTTTGGATGAACACGTATCCAAAGTATAATTTAACATGAGAAACTATATGAAAACCATTCTAAACAAAGGCAGTGAAAGTTGGACCTTAATGTGTGCAATTCACCATGTAGTAAAGGAGCAGAAGAGCAGCAAGAAATAATCATTGCGGTGCACTGGATTACAGCAAGTCCACAGAGGTCACAGAGCGCTAGTTGAGGCACAAATTAGCATGTTTTCTACTCTGAACGGCGTGCAGGTTTCAACAAAGATGACAACATTGTGAAAGGGTATCAACTCACGGGCAATGTCAATAAGTTCGGGATAGGCCTCGTACGTGATGAGGGGAATCGGTAGTTGACGGAGAAAGGACTTGATAAGACTGGTAATTGTATTCAGATCGTTGCATCTCTTCTCCGAGAGATCCACTGATTCACAGTCTAAGATAGAGGCTTTGGAAGCTCATATAGGCAAGAGCAGTGTAGTGGACAGGGTAGTTTTGCGATACTTCACAAAATTCACACAGTTGACCTAAACACTGCCATTTGATAATGGACACAAAGAGGTCAAATAAGCTTAAGCATAGTAAATAAACGCGTTATCAGCAACTCGTTATCCTACACAGGCGATTTTCAGTTTTTATAATATCATATATTTAGTGAATCTAAAGGTACCCGCAAAATTCATAACAGATGCACTATCCATTTAATGCAAAAAAATAATCGCAAACAGATGATATCAAAAAATGGCTGCAGAACTTCTGTGAAAGCCTGATGATGTGCAGAAAAATACCGCGTTTAAAAGCATTCTGCGTCCCCTAAATAGCGAGGAATTAAGAAATAATTTTCAGAAAATGACGCAGTTATGCTGGAGTAAAGAGAACTGCCACTAGGTAAGTGGGCTGATTGAAGGGAAGCCTGAAAGCGAAACAAGGATATTGTTGTTGTAAAGGGCAAAAAACATTGAAATCATCATAACAAGCGCCTGAACTCACAGATTACTAACATGTGACATTGCGCTAAATTGTGTTTACAACAATGGACCAACTCCAGAGGCTATTTTTACAAAGCCCATTTGCTCATCCCTTCCCTCAACACGCTCACAATTGTGAGAAACTTTTATGTCACGCACGTAAAATGTCGCAGGTAAAAGAGAGCAAATTCACTGGCTGTTGCATTTATGCGCTTCACATCCAACCGCATACGCAGGTGCATTTATTGTTCTACAACGGGCACACTCACACAAACACACGCACACACACCAACCATCTAAACAACAAAAGGATGTGAACATTTTCTGCCCCCCGTTCGTATTTACGAGTGTGGTGGATGATCTGCACTTGCGAATATCCCACAACTTACGGTTTGTGGCCTTTGGAACAAGAGCACCTCTCTAACGCACTCCAATCCACTCCAAGTGGTTGAGAAAAACATGAAGTTTCTAGAGCGACGCCACCATTCTGGCTTGGTTTGGATTATCCTACTCAAGTAAACGACTAGCGCCAACATACACCCAAAGTGGGCGCGTAGGTGCGCTTCAAGCTGCAATCCACAAGGAGTGGGAAATCACTACAACAGGGTGAGGGGTGGCAGATGCTATTCTAGAATCCATTAGAGTTATTGAAATAAGGAAAAAACAGCCATCAAAACGGGGAAGTGGGAACAAAAGCAAAGTAAACTGAATAGTCCGAGAGCGAGGGCAGTGTGTCATGGTAGTGACGATGGTATATCGTTAGGAAGCTTATAAAGAAGTGATGTGGAGAGGTAAAGTGATAGACTGAGGAGAGTGGTAGCCTAGGTATACAGAAGCACCACTACAGCCCAGCAGTGGACAGTCGGCAAATACACCATCAGCATTCTGGAACATTCAACCCGATTGCCCGACTCGCCATGAGAAACCACCTATGAAGGAGGTGTAGTACCAAGTCCTCATGCATTTCCAGTGAATGGATACCGGTTGAGATGAAAAGTGAGCCAGTTCATTCATCATGAGGACTTTGAAGGCTGACAAACTACGAAGCCACACAACAGACGTGGACAACAAAGTGCACAGTGTACCGCATTCATTCAGACTTTCTCACACAATGTGCTCCATTGTTTGCTCATTGAACACCATCCTGTTCTGTGTGCGGGTTGGTTGATTTACTTCGCGTGCTTTCGAACCTTCGTGAGTGCCTCACCCCCTGCACCCGCCCCACCTGCTGGACGGGGAGAGGTGGTCGTTAGCACGACAAATCATACCTCACAACGTCCATTTTGCCGCCTCACTATGCCTCTCTTCCACCTGGACTTCTTTACACGAGGGTTGCACTGGAGGGACGCATTCACTGCTTTGTCTCTTGAGTTGTATCGGACGCAACAGTGTGTCGTATACATTTGCAGATCCACATCCTATCCATCTACCAATTCCCCTTCTTGACCTTTTGCTGTTCCCATGATGATCATGCTTCCCACCGCTGTTGTTTGGCTATCGTTTGTTCATATAATCGTCATCCATGGGATTGCTTGTGAAAACGCAACGTCGGGAATGGGGTGACAACGTTTCAAAACCCAAAAATGGGTTTTTATGTGAGTACGTGAGTGTACTGGCGAAATTGGTCAATTGAAAAGCCAGCATGATTGACTATTAAAACCATACCTGGGTGGATGATTGTTTATATCAAATGAGGATGATGCTTGATAGATGTTAGCAATATCAAAAAAGCTTAATGCTAATATTATACTATCCTTGAAGATATGCAAAACCGATGTTAAGCAATCTGATGGATGCACAAATGGGCTAATTTAGTGGGAGAAGCGAACGTCGGGTAGGCTGAACTACCCTTCAGTGCCGAAAAGTATCCAAGGTGGGGTCTTCTGCATGCGAAATTAGGGAAAGTCAAAGAGCTTACACAGAATAACAATAGTAAGGCTGACAAGTTTTTTGAGCACCGAGAAAGTTGAGAGAGATTTGTTGATAGCAGAGGCTACATACCCTTATCCAAAGCAATGCGGAAATCCTCGACGATTTCTTGATTCCCAGGAACCCTATAGACCCCTTCCGTCACGAGGCCACCTCGTCGCTCCAATTCGGCGATGCACTTGACCAACACCTGAGGCACAGTCCTTTGATAAATAAAAGCAACGAATTGTAAGGGATAAAAAGTACACACGAGTGTCATTCTTACATAGATTAAAAGTAGTGTCGGTGAGAAGTTACTGGTGTCTTTAGAGTAATTAAAATTGCTGCCATAATTATCCTCGAATCAAACCTAATGCAAGGAATAATAGTCTAAAGAACAAGGCTTGATGGAGTACATAATCAAATACGCATGACGTCATAACGATTTGAAATTAAGAAAACATTTTAACGTCCTACGGCAGGATGGCCACGATCATTGGGATGATCCGAAAGATTAAGAGTAATAAACGAAGCTAGTAAAACGGCATGCGTACGAAAAAGCGGTACGACTGTATGGTGAATGGTTTTCGGGTTGGCTTAAAGAGCATCGTTGTATGGAAGGCCAAATGCAATTTTAAAAGGTTACGCAAATTAATGCAGTAACATTTGAGTTTGAAAATGAAAATTTAGTGCGAATAAGTACGCATTTGTTCATGCATGATCTAACCTTCAGGTTAGAATCGTTTTTTCCGATTCCCTCCATGCGTGTTTAATTGTTCTCAAAGCAGTACTGCTGAAGCAGCTTGCTCATACTTTGCCCTTACGCTGCCATTAAGAACAAACCTCTAAAAACTGTGAGGTCACAAGTTATTCCCTCTATTTTGGATATGGGTTGCGCTCTTGAAAAGGGCTCATTCAGCATTAATCAAAGCTTTCGATGTGGTGTGGATGGCATTGATCAGCAGACCGCAGCACAGAGGCTAAAACGCGCCATGACTAATCCCCTCTCCCCCTAAGCATTCAAAATCAATGCCAACTTCGGTTGGGCAAATACAAAAGGCATGTAGGAAGGTGGTAACGCACCGCCTCCTTGGCGTGGCGTCTGTACACTTCGATATGATCTCAAGGGGACGTAGCGTAAATGAGGGACACCGCCAATATGAGCAAATTGTTGCGACTCAACCGCGTAAGGACTCAACATGTTGCATAGAAAAACTCACTAGAATAAAAAACGCACCTACGAACATAGAAAAGTGCAAAGTTGAGGGGCCACAACATGCGATTGAGCAAAGAGGTAGCACCAAATCAGTTACACACCCACTCGATATGCTGTCCCTATGCACACAAACACTTGGGGCTAAAGGAGACAGGCAGAGAGAGGGAGAGAGTTAACGAGGTAGAGAGCTCTAATTGACTTCCGGAGTTAGCAACCAACTGGCGGCCAATCGACGTACGTCAGGAGTGGCATGTGCTTTAACCGGCCGGTTACATAAGCAGCCAATGAGAAAGACACACGCATACACGTACAAACGCACAGAGAAAAGGACGCATGGCTATTTTTTTTGTCTCGATAACTTGACTACCACCCAGCCTCGTGTCTAGTGGCGATTCGCAGCAAGGAACAGGTAGCTAGTATCTATTGCACACAAAGACTGTTACGCGCTGGAGAACAGGGCAATGTTTGTCACAACTTATTTCTGCAAAAAGGATGAGTTGAATGCTCATAGGCTAAACGCCTTGCGTGAGGATAACAGCTAGAAATGAGGCCAGAATTTTTTCACTCGAAAATTCTGCGGTCAATTGAGTCGGTAATACATTCTGAAAGACAGAATTTGAACTAGTCCAACATAAAAATTTAAAAAAAATTAATCCAATTTAAATTTGTTTACGACACTCATGTCCTAACGGATGGTTTTTGAGTGCGAACATTGGTAGTGCACTGATGGAACGAGACATACGATTGGAATGAGACAAGAGTTATCTCAAACAAGTTCTAAGCAAGCTAGAAGAAAAGGTTACATCGTGATAGCACGAAATACGGTGGACAACTTAGCCAAAGTGAGTAAGATGTGTCCTCTATGCGTAGATTTCATGGGTATAATGAGAATTAGTGTGTGGACAAAACAGATCCAAAGAGGAAGGGGTACGGACAAAGCGGAAAACTAGGGCATTTAAAGACAGCATAAAATCTCGATTGCAGAAAAGATCGCCGTCCCATGCAACGTCGTAGCTACCTTTAAAACTGGCAGCAAATGGAAGTAGTTCTAATATCCAACGCCTATGTTAGGTGCTCCACAGTAAGCCCGCCGACCAAATATTGTAATGTCATTGTCAACCCAAGTGACTGAAGATGTTTATGACAGCGTGCCTTATCATGTGACCTTGAGAATGTAGTTGAACTGAGCTAAAATAAGTCACATGTGACAATGCCGCGAAAACGGAAGATAAAAAGGCAACGCATACGGCGCTTAACAAATAAGCTCTTGAGAATGGAGATCCAACTAAGCAGAAGTTGGTAAACAGATGAAAAATAGGAAAAAGCACGATTAGGTTAAAGAGCTGCCACTTCATCACTATGATAGACGTAACCAAAAGCCAATGACGCAGCCTTCGAGGTGAAAAATAATGGTAGATTGTAGAACGTCAATGCACTCACCTGTTTTCGGCACGAATCAAACTGGTTAGGTCTACACCGAAGACGCGTTTAAGACGTTTCATATCTGGAAGACAGTCGTTGGGAACGCTTATGGAGCAGCGTTTGTGAGCCTGAATCAGAACACGGGAATGTCAAAACACCAAACATAAGTTAAAAAACGCGATCGTCAATGGGTTCGATTTGGCCAGATCTGGTTTGCACCCGAGCGAGTTGGCGGACAGGAGATATGCCCTAGTTGGTTAAGAGGAGCATTCTACTCAAACTATAAACCAAATTGGCCCTCAAAATGGTTGTTTACGTGTTTAAGTGAACTGAAACTATGTTAATATGCATCAAAGAGAAACGTGAAATGTAAAGTCATGTTTACTAGGGAAGGGCGTTGTGTCAAGACTGACCTCTGTAGCGAGGCTTGATTCACCGGAAAATTTGACTACGATGTAAAAAAAAAATAATGAATTTTTTGTCTCCTGAAAGCGATTATAAAAGGTGAGATAAATGCATTTCACAGCGATAAGAGCGACGAATTCGTACACGAAGCATTAACATTATGAAAATAAAATGAGTATCAAGAGGCACGGAAGATGCGCAATAGAATACATTACCGCCAATTGTAACTAACGCCCCTCACTTTAGCCCCTTGGCGCCATGAATAAAATTTATAGTATAAGTCGGACACAAAAGTGCATTAAACTACCCTCTTGATGAACAGTTAAATAAAAGCTGACCTCTACAGAAAGCAATCAGTCAAATCAGCTTTAGTAACCAAGATCATCCCATTGAACGGGTACAAAGACCATCCACTACAGCAGCGAACAATTCTGGAGTGGACATCGAGCAGTAACCTCCCAAAATTGGCTCCAGCGAGCCTTCGACGGAATTGGATGCAACCAATGATTCACAGACAACTTCATGGGATAAATGTCAGCACTGCTCCAATCACCCAATCTGTCCGCCCGTATAAATGCATTCTTCCGTGCAATGCACATGGGAGGAGCAATGAGTGAGTGGATGGGCAGAGAAGAAGCAGACGGACGGACGATGGGTACCGATAAAAAGTCCATCGGTGGAGAGAGAGATTTATGCATGGCAGTGCAACCACGGCCTAGTCACATCAAAACGCGGAAATAGGCGTTGATATACGTGCCTGGATGACCTGAGCGTTTACCAGCCCGGACGACGTAATTAGCAAGCTGCGGTCGAGTCGCCCGAAAAAATTCCCCTCACCAGCACACCAATATAAGACGCAACCAGTGCATACAGAGAGTAATTATTCTCTCCAGAGTAGATTTTTTCCATACTGGGTACATTTTGGACGGCCGCACTGTAGGCAGTGTGTCAAGTTTTGGTTTTCTCGACTCAATAAAAACATTTTTCCTCGTTTTTGTCACCAAAAGCCGATCCGCCATTTCCGCGTACCTAGCTTGACGTCTTAAAAAGCGTTTTTCCTCTCCCTCCACCTCACTAATAACGGATGCCCTAGATGTTGAATTTTTAGTGCCATGAGATACGCGTTGACCGTGCATCAAATTGAGCATCAGATGCGTTGCACGAATTTATCTTCCATACGATGCAACTTAGTGGCTTGTGTGGGACTTGGGTAATGGAACTTCTGCGACACAGCTCACAAAAGGTTGTAACGTTGCTTCTCTCAGTTTATCTTAGAATATTTGTACAGCCTCAGCGGGTAGTTGGCGGTACACACTTCACGGTTAACAAGACAGCATCACTCGGTCCGCTCGCAGAGGATAACAGTTATGTAAAGGGCGGGAAAACATAACAATTAAGCCACCAATATGAGAAACAAAATCCACCACTTTCATCACACAGCTGAGGCGAGATGAGAGGGATCCCTTTAACTGAAAAGGCACCTAGTACACCCAACCCAGAACTCAATCCATTAAAGTCAGCCTGTTGGCAAATTCTTGGGAGGATGGGCTTTTATTTAGCACTCGGCGTCACCTAACTTATTGCATAACAAATAATCTGGTTTGCGACCGCATCTGGTAAGGAAGTGTGCTACTGTTTGTGGATGGAAATGATGCTTTCAACTGCGCTGATGGGAGTGCAAAAAACTCCATCCCATGAAAGTGCTTTGAGGTGGTCCGTCCGCCAGGCAGCGCAAAGCATGGGAAAGCATTGCTCATTCATCCACACATGAGGGAAAAGGGATAGTGGCACTTGAAGGACGACTAGGCCGACAGGCCTAGTGGGGATGCCGTGCATGTATACAAGCACGGACGCACGAAGAGGGAAGTGATTAATACTCATACACGATGCGGGACTCAGGAGAGGCACGCACCCCACAAACCCACATGGGCAGACACCGGTAGCAGTGGCAGCAGAGACAGACAGTGATGGCGATGAGACAAAAGCTCCCGTCTCGCCTTCACCCATCGGTACGACGTGCACATGAAGGGACAATTTGTCACGTCCAAAGTGGCTACACACTACACACACGATGGCATACCCACTGTTATCGCCCATATCTGCGGCCCAGGTGGTCAAACACCAATAATGAAGCTTACTGCGGTGCGATGGCTTCAATCCTTGCAGAGAACTTCAAAAGGCACTATGGGTCACCAAAAACTCACAGAATAAAAGCCTCAAAGGTTGAATGTTCACTACTAACCGGGAATTCACACCCTCCAGAGTTAGTAAATTGCAAAACTCGAATTATTGAAAAGGTACAAAATTTAGTCAAACGCACCTGAAAACCGCAATCGGCGCATTTCACGCCCTGTGAGACAAGGCCCCAGATGAAGTGAGTGCAGAAATCACACCAATGCGGTCCCCGGAAGGTGTGGACGCGGAAATTATGCGCCTTCTCCACGTCAACATGCACGAGGGTGGAGGATGTCGTGGCTGTAGGAGAGGCAGTCGTTACCTCACCGCTGATGCGCCCAGGCGTATGTGTGTTGGCGCCATCCAGATTCACCGGCAGGGTGGATGCGAGAGTGCGGTGATGTTGGACACTGCCAACCACCTTTCTACGGCGGCTCTCACCACCACCATCGTCAACGCCATCTTCCCCCTTCCCCGACTGACTCTTTAGGCTAGCGTGGCCACTGCTGCTACCGCTACTAGTGCTACTACGAGCGACGCCGGTGGTGTCAGTGGAGCTGTTTGGTTTGGCAATCGGTGCAGTGGGTGATCCAAGTGAGAGTTCAATCCGCGGTTTAGAAAATGGTAGTGAGGTGCTACGGGCCTGTGTACAAGAAAAAACGTGAAGGAAGCCTAGCATTGGCACGAGTGCCTCTGCTAGAAGGCTAGCCGCGGTTAGCGTATCCTTCATCCGTCGAATCGGAGTTAAACACGTGGGGTAGAATGAAGCAGTAATTAACGTTAGCCGTGCCAATAAAATTACTACATCGCAAATTTAAAAGTTATGAAAACCAGAATTTTAGTAATGTCATCTAAGCTGCCACCGATCACTCCGATAAGATAGGCTATTACAATAAGGAAAAAGTAAAACTGGGCAAAATAAAGACCAGTTAGGCTTAAGTAGCATGTTATGCTTTACGAAAAGTCATGTGTGACCAAAGGTTGCATCAGTGTGCACAGTTTAGCACACATGATAAACAAGTACAATAACACACCCACTTCAAGGGAGACAAGGCAAACAATTTTTTTCGGAGGAAATCAAGCTTACGTCAGTCAGTGTTTACTTGTTATTTACGCACTTTAATGCACTCGATTAAGCTATGTACTATGCAGCGCACCAAAAAACAGTATGTTAGCACTAAAATTCAGGCATAGATTGAACTACAGAAATTGGGTGATTTAGATGTTAATAGTAGATTTTACCAACTCCCAAATAAACCGGAAGAACCCCGTTTTCTGATTTAACAGGGCCAATGGACCCAGTTGCGCCAGAATCGGTGACTTCGGCTGATTTTTTGACTGAAATAATGAATAGTGAAAAGGGGAGTAATTTTGCGCCCCTAATAAGAGTCCAGGCATCCGAATAAAGGGCACCACCTGAACAGGTAGTCAAAATAAACACGTATAGTGCAAAATATCAAAAGTCCCTTGGCGTTTAAGGGTAGGTAAATTCCCAAAGTGGTGCGGAACATCACGATCACTCCATGGTACCGAAAAAGGGCAGACTGATGGTCAACATGAGCATAAAGTTGCAAAGTTTCCAACCATTTCACCAGCGAAAATTGGTAATCATGATTATTAGGCCTTAAGTTGCACAGGACTAGGTTGACGAAAAATCCAATATTGGAAGTTCCATTAACAAAGACGCCAGCTCAGATCCAAATACCCCGCCTAATAGACCGATAGCTTGAGAACTTTACTGAAAATAGGAACGGTACCGGTCCTGTTTCCAAAAAAGGCTACACAGAGAAAGTCTTCCATAGTAAATGATTAAAAAGTAAGGTAGGTCACAGTTTTACCCATAAAGATTAGTGCATCTGAAGCTTGTGCATTAAGAATGAAGATATTACATACAGGTTTGTCAACGGATGTGGACAACACAGCAGGGGGCTTCTTAGTGGGATTGTTAATGACGCCGTTGGCAATCTCATCGGCGGCAGCGCTCTGGATTGATTGGGTAAGACGGATTGAAGTTTTTTTAGACCCATCGAGCAGTTCGAGTGAGGATTGACGCCGGTAATTGGTGCTGCTGATGGAGGCGACTGAAGGCCTGGTAGGCGGGGGAACGGCATTCACCGTATGATAGCGTGTCTGAAGCATTACAATGCAGTCAATCGGAGGGCTTAGATATTCTGTATGCGTGAAGATAAAAATACTGTCTTAACATAGGGACGCCAAACTGACACCAGGTTTAAACCTATTCTTTAACCTTTGCACTAAAATCATCTACCTCTACAAAATGCACAGTGGGCAACTGAATAAAACGAAGTAATCTACAGGGCACAAAATCGGCCATCGACTATAAGGCTAAGCAAATAATGTGAACCTCACACAAACCGAGGAACTTGAGAGGGCAACGGCAAAAGGACCACAGTAAGTAATGCCACAAGGAAGAAAATAGATGCCGAATACTCAACAGGTACCGAACCTACAGTATATGTAGTACAAACAATTAATTCCAATACGTTGCCAGACAATTCGATAGGAATAGATTATAAATATCAGCAAGATATTAGTTCGGCGAAGGGAGTAATAACGAATAAACCGATTAAAACGATGAATGTTAATGTGATTCAAATCAAGAACAAAGCACACAGCGTGTTTTGCGCCAGTAATGATAAAAGAGCAAGCTACAATGCCTCTGAGGAAAAATCAAGTTGAAAAAAATAAAAGCCTAGTGAGGATCTCAAATGAGCATACCTTGTAGTAGGGCGAGTGCTCATAGTTGGTAGCTTCTGACAATTTCTGCAAAATGTCAGCCCCACGGGTTTCGATGTACAAATAAATTAATCCGTCAGCTACCAGCTGATCAACTGATTCGAACTTCTTTTCTCCAACATAATGCAATTGAGACGTCGAATCGTAAAATAATTTATAATTTTTTGTTGAGTCATCGAATCTAACGACAGAAACAGTTTCCTGAATCACCTTACCTAATGGCCAAAGTGAAGGCTCCATCCGCCCGCTGACTATCCCGAATAAGGTAGGCCCCAGAGGGCTGTCCATTCAGAAGTTCCTCAGTCCCTTGCCGACTCAAAGGACCATGATAAGCAGCGCCATATTGATGTGGTACATGACTAAGATGCTCGGAACAGATTATCGGAAACGGCTTGGGCGCCTCTCGTTGCAGATTATAGACTAAAAGGGAACCAAAAATTAACCAAAAAGCCAAATACGTTTATTTTGCCATGTTCGCATATCAGACCGACGGTCCACCATCGCATTTTCGTAAACAGCTCGAAAGAAACTAGCGCTGGTACTTCGAACTTGTAAAGAAACCGCCACTGAAGCAAAACTGGAAACAGATGCAATAGAAACTCAAAAAATACTCGAACGCTGCGCTGTAAAGCGAGGCGATTTAAAGAGTCGAGCTCATAATGAAATAATAAAATGGCTTCAAGAATATGAAAAAAGGTGCTAATATCAATGTGTAAAGTAAGTGATAAGAGAGCGATAATGACCGAGGCAAGGAAGTATGTAGTTACATATTAATGTAAAGAAGGCTTGAATAAACAGAGAGATAGATCATTATTTCAAATAGGACCATTACATCACTGTAATTGCCACTATGTCTTCAAAGCTTCAAATTTCCAGACAATGCGGTAATAATTTTGTGTTAAACCCAGAGCTTCAAAAGATGCACAGAATCACTATAAACAAAGTCGCTAATATTACTCCCTGATTATGTCAATTACGGCCCCAGCATAATTTGCAATGCGTCGATGTAGCGTCCTAAAACTTCCTTTAAGGCAGAAGAAGGCATAGTACTAGGGCATAATATACATTCTGGAACCAGAAGCGTGGAGGCTGTTGCCATGGCCCGGAGGTCGGCCAACCGGCCATTACAATAATGGCCACTTAAGTGACCAAAACTGGCTGTTCGAACAAACAAAGTATTACAGTACCATGCTCCTTTCTGGTAAACGCAAAACCTGTCGACAATTCTGTGCAGATATCGCTCGTGCTCCACGCACTGATAAATAGTGCCATAAGTGATTAGAAGGACGCGATGGAGACTAAAAACTGCCGTCTAAAATAAGTTATTAATAGGTTGCACAGAGAGAAGGAATTTTCTACCTTTGGGCAATCATCCTGCTACGGCCTCCTTGTG
Source organism: Taenia solium (assembly GCA_001870725.1). Taxonomy (NCBI): domain Eukaryota; kingdom Metazoa; phylum Platyhelminthes; class Cestoda; order Cyclophyllidea; family Taeniidae; genus Taenia; species Taenia solium. Next base: position 35,675 of record MIEF01005501.1, on the reverse strand, counting down.
CTGCTCCGAGTATGTCTGTTGAGAAATACGTTCTTTGATTGTTTAACTCTGGTTTTCGTTTAACGACTGTAATACTTCGTTTGTTTAAACTGTCGGATTCGATGACTTGGGTGGCCACATTGTACAAGCCGGTTGGCAGGCCTCCGGGCCGTCCCAACAACCCCCAATTCCCCTACTTCCAGAATATATATTCTGTCCAAGTACTATGCCTTCTTTTACCTTAATGGAAGTCTCCAGGGGCTACAACGACACCTGTTTGGTGGTTTTGCCTTTTTTAGATGCATACATATTTTTTCGCGAGTATTATGTCTTCTTTCGTCTTCTGGGAAGTCCTGTGTCGATGTTGTCATAAACCAAATTGTCGCCTCTTAAAAGGAGACTAAAATATAATGTTTACCAACATCTGGCCTGAAGTACCTCACTAATGCTTGGTTAATCCATAAGCACGTAAGTTAGTTGTTTCTTTGAGTGGTGTTAACTACGTTGGTTGTTTGTGAGACCCTCAGCTGTGTTGAATGGAGTCTCCACTATAACCTCCAGGCCATGCCAGTAGTCCTAGGCTCTACCAGTCGCAAAATGTTTATATTCTTCCCAGTTATTATGTTTCCCTTCCTCTTCAAGAGGGTCTTATTCCACAAGTTGCGCCCTGTGTTTGCGGTGTTTGTAGAAGGTATTTATACAATATTTTTGCTGCGTTTTAATGGTTATTTTTCTGATATGGAATGGTTGATTGATCACTGTAGAGGAGTCTTCTCTTCCCTTCTTCCACTCCTGCTATTAGAAGGCTGGGTGTCACGGGACATGTTTATTACGATATAGGCAGGAAAGTATGATAGTGAGCTATTTATGACGGGGGAGCCTCAGATTCCTGAGAGGAACCGCGAGGGTCCACGACCAGGTTGAAATCTTCCTTCCGCCTCTCGCCTACAAAGCGCATCTAAAGAGCATGTGTATTATAATCACTGTATCGTAGTTGCCCGAGACCTCCCTGAAGACAAAAGAAGGCACAGTACTTGCGCAAAATATGTACGTATTCGGCGAACAGAATGGATCGGGGCTACTAGCGCGACCCAGAGGTCAGTTCACTCGGTAGAAGCAAAATGGCCAGTCAAATGCCCGTAACCGAAACCAAGAGTCCAACAAACAACAAACGTATTGCATAGCCCCTGTCTTCTTTTAAGCGTCGTCTCCAGCATTCTGCTTGGTCCACGATCCGCGTCAGCCATCACAACGTAATCAGCGCTAAACGAAACCACCTAATGGCTAACCGTGTCAGTCATCGAATTACTAAGCAACGGAGACGATACTTGGCCGCAAAGTCACTAATCCCTATTGACGATTCAGCTTGATCTGTAATTTCGTCCGTTATGGAAAGTTTATTAAAGAACGAGCACTTGTGCCAGCCATCAAGCATGTTCATGGCTAGACGCTGGAATACTGGCTCAAAAGTGGGATTATGATAGGCAGAAAAGGGGTTTTGTGTATGTTCCTTCTTCTCCTTGCATGTATTCGCCGCAAGGAAAGGATTGAGGCGCTGGCTTAACTCAGAGGTCAGCCCACCCAGCAGAAATACAATCGTCAACCAATTGAACCGCAACCAGAAACTAGCGTTAAACCGAAACACGAAGGTGTTGTGTAATGATTTTTTGTTCGAACCGCAGGTTTCGTGCACTTGGGTGTTGTATTGTTCTAGCCGGTTGGCTGGTCTCTGGACTATGTTTCCAGAGTGAATATTTAGTCCTAGTATTATGTTTTCTTTTGCCTTTAAGGAAATATCGGGACGCTGCATATTACATAATCCTTACCAGGTAGGCTGGTTCTAGGCTACACCAGTGGTTTCAATCATTTCTGTACTTCAAATGCATGTGTTTGCTTTGTGTGCACGGTAATCTTAGAGCTCTAAAATTGATTATAAGTTCCAAGGTCCTGCTGGCTTAAATTAAACTTTTGGTAATTGTACTTTTTTAAATGATGACAATAGCTACGCATATAAATATACGGTAATTTTGGTTTCATCAAGCTAGTTGTTTTTAATTTGTTATGCATGTTAAATTAATGGTGCTTGTTTTATTGAACAAAGACCTGGGTAGACATTCCAAAGTAACTTAAAGGCAGGGTATCTTGTTGCTTCAGGCTTTTAGTTGGATTCTCCTATTGGGGCTTAGTTAACATTTAACATATTTATAATTATAGGCAAAGGTATGGATCAAGGTGATAGCAGTGATTCGGAAGTTTGCAGTCAGATCCTCGAACTTGAAAACTCGGAAATGGCTTCTGGTGTTTTATCTTCAAGCCAATATTTGAGCCTCCTTTGCCTCTACTTGAGAAACGACAGCCTAATGGCTGCTCGATTTTTGTGGAAACGCATTCCGAATGATTGCAAAACTGGGGATCCTTACCTGCAGTCTGTCTGGAATCTTACTGTTCTGCTTTTGAGACGACGCAACCAGGAGTTTCTTTCTTCATGTCGAGAATTTTTAAGGGTTAATGATCTCTCTCCATCCATCCAGTCCCATCTCTCTGCCGTTTATCAAAGGATACAGCGCTCTACTGTAGACTTGATCAAGTCTGCTTTCTCTTGCATATCCGTAGAAAAACTATGCTCTATGTTAAGTTTATCTCAGGATGAGGCTCTTGGCTTTATGACAAATTGGACTCCCTCCTCTGATGGTCTCTTCTTGATTGAACCCTCTGTATCCCATCCGCGTATTAATTGCAGTGACCAAGATAAAACTATAACGGATTTTATGCAAACGCTCACAGAGTTCAGTTCGTTCATGGAAAATATGTGAAAAGCACTTTAATATACATAGTTTGTAGTTAAATCTGGTTTTTTGGTTGTTTGCCTACATTTCGAGTTTTAATAAACTGGCAATTAAAATATAAGGCCCGGTTCATGTCAACTATCCAACTTTTACGTTTTCTTCTAATTCGATCCGCATTAATTTATTTAACATTATTTGCCGCTACATCGTCATCTGCGCTGGTCGTAACCCGGGGTTTCGCGTAGGCTTAATAGTTGTCACTGATTTGAATTCAACTCTTGGTCGCCTGAGTAAGTGTATGTTCGAGTAACGGAAGAAAATAGTGCATTTCCCATTACTAATTAGACCGAGGCTCTGCCAGAACAAGCTGTTCTGAACACTAGCTCTGGTGGATGTAGCAGTGCCGTCGAGCCGTTGCGTCTGCAGTGCCCGCAGTGCTCATTTCATACTACCAGTTCCATCACTCTCCGCCAGCACGCCTGGAGAAACCATTTGGATGAAAATCAGACATTCCAGAGTCGCTTCTACACTTGCTCGAAGTGCACAGCTACCACCACCGACCTCAACAGCCTCCGTGATCATTTCGCTCATGCACACGATATTCACGAACCTGATGTAAGTTAACCTTGTTTTCATTCCCCCTTTGTTGAAAAAATAATATAATTCTTTGAATTCCTTGCATTCTTGTAAATTTAGTGACCAAATTGTAGACTAATGGTTTTTTGTAGTGCCATCAATTGTCGGGTCATTTGCTCCCCCTTTTCAACTTAAGTTGAGCTCAAATTACTTGCGATTCTAGTGACTGCATTGCTTTCAAAAATTTATCTTTTAAATTTCATACGTTTGTTTTGAGGCTACCGCATTATTGCCTTTCATATCAATGGCCATTTCAGAATTAAGGCATCCGTGTCACTTGATGATCAATTCATCAGTTGTACTATTGTAAATATATACCTAGTAATCACTAGGCTTGCTTGATTTTGTCGAACTTCATCTGGGCCCACATGTTTACCTCATGAGCATCCTAATCGGAATTCTTGTATTTTGTTCAATTGTTTTTTTTTCTGTTCATTGCCCAACTGCAAATGGATGTTTTAGTTGGCTGATTTAGACCATGGTGTCAGCTGTGATCATAGGTTATAGCTTGATGAAAGAACATTTTGTGAGTCTCGTTTTGTGTTTTTGATGCACCGTTATTGACTAAGTGATCTTTACAAGCTACAAAGGTGAATGATAGTTTGTTTTAAGCTTTGTTGTTTCTTGGGTTTACGTGTCTGATAAAAAATACTAGAACAAATTACGGTCTGGTCTCTCCACTGACATTAACGAGCACTCTTCCAAGTTCTTTCTTCGGCCTCACCCGTACGGAATCACCGCATCTGCTATCACTGCGTTACAGGTGAGAGTTATTGTCAGTTGGATCACTCTGACCCGCACTGCATTGCCCCAGCCGACGGCACGCAGTCCCACACCTCCTCCACCTTCTTCGCCTGTTGTGGAGGCTGAGGTGAGTGGAAGTAATGAGCTAATGGTGGTTGAGGACAGTGGGCCTACTGAGGTCCCTCCTGCCACCCCGCCGTTTGCTGAATCTTCTCACGGTCAGCCGACAGCTGTACCACCCCCGCCACCAGCAGCGGAATCGCAGGACTGGTCTCAGCTCATTAGTCGCGTGGATAAGAAGTTCTCCTGTCTCCTCTGCATCGCTTCCTCACCCTCCGTCTACTTTTACAATGGCCGAACTGAAGTAGTCTTTCACGTGGTTACGCGTCACCTCCTTCGGGTGAGTTTGCATCAGTACGTCTGTTCGATTCCGAAATGGCACTGAAGCTTTCGAACTCCCTATTGCACGTCCCTGTAGAAAGAAATCGAGGACGATCTGGCTCATCACAGGAAGCTGACAAATAAAATCAAACAACGAATCGGTGTGCTTTTTGTTGACGGGATGCACATCCGTTCTGGTGTTCACTACAAGGTTTGCAGCTGCTTACTAAATTACTGATGTCTACTGTAAGAATATAAGTAGAGACGTTATCGCCTTGTCAAGGATGCAGAACGAGTAGAGGCGGCACTCTTTCACTCAGTTGAGTTGCATCTACGCTGGAAAGCTGTCCTTGGAGCCGACGCCTCCTTGCCTCCGCAGAATATTTTCACCTGCTCTGGATGTCAGGCTGTGTTTCACAATGAGCAGGTCTGTTTGCGCTTTGCTAAGTGGCAAATCGAGTTTGCCTCGTTTAACAATCGTCTTCTTACCCGCCATCTGTGCGATTATGTGATCGCGGTTCTATTTTTAAATTCAAGGATTACATGAATCGCAGTATCTGCCTCTGTTGATTAATTTTCTAGTTATTTAATACAAACACAGATTTGGAATCCTATCTTAGGCTAAATTTGAGAAAGTATTTGCAATATTTTCTTTGGATTTGCAATTTTTGGCCCATTTTATTATTATGATTTTTACTCAAGGGAACCTTGTGATGCGGCGAATTTGCTATTGATTCAAATGGCGGGTAACTAATGTCACTGCATCTTTGCTATTCCCAGAGGCGTCACCTGCACAATCTTAGTGGAGTGGTTACGTAATTGAGTTGGTGTTCATTCTTGTGAAGTGAATGCTATCTGACTTCTTGCTTTCAAAGTAATTATTTATGGCTTTGCACTGTAGTCAAAAACGCATTAGCTATTCTCACTCGATTGGGAACCAATCGGTATAGAAACGCTTGAATTAATTAACCTCATATATGACTCAAACCCTATAACCTGCATCGTGCTTATCTTGCTCACCGTTGTTTTAGCTTGATTTGTTTTAAAAGGCTCTTTTTCTTGGGAGGATTTGACGGACAAACTCAAAAAAGATCCGCTATTTGAGCCCCTCTTCGTTTCTGAGATCCTGCAGCCGGCGTTATCTTGTGCCACTGTAGATGGCAGTGAATCACATAAATCAGGAGCTGCGAGCTCAATTGCCGGACTTTATGCGCGCCCGCTCCTGCCCCTGGTCCCTAAGCGCTCGAGACGAGTGGGTGTGGTGTGTACCCGACCTTCAACCCTCACCGACATCGCAGCAACAGCATCCTCCACCACCATCACAGACCGCACTATCCCCTACTGCGCCCTCATCGTCTCCCCATGACTCCTTCTCCGCGACCTCGCTCACCATGGAGACTGGGCTCCCTAAGAGCCTCCTCTTTGCTAGTATCAACAACACCGCCGCTTCTCCTTCCTCTTCTGCATCACGTCGATTGTGATTAACTAGGTGATCCACTCCCATTGTGATATGTTGCTTCGCGTTTCTGTGTTATTGCCTTCGTCTAATGTGTCCTTCTTTATCATTTGTTCCGTATTTTATGCATCCCTTTCACCGACCTGTGTTGTTGTCACCTCTTAATGCATATTTTTATCTTATTTCAGACCGGCTTTTCTCTTTGATTTTGATTCTTTTAAGGTGTATGGAAGTCACCGCATGAGCACTTTATTTCATCTGCGTACACGAGTACCGCACTGATGCTTAGGCCTGAATGCTCACGCCTGAACATGCGTGTGACAACCAATCAACGCGATGCCTTTCATCTTTGCCGCTCATTTGCGAATGTTCTCGTTTTGGATATCTTGGCATTCATATTGACTCTACGATTGCTTTTTCTACAGCGCAAGCCACCGTCGGTAGTACTTATCTGCAGGTAGGGTCGAACTTCACGTGCCTCAAGATTCTCAATCACGATAACTCCTTGAAAGTTAGGAAGACTACTCGAGTTGTGACTTGGCTGTGCTAAGTTAGGTGTGTAGTCAAATACTTTATTATTCGGAAAATATCATGAAAAGCGTTTACTTCTTTGGAAGACCTCATGTTGGTAATCAGTTTTCCTATGGAAACATACGTGCTTAGTACCCACTGATGTGGTAACTCTAAGCTCTGTTCGTTTCTGTTTTGTACTTCGCGTAAGCGAAAAGGGATCTCGCATCTCGTAAGTTCAATTCATGTGCAAAGGTAGTGAAGTGCAGTTCTCCCACGTTTATGCATGCGTTCAAAATAAAGTAAAACAGGGTTAATGTTCAAAAAATTTCAGAATACCTTATATGGTTATCAGAAGTGACCCATTCGAAAAGTATACTGGGCCACTTTATAATAGGCGGCATTAAGGATAACCTGGGTATATTAAAAAGGCACCAACATCTCAATGCATTCGCTATCAGCATCACATGTTCATGATGCTAAAGTTATCTTAATTTAACCCCCTTGTCACTACTGTGTGACACATTGGACAAAATTGTGGTTGGAAAAATAAATTAGCGTTGTAAATGCAACAGCCAGTGCAATTGCCTTTTGTTTATCTGCAAAATTCTACGTCCGTGGCATAAAAGTTGCTCACAATTGGTTTCACAGTGAAACAGCAAAACGTTGATGCTGCGGTGGCCTACAATACCCTGCGACCCTGTTAGCGAGCGTGTTAAGAGAATGGGTGAAGGGATGGGCTGGGATCAGAACGTGATGGCATCCGGATCACGCTTGGTCAAACCACAGCTTTTGCACTTCACATCCAACCGCATACGCAGGTGCATTTATTGTTCTACAACGGGCACACTCACACAAACACACGCACACACACCAACCATCTAAACAACAAAAGGATGTGAACATTTTCTGCCCCCCGTTCGTATTTACGAGTGTGGTGGATGATCTGCACTTGCGAATATCCCACAACTTACGGTTTGTGGCCTTTGGAACAAGAGCACCTCTCTAACGCACTCCAATCCACTCCAAGTGGTTGAGAAAAACATGAAGTTTCTAGAGCGACGCCACCATTCTGGCTTGGTTTGGATTATCCTACTCAAGTAAACGACTAGCGCCAACATACACCCAAAGTGGGTGCGTAGGTGCGCTTCAAGCTGCAATCCACAAGGAGTGGGAAATCACTACAACAGGGTGAGGGGTGGCAGATGCTATTCTAGAATCCATTAGAGTTATTGAAATAAGGAAAAAACAGCCATCAAAACGGGGAAGTGGGAACAAAAGCAAAGTAAACTGAATAGTCCGAGAGCGAGGGCAGTGTGTCATGGTAGTGACGATGGTATATCGTTAGGAAGCTTATAAAGAAGTGATGTGGAGAGGTAAAGTGATAGACTGAGGAGAGTGGCAGCCTAGGTATACAAAAGCACCACTACAGCCCAGCAGTGGACAGTCGGCAAATACACCATCAGCATTCTGGAACATTCAACCCGATTGCCCGACTCGCCATGAGAAACCACCTATGAAGGAGGTGTAGTACCAAGTCCTCATGCATTTCCAGTGAATGGATACCGGTTGAGATGAAAAGTGAGCCAGTTCATTCATCATGAGGACTTTGAAGGCTGACAAACTACGAAGCCACACAACAGACGTGGACAACAAAGTGCACAGTGTACCGCATCTGAATCAGATTGACGAACATCTCAATTCTGTTCAGCAAACAACAATAGCGGGTAAAGTGGGTCCGCGAGAAGGCTGTGCTTTCCAATTGTTTGAATGGAACAAGGCACTCAATGTCTGCTGGCAAATGATGCGTTATTAGACCTTCTGTAACAAGTGGATTTTGACAAAATGAGTCGTTAGAGGCTCTAGGGATAAAAGAGGTCGTAATGTCGTCAGGTTCGAATGAATACGCTTCTGCAGCCTATGTAATCATCCCAAGTCTCCCATCCCCTCGGTTGTGCACATGGTTGAGAGGCGCTGAATGAATTCATAAATATGAATGAGTCTCGAAGAAAAGACAATGCCACCCAGGCTCCGATGGATATCATCGTGAAATTGCCCTAAAACGTGGCTAATGACGATTATATGAACAAACGATAGCCAAACAACAGCGGTGGGAAGCATGATCATCATGGGAACAGCAAAAGGTCAAGAAGGGGAATTGGTAGATGGATAGGATGTGGATCTGCAAATGTATACGACGCACTGTTGCGTCCGATACAACTCAAGAGACAAAGCAGTGAATGCGTCCCTCCAGTGCAACCCTCGTGTAAAGAAGTCCAGGTGGAAGAGAGGCATAGTGAGGCGGCAAAATGGACGTTGTGAGGTATGATTTGTCGTGCTAACGACCACCTCTCCCCGTCCAGCAGGTGGGGCGGGTGCAGGGGGTGAGGCACTCACGAAGGTTCGAAAGCACGCGAAGTAAATCAACCAACCCGCACACAGAACAGGATGGTGTTCAATGAGCAAACAATGGAGCACATTGTGTGAGAAAGTCTGAATGAATGCGATGCACATGAGATGACATTTCGCTACGCCACGGTCTGCACTAAAAGTGTGCTCTGATTGTAAGCACTCATTTCCTTATGAAATGCCTTCAATTCTTCATACTTATTAGCAAGCGGGTGTATGTCGCACTGATCAAAGGTTTTTTAGCTGAGGCGAGGCTAAGGCGTGCCACCGTTTTTGGTTGGTCTTACAAGTGGAGCGTGAGAGTGACAGGCTTTAAAACGACCGACTATGTGGTACATTAGGCGCGACTCGTAAATGCGGCACCAAGGAAACGGCACTAATGTTGGAATGGGAGACATCAACATCGCAGTCGAGGTGCTGAGGCGAACGGAGATGCGGGAGTGGATTGTCCCTCCGTACCACAGGCACACGAAGGCGAAGGTGCCAGTGCGGAGAGATCGGGTCCGCGCAGCAGTTTAAAACAAACACAATCAACGGACTGATCCATGGGATTCCTTGTGAATACGCGACGTTGGGAATGAAGTGACATCGCTTTAAATGCTCACACGAAAGAGCACTTGTCTGCTGTCAAAACGGGAAATCCATAAAATGCGTTTGCTGAGGCGGCAGACTTTGCATTCATCTAGGTCTGTCAGTTGAGCTGCAAAGCTGCTTCCTTTGGCTCTCTAGGCATGTACTTTTCAGTCGTATATTGCTATTGCATTATTAATTTTGTTACTTGTCGAAGCATTGATTTGTGATGACGGCATAGTTGAAAAGGTTTTGCTACTTTTTGGTAATGGATACATTTCACAAATTATTAACATCATATGTAATTGTGCAGCGGGTTTGCCTATCTTGCATCTGCTGAATTGTAATTGGCACATTTGTCAAACCAGGGCTTCAAGTGGAATGCGTGATACCCTTACTATTCGCTGGGTAGGGTTGCAATTGATTTCTCTTACAAGTGATTTTCCACCTTAGAGAATTTAAAAATTCTCCAATTTCGTACTTTCCTTATAACTTATGCTCTGTGAATTTGATTGCAAGAAATTCAAGACTGTATCAGCACAACATTTTGGTAAAAATTTTTCCACCGTACCGCTTTCAGAGTTTATATTTAGAAAAAAAAATGCACTTTTAACTAAAGCTTTACTCATTCAGCCATATTACTTCAAAAATTAAATAAAGCCAACCTTAAAAATGGTTGAATTATCATTTTCTAAAAGGAAAACGCATGCGACCCAATATGCCTGTAGTCTTACGACAAATAAGCCCAATCCACATTTATTACTTAACCAAAGTTTTTCCAAAGTTTAAGAAAGCGGTATGGCAATTTCCCGTCCTTTTAAAAGTTATTCAAATACATCTGTTTAACTTCCTCTTATTTTCGATCGTATGAGGCACCACATATAAACGTTTGGGAACAAAACTACTGTGGAATTTTGTAATTCTACGTCAAATTTCCATGCAGTGCTATGAAATGGCTGGAATGGTGCAAATGAAAAGAGATGTATGTCTGCCTTTATAATGCATTTGTAAGATTCGTTTCCTAGGCCTGCTCAAACGGATAACAAAGACATTTTGCCCCGAAAATTCTCCAGAGGAATTTCTTTAACAAGACGATCTGCAAGTTCGGATTTACTGTTGCGATTACGATTTGTTTGAGATGACTGCACGGAGCACCATTGGTTGTATTCATTACTACAGAGTTTGAAACCCTCCTTTTGTTAAGCCATACAAGGACCATGAGTTCACCTTTCAGTGGCCCTAATTGGCAGCTGCAAGGAGTGGATTTGAAAGCATGTACCTTGAATGTATCAAGTTGGTAGATTTTGCCGACTCCATATTGATACTGTTTGATCTCTCCGTGATATAGGATGGGACTTTGGCATCGTACGCGGTTCACACGACCACACACTCAAACACACACAGAGTCAGCCTACTGGCACGTGCAGAACCACGAGTGGAGCCACCTCTGCCACCTCGAAGATCGAGTATTGCATACAACATCACATACCCTTCACGCTCTCTCTCCCTCTCCACTTCAAGGTCAAGGAATGATGAAACACAGCGATTTATGTAGAGATCTGACTCGAGTCCTGGTTACGGTGTGAGTGCTAATGTAGTATGAATGACTTCCGAGGAAACTAGCAACTTTTTATCAAGAAAACATTGAAGTCATTCTTTAATGAGCAAATTTTTAATGCAGTTTATCCATTGTATCCCCATGGTTTTAAAGGTGAATTAACGTGGGATCTAAAACAAAATAGTTGCTTACTCATTTTTAGTTGTACGCACATTTTGCTCTGGCTTTAAAATTATTGGTCGCAACTTTCATTTTTCAATTAATCAAGTGGAACAGAAAATCGAGTAAGATTACATACCACACATCCGGTTAACAATTCACATTTTTTAATCAAGAAATACCGTAACTTAGTGCAGAGACTGGAGTTGAATTAAAGGTGCCAGTAGGTATGGGTTTTAGCATTGAGGCGAGAGCGAATATTTTCCAATCATGTGGATTGAGTTAGCTTTCATTGGGGTAATTTTACATTAGAATGGCCAATTTCAGTTGTGAATACCCAGTTGGGCCATTTTCTATGTGTCATATGGTAGTGCTTGAATTGAACGCATAACTCTCGATTTTGGTAACGGGTCACTTAGGGCTCCGTCATTGCACTTCCGCTGGAAGGCCTATACTTCGGGTCCTGCTGCAGACCTCCAAGCCCTTTTATGCGCCAAAGATGCAATTCCTACTCAAGTACTACGCCTCCATTCGTCTTTTTAGGGATTTCTTGAGGGAATGCGTATATATTCTGCAGCTCAATTTAAATAACAAACGCAAGCAATTCATGCATTTCAAGTTCAGTTTACATATCTCATACATCGGGTGTTATAGTGAATATTTCCCCTGTAACATAGACGGTATGCTCATACTTGTGCAGGACTGTATCGCAGTCATTCGGACCGGGTTGTGGAAAAGCAGAGCTGAGATTAGTTGGTTGAGTTTTCCTAACATTGACCTCGCTGCCTCAGTTCCAGTAGTCCTTGAGTCACTAACTTGACAGACCAAAGCATCTTCCTTTTTATTCAAACACTTGCTCCAAATACTAAACCATGACTTCACCGCTTCGTCGTTCAAGCACATCTTATTCCCTCTCTGCCAGCTCCTCAAAGAAGATTTTATTTAAATTTATTATGTTAGTTTTTTGCAAATTTTGACCAGAATACAGTACATATTCTATAACATTGTAGAATTGGCATGGAGATCATATGCTTCCAACACAATGTCGGACTGACATACTTGAATTTGGCGCTCGTAGAAGTACAGCACAATTAGCACAGAGGGAGAAGACATGGAATTGCAACTTGCTTACACTCTTCTACTTTTAGAAGCTCAAGTTTATTTTGTAAAAAGTGACATGAAATGATTTTAACTACCACCTAAGAAGCCTACTTTGATTAGAATCATAACCGTCTCTGTAAAATATTTCCATGACAAATTTGGTCAGCTCTCAAGGGTGCCGGAGGCATTTAGTGGATCTTAGGAGTATTCGGTGGTGCCATTTATGCAACATGAATCTGTTGCAGGTAAGGTCATAGTGGCTCTTGCTTATGTTTATTTACTTTACCATGCCCACATTCAGGTTTGTGAATCTCGGGAGTTATGGAAGAAACGAAGAAATCCCTTCCAATTCCCGAGTTATTTTGAAACTCAATAAAACATTTGAATTCGAAAAGGTTGTAAAAATGCGCTTGCTCAATGCTTACTCTTTGCATTTTTGACTGCTCCTTTTCATATATTGCATGCATTGCCAGTGGAAGGGAACAGAAATAAATGCCTTTTAGAAATTGGCCTACTTTTCATAGAAATTAGTGAATACCAAGTCCTATGGTGGAATTACCCTCCTCATTGGATGTTAAACCGTATTCGGTTTATTAACCCCAGTTATGTGTGTTGACTTAATAACCAGCGTGGAATGCTAGGCCAACTCCTGAAACCTTACCACATTGCGTCAGTAGTCAAACACGCCACGCAACACCTCTGTTGGTTTTTGAGATGTGTTAGAGCCCCCGAGTGGGAGGCTTCTTTTGTCTTCAGGGAAGTCTCGAGCGCTACACTACATTCAAAATGGCAATGACTTTAATAAAGCTTTTTAATGGAAGCTGTGTATTGCAATTACGAGCTCATAAAATCTTGCCTTCTTGATGAAATATCACGGGTCAATAAGTGAATGAATTAAATAATTTTTGGATGCTCGGTGGATATCTCTAATTCCCTTGTGGGAAAAATTTGTAATTTTGTAATAATATCTTATTGCACTATTGAAAACTTTAGGTATTTCGATTCTGGTGTGAATTTTTTTGATTTTTTAAGTGCCACCTGCTGTCGTGTTGTTATTCGCCTTATGACGACGAAAAACTGACGAACACCATCAGGTAGTTCGTTCATCATATCTAAAGGAAAATTTAAAATTTGCTTCCACTTACCTTAAAGTGTAGGCACTAATGTACTTAGCATGACCAAGTGCTGAAATTTGCAGAAGAGGGACATGCATACGATGCCTACCCGCAAATAAATGGCTGACTGAATCAGAGCAATTCATGTCCGTATAAGATGCAAGCAAAAGTTACCAGTGGTGGAAGAGAAGCAGTGGCATGGGGCAGGACGGTGGTAACGGAGAGATAGTTAAACTGGGTGTTGGGTGTCAGGTTGTCACCAAAACTTGTAGTCCGTCCGAAGTCATGGGCTCAACAGGGTGAATACAGTTTTGCGCGGCATGCAATAGCAACAACAGATAGTGATGTTCTCCCAAATAGTGATTTATCAGGTTTCAAACTGCGATTCTTGGATTGCTTTGAAACAATGGAATAGAAGTAGTTACATGTGTATTTTAGGTGTAAATACTTCAGCGGTCACGTGGGACGCAAAGGAGCAAAATTGGTTTAATGTAACGAATTGTTCAATAATAGTGTCGCCGATTTTGTTGAGTGCTATCAAAAAGGAAAAACTTTTTCGCTAAAAAGACGATGCCGGACTTCAATAAAAACACCTTTTTATGCAATCATTAGGTTAAGCGATCATTGTCTAAAACACCCATGACATAACCCAATGAGCTGCTTGAAGGAATCGCACTGATTTCACACCCCAAAGTTAATATTTCAAAGTGGAAAAATTAATAAAAGGAAGTATAATCTACACAGTAAATGCTGTCAGTTTGTGGCTGCTTAAAAGGCGTGCTCACTTAGCAGTATTGAGGTCATTCAACTGACCCCATAGAGCTAAATGCGGGAGGGGGGATCCTGGGGCTTTCGTATCTGGGCGGCAGACCCTCTGATTTATTGAGGTCCTCGTAGTCTGGCAGTCTAGGAACCTCGTCAGGCAGTCGAAAGTCAACGGGTGGCGACTGTGTCCGTCGCCTGCGCCTGTCTTGTCCCCGGTCCTCCCTGGCGTTGTTAGTGGCAGCGGTATCCCCATTCCGGCCACCGCCGCCGGCCTCCATGTTGGTGGCGGTGGCCGCGGAGGAGGAAGCGTAGTCGACTTCATCCAACGCTTTCCATTTACAGCAGGCATCTGCATCGCGAACGCAGGTGTAGCAGTGATACATAACGATGACTGCCTGTACAATCCCCATCCAGCCGGCAGTGTTGGGAGTGCTTAAATTCTCGACCAATAGATAGACGCTTCCTGCCGCGTTGAGGATTGTGCAAATTGCATCGAAGAACGCCGCAATGACGAAGGAGATGTGATGTGGTTTAGCCGCACACACAAAAGCTGTAAGGGCAGCGATGAAGCCCGCGCAGCCCATCCAATACCCAGCGTAGGAGTAACTTGGCTGTTGGGATCCCGCGATTATGATTGCAACGGAGAGGCATAATATCACAGCACCCAAGCAGAAATGCCTTCGACGAGCGTCAACTGCACCGCAGAGCGTCGAACAGCAACGATACTGGGACTGATTTTCTGTGCCTGCTGTCATTCTCCAAATGAGCTCATGTTTGTGTTCGAGCTTATTATATAATTGATGTGCCGATTGGATGTCACCCAACTGCAAGGCAATTGGATGGTGTAGTGTAACGCGACCTTGGGCTCACATGCGCTTGGATTTTTTTGTTTTAACTTAAAGGTAAAGGAGCAAAGGATACCGAATTCCCAAATTAACATGACCAAACAACTT
This sequence comes from Taenia solium, assembly GCA_001870725.1. NCBI lineage: Eukaryota > Metazoa > Platyhelminthes > Cestoda > Cyclophyllidea > Taeniidae > Taenia > Taenia solium. The sequence goes on along the minus strand of MIEF01005501.1, from coordinate 20,553 downwards.
TAATACATTTGCGTGGTGCAAAGGTTCGAAGGATGAAGTGCAGTTTTAAACGATAAAATCATATTTTGATTGTAAGGTTGCCAAGATGATAGCAACTTTATTTCTTTAAGCCTAAACGCATCGTTACTCAAACTCATTGCTGCTTGGTGGGCAACTGATTTTGTTTAAGGCAAAAATTCAAAGTGCCTATTGCCATATTTTTGGCAATCTAATGCCACAGACTTACATAAGTTAAAATATGACACTGCTGTCGTAATGACTTGTTGATCTTATGCATTTACGCCACTTTAGTACATTAGCCTGCTTCTGGTCTAACAATTGGGCTTGTGACGTGTGTAGAGGATTTGTGTCATATTTACCTTTTGATCACACCTGCAGTTACGAAATTGATCGGTGGTCAAACAAAGTCAAGTGAATTTGATCGTCTGTAACTTTTTGGGTGTACTCTGACACGTGCTGGGTGTGAACGAATTGTACTGTACTTTTTAAAACGCATCAGGAGCACGTCATCATACTTTGGGTTCAGCTACTTCTTTGATGCTTATCTTCTACAAAGTGGAAACCCTATGATGTATAGCGATAATTTATGGGGTTCTCTAGTGGTAAATAAAAGCGATTCTAGAGCAGATAACTTCTAAGGTGTGGGTTAAAAATCATAAAATTTATACCAAAAGATGTTGGAAATCGCTGAAACTCTTGGAAACACACATAATTTTCAATCCATTTGGAAATGCGCTCCATTGGGTAGAGTTGATACATGCAGTGACCTCTGTGACACTTTTACCAGTCGATTACTTCTTATCCATTGCGTAAGCTTTTCCCAAATATGCTTCATGTGATGATTTTCCGTCAAAACTCGTGTGTAGTCCAGCTTAATCATCCGGCTAGTAAATAACAAACAGGCATTTCACCAAGTATCAGCCATCCACCCATCCTCAAATCAGGATTTGGGCACATTTTGTAGTTGTTGATCACTGCGATCAGAACTAACATTTCTAAGAGACCACTGCCATCATAATTAACGGCACCAAGAATTATGCTAGTGATGGCTATGTACGCTAATGGAGCGTAAGTGTCGTGGGTGAATAATAGGTTTGCTGGTTTTTTTAAAGCTAATAGGGCCTATTTTTTGTATTTCTGTTTGATCTTAAGCCTAGGGCCGAACTTATGACAGTCCTCTAAGGTGCAGCTTGCAGCATTTCTCATTTGTTGTTTTGCCTTGTTGTTTAAACTGACCCGCATACATTTTGATGGCATATTGGATTCCCAAAAAAGTGAATGCTTCGTGGCGTGTACGATCAAGTCTTGGTAATCGGGTGACCATGCTCTTTAGAGACCTCTTGGCATCAGGTTAGCCCCAAGCTAAGTTAGAAGTGGATGATTTTGAGGTGGTGTGCAAAATACTTGGGTTCAAAATTATCCAAAATATGCACCGATCATCAGATCTTTAACTAATGACTACGAGAGAAAAGGAATGGGATTCAGCTAAGGTGCCAATCGGTATCGCTAAATATTCGAGGCAGTTTAGGATTTACGTCTCGACACAAAAATTAGCAAATTCATTGAGCAACACTGTTAGGATGAAACTTAATGGCGGTTATTTCATGCTAAATATAAATTGCCCGCAACTACTTCCTTGTGTTTCAAGAGATAAATGCCATGTAAGCATGAATGGACAGATTTAAAGTGCTTAAATAACCCGGTGGTTACGTATTTTGATACATAGGAAAACCGTATGTGCTTGCTATAACTCTTTTGTAGACCATTTACTTTAATTTAAGAGCTGATATAGAGGTCGCCAAATTTAACTTATAATTTAGCTTCTTTTGTAAATTTGTACTCAAAGATTTCAACAAATTGACGTGAAGATGAACATAAAAGGTAAGCTTTGTTCGTGTCTGCGCTACGAAACCAAGCCTGGCCTTACTAGTTGATTTAGACCTAACAATTGTGTTCCAAGTATTAGGTGGAATTAGCTTAACTGCACCTTCGAGTCGTTAATAAGAATCGAGGGGTGAAATTATTCTAAGTGAATGAGGACAAAAGTCTTGGGTATCATTGTGTTCAAACATAATGTACATCCACGTTAGGAAGAAGAGTGAAGATCAATCTGAGCGTTTTAATCGTTTTGTGGAAGAACACCATACTTACCTGCCAGAAGTAGCAAAATCAACTAGATGTAGGCATTACTGAAATTCTCGCGGAAAGTTTTAATATTGTACACTCACTGGCCGAAGCAAACAAAGTTTTAAAACATCTTGACCCATGATGGCCAGCCGTGTTGTGATAAATGTTTCTATGCTCTCTTTAGACTCCGTGTTAGTAATCCGATCGGATGGCGACCTGGAGGTTTACTGCTTTGTACTCAATCCTTATCCCATCTGTGTCACGCCTTGAAGTTTCTTTTATCAATGAGCTTAAGTATGCAAGTCTTTTACAAAGGCGCAATTATCTGCTCCGTCATTTTTTGAACTTATTTTACTCGAAGCCCTTTGTACGCATCGCTTGTATTCACGTTGAGACGATCCATCAAGAAGGTATTTACAATGAATAAGTTCATCATTACACCCAGCAGTTCCAGTTACAGACATTAAAATCATTTACATGAGACATATTTACGCTTTTATTGTCAAAACAAGATTGTAAAATTCCTACACACCTTTTTCCTTTGTAATCTGCCTTTTGCACCGCTTGAGTCGATACGGCTGTTGCCTCGAGGAGCCATGCGTTTCCCCATTTGAATGTTGCAACTGCTACAGACGGTGGATCGCCAAACCTCTTGCCCCTCCTCTCCTCTTTCACAGCCTTTCCGTATCAGTCATAGCCGTATTTTTACAAAAATTGTTAAAACTGCGTAACATATGGGAAATGAACGGTGTTGTGATTCGTGTTGTGGAATAATGTAATGCTTATAAGCGATCTTTTATGCGTGGTCATCATATTAATTTTGTGGACTCGTAAAAATCTGTCAAGATGAATCCCTTTCCAATGTTCCTCTCAAGGAGGAGGAGATGAGAAGCATCGCATAAGTGTACCAAAATTGAATTTGTTTCATCCAACACCGACTCATCTAGCTGATTGCATGAGTGACCGCATTGCTTTTTTGGATTTATTCTGATGAATTAAGTAATCTGGTACAGACATATTCAACTGATTATGCAATGATACGCTTGACTGCGCATAACTCAGACAACTTGATCATCATTTTACCAGGAAAACAGGCGTCAAGAGTTTCTGCTAATAGGACAGAATGATGCGTGGCTAGAAGTGTGCTAGAGAGATTGTGATTACTTAAGCAGAAATAAACACTAAAATCAAGTTGGTGTATTGTAAAAGATTAAGTGGGTGAGTGTACTGCCCCATTTCCAGTCATCACAGAGGATCACGTGAGAGCAGCTATTGCCAAATACTATGACAGTCATTCACCACATGAGTAACGTTGATTCCTGCAAAATTCGTCGACGAACTTGTCTGGTTGAATAGCATTAAAATCTCGTTCACGGGGCTTTATCGGTTGTTAACTATTGCTTAGAGGCTCTTCGAAAGCCTTTGAGATGGGTCAAATGGCTTCACAAATGCACGGCATGCAGAGAAATGTTGCGGCGTGCTGGGGATGAGCACTGCACAGAGCAAGTGCAGCAGTTCACTCAAGCCAAATTTTTTTACGACTACATCAAGGTCGAAACATCCACCCGCTCCTTTGATAACAATTAGCGTATTCATTATCCGTGCATAATGAATTAGACTTTGTGCCGATCCTACGTATGCTCAAATAATTGTTTCTTTCCGACTCGAGTCTCCTTTATCAGAGCCTGTGAGATCACATTGGATTTGCCTGTAAGTTGCAGTGCTAATCTGCATATGTTTACAACTTTTAGATTGTCACAAGGATTAGCAAGAGAATTAACTAGCTGTTGGTAATAGATCTGCCATTACTACCACTCGTGTGAGGGAAAAAAATGTTCAAAGCCTTTAAAATTCTCTTACATCACCACCCTAGCTAGATTCTTTGATAAACGCATTGTATCCATATTCACGCACTCGAAACATATTTTAAGCTGTTTTTTTTGTGAAACTTTTATCGCTATTTGCTCTGTACCATTTTAGGCTATTTGATGAATAACACGTAACATCTACTTAAAAGCTACATTTAAGCATAACTTTGGTAAATTGCTTAATTTTGTTTAGATAAAAGTTCCTACTTAAAAATCCTATTTTGAAGAAACACACTTTTTATTTTAAACCGCTGTATTACTTTGTTTGATTACCGGTTTCATTTACGCTTACTTGGGTGGCCACATTGTCCTAGCCGAGGGGCCTGACCTCCAGGCCATGCCAGCAGCCAAATCCCTCTTTTTTGCCGAATATATACATATATATATGCATATACATACATATATATTCTATCCAATTATTATGCCTCATTTTGTCTTCAAGGAAGTCTCGGGGCGTTACAACCATTTTTTCCTTTTTTGCTTAGGTGCTTATAGCACCCTGAGATCTCACTGGTGACGAAAGAAAACATAATACTCGATCAGAATACGTATTTTCGACATACAGTAGGGCCTGGGAGTATTTGCATGGCCCACGGGCCAGGCCGCCCTCCGAAGTTATAATGGTAGAGCCCCTTATTGGCCTATTACCAAAGTCGAGAGCCAAATAATCAACTTTTGTGTTGCATAATTTCTCGTGTACGTTTTAAATAATAGATGGTTTAATATCATTTCTTAATTATTGATAAGAAATTAGCCATTCGTGTTTTGATAAATAGGTTTGATGGGATGGCATTGTAATCAGTGTTAATTTGCTCCCAGTTCATTAGTCGCTCGTTTCGAGATTGTACGCAAACTTGAGTGTTCCATCAGAGGTGCCGAATCATTCAAGTTGGAACCGTTACCATCGCAGCTTCAACATTCCTCTCACCAGTTTTGTATTTACCCCCTTAACCACTTTCTACTTTTTTAAAATCAGTAAATTAGTAAGGCTTGGAAAATACGCATTGCGGCTCCCAGCCTCTTTCAGATCTATTGGTACAAATTTAACATGACGAGCGTAAGGGTCTACTGGTGCAGTTCTTTTCAAGCTCTTTACATCGCACCATACCGCAACATTAATTTGTTCAATGCAAGAACAGACTTCCAAAACACTACACTGAAAGACGATGGACTAAATTACGGCTTTTGTTGTGCAATCATATTTGTTCCTATTATTACGAAAATTTGGCTTTTCACCAGTAAATCTTTATGCTCTCATTGTTATCAAATAATAATGAAACGTAAATAAAAATAATCTCCATTTCTGTACCTAGTAATTTTGTACGGGGCAGCCATGTATACAATTTTTGGTGTACGTGAATTATGCACGCGATAGCATGCGACAGAAGGGATTTACTTGATAGCCAAAAGCACATGACGAATCGACTTAAGTAATCTCCGAGTTCACGACCGGACTTTTTTTCCCGAATGTTTTGACTGGAAAGTCTTTATTTTAGAAAACAGAATCAATAGAATTGTTATGAGCAGATTCCACAAACCTGATATTTTAACCCAAGGAACCAATCGGCTACTCTCTGACAGCCTCTTACCACCCCCACGTCACCGCTCTCCGTTAGTTCACACGTTGGGCTTCACCCTCCACACCAGGACTTCGGCGCATCTTGTCTCTGCGGAGCACTGCGATTTTTATTTTATCTCCATGTTCTTAATTAAAGTGCGCATTCATTTAAGCAGTTTGATTGGGAAAATTTCTCCTGTGAAGAAAATTGTGTTATTTGTGTGTAGATGGAATGTACAATGAAGTTTACGGCTTCATGCTGCTTTAGATCATAACCCTCCTTGAAAAACTAAATCGTTAAGCACAGTATTGGTAAATAACGTTTCTAAACGTTAACGACTAAGTGCCGTCTAATACAGTCGGTTAATCAGACACTCTGTTCGAATGTAATCCATTCTTAGATGTTATCCAAGAATCCTCTTTGTCAACTAAAACACTATCGTTTCAAAGGAAGCTGTAATGCCGTCTATCATATTGCCATCCGATTTCAGAACAAACATCGCACTTCAATGCGTTTCATGAGTAAGCATGTGGAAGCATTTCCATCGTCAAGTAATTTGATGTGAGCTGAGATGTGCCGCCTAAACTTCGTCTTCAAAGGACCGAAACTGAGGAAGAATGCGTCACCTTCGTATGCGTTTTCTAAATGTTTTACAAAGTTAACATCATTATAAAATTTATCTACAACTATAAGAAAAGCCTCACCTTTTTTGCTCAATCTTTGAGTGTAGTTGCATCCACTATCTCTCAGTAATACAATATGCGTAGACGTCAAGTTATCCCAATATTTGTTACTCAGTGGTAGAACCATTCCACCAACTTCGTTGCGACCAAGGTGATTCGCGAGGCGAAGGTGCTCAAATGCATTCTCTTAATTTCGTTGGCATTATTAATTTATCATGGAAGTTGAAATGGCCTAATTCAATTTTACTTGCTACCTCCAACTCTCCTGGCATACTCTTCCTGTGGCTCCGATAATAGAATTCAATTGTACTTTACTGTTAAAGTTTTTGCAATGCCAGATTACCTTGTAATGGGTTGTCTTTCAAGGAGACCTTCGTCACTTTCCACTAGCTGAGCTGACTATAGGACACCCTGTAACAGCAACAACTTCGCATCATATTACCCCAAGGAATTTGAATGTCTACAAATGTCGACAAGTAAGTAATTTTTAAAACCACTCATAGTGCTTGCTTCATTATTTCTTCAAACATTCCTTTGGGTCCCCAGGCCGGATCAGGTTCAGCAGTTATTTTATGCCAATGGTAATTTATCACTCCCACACTCTAGTTAGTCATAGCACTTATAAAAAAAACTTTTTTTAAGTTTGTTTAATTAGCGTAAGTGATTGACTGCGACCGCTACACTTGGCTGTTCTTTTTGTTTTCGATGCTACCAGAAAGGCATGCCAAAAAAAGTGTTGCACGTCTTCTTATCCTTCTAGTATAAACTGTAATTTATTTCCTGCAGATACGATCTGTCTGTATGCTTGTGTTACGCAGGCTGTGCATCTTGCCCCATTTTGTTTTGTGCCTAGCCTCCTTTATTTATGCTAATCCTGTCTTTGTGACGCTGAGGAAGATTATTTTCATTCTACATTTTTTGAGAATTTTGCTTAAAAACTAATCAGATGAATTTGTTCAAGCGGTGCAGTTTATATCGTCAGATTTCATGTCCTTTCCTGATTTAATCGCGTTCTTCAATCAGGCGGAGTTTATCTTAATCACCTAGTCGACTGTCTCCTAGTTTTATGCGGTTTATTTCCATTGTTAGGTGTGTGCATACTGCAACAGACACATCAAAATGTTTCTGGGGTGACTTCTCGTGCTCATGCACCTGACCAACCAATGACGTGAGCTGAACCGTAGGTGAGTGTGAACTCGCTCTACCCGCTTCTGCATTGACTGTTCCCACCAATGCCATCCACGCCCAGAAAGGCACTTAAGCTGCTTGGAAAAACTTATAGAATGCCAAAAGACTATCCACTTGAATTTAAAATTGACGCCTACAGTAATTGGTGTCTTTCTGTTGCCGCTCCGATCATGCACCTGCCCGGCCTAATCCACCACACCCTCAGGAGGACTCAATAGCTGAAATCCCGAAATTCTGGTTGTAGTATCAACATAGTGTAAGTGATGCAAGTGAGATAATTTTCATCAAAGTCTCCTATGTATGCGGAGTAAGATAGGTTAAGTTGGTGATCAAAGTGATGGGTGACCTAAAATTGTAGATGACCGTGAGATTGTGTGAACAATTTTGACCTGAGCGGTATAAGAAAGCGTGCAACATAGGGAAAATTAAGTTTCCGTTTGCGCTGCAACCAAAGGTTAGAAAATGAGGCATTACTTGCACCACAATAAAAATAAATAAAGACTAAAACCACACACAGATGACGAACATCCCTCTCCATGTTGAGTACATTTCTCACGCGTTTTAATGAGGGATTTTTTTCATAGATGAGTTCAAAAATTAAGCCGGAAAAGGCTTTTGAATTAACAGTGCAAAAGTCGAGGGAGGGAGCGAGTCATTACACAAATTTAAAGGCTATGATTAAATCTCAAAAACATTTTCAGTTCTATTAGAGAACAATTTGTGCGTAAATTTGTTTTTTGCGTATTTAAACATTCACAGGAAATTATAACGTCTAACAGCCGTCCAAACTATATTCTCACTAGTTAGCAAATATGGTTGCCCTTAGTCCTTCGTCCACTCTGATGGTAAACTGTTCATGGACGGATGCATCACTGTCTCCATTCCCTTAATCGAATTGGACAATTCATGACCCTTCCCATCTACTGACTTGACTGTGACATTTCCTTTTAATGTTTGTGTATACGGAACCACGAAAGTCAGCCGAGCATTTACTCCGAAATCGTATGGGAAATAGCATCATGTCAATAAGGCCGACGGTTGGCCGCGCATTGAAGCTTAATTCTCCATGAGTACGATGGCAAATGCTTGTAATTTCTTAAATTACAACTGCTCTACCATTTCGTGATAATTTTAATGAATCTTCTAGAGGTTGAATGATTGGATTTTCATTTAGTATGACTTTCGTAATCTCAAAATGGTAAGATAATTCAACTTCTAGGTAAGATTAACAGACTACGGATATCTACTTATGGATGAGGTGATTTGACTACGCTAAGACAAGCTCACTATTTGATTCACCTGTGCGAAACGAAATTTTTTTCGGCTGCTTTTTACTATGGATATTTGTCGCTTTTGAAACTCAGCCTTTGTTGGAGAGGTTTTTCATTCGCTACTCAAAAGCAACATCAAATTTAAGTGAATGAAGTCTTCTTGTGAACATTTCAGAGTGTCAGTAGCCTGTGTATTAGATCTGTTAGCAAATACCAAACGTAATTACTTTTTGTGTGGGTTCGTACTATAAATGATCTCCAAATTACGCAAATTACTACACAGGATTGGCACAACGTTGGCTTAAACTACAATTAATACCTATCGAGTAACTAGAGCTCACAAATTAAAAGTTAGGGTTCTTAAGCCAAGTTATCTTTGCTTAAAAACTACCCAACTCTCAAGTCCATTTAATTGCAATTTGAAGCATCTACTCAAACAAGACTGTTTTTTGACTAGCATCATTTTATAAAGGCCCCAATACTAGCTACAAAATTACGTTAGAGGAGCCAAAGAATTTGTAATACATTGCCGCCTTGAGTTAAAGACTCACCGATTTGGCATGACTCGGGTTAACATTCACCTCTGTTCAGGACCACAGCATTATGCTCCTCAAGACGGTATCCTTCAGGGCTTACTTTTAATTTCTGCTACGCCGAAGATAGTAATCATTAAATTCCTTTTCTGATTCACGAAGTGGAGCATTAGCTCTAACCTACTTTATATAATCAAAGTGCCGAGTAATTTAATGATTAGTATGCGTAATGCACGAGACATCAATTTTCCTTATCTACAGCAAAACATAAAATTGAATCCCCATGATTTAGACAGTTTAGAAGATTTCGCTTTTACCAGTAGACCTAATTTGCAATGTTTTATCTATTTTAGACAATGTAAGGAATTCACAACCTTTTAAATCCTCCCTTCCTTGGTAAATCCGGTTTTGAAATGATGCTAACTATCATTTCTTCTTCAAAGTTCCGGGTTCATTTCAACGTCTTGAATTCAAATGCTCGTTTACTTTGAAATTAACTTTTCCTTGATGGTTTTGAATGTGTGTACTGATCGGAAATCTCGAGAGCCATCCACTCCCGACATTTTGTTCATTCAACCGATTTTTGCTGTTGCATAAATTAAGGTTTTTAATCCACCTACAAATGTCAGTCGTGCCAGACTTATCCGGACTCCGTCAGTGTGGTATTTTTTTTAAATTGTCAGTTCATCACCTAGCGAAGACACATGACTAAAGAATCTGAATTTTTCAAATTCTTTTGTGGCAAAAATTACAACATTAAGCAGTAAAGTGTCGCCGCAAGCTATTTACGCTAGTGTTGGACTTAACACAGTTTATCCATTCTGATGCCAAGTCCATACGATCAGCCCCAGAAGTGACTCACAATGAGCATCATTTCGGGCCTAATTAAGATGCCAGATTTGTCTTTTTGATATTCATGATTTAATGAGGCCGAATGCAAAAACTGATGTTGGCTCATTTAGCAGATGAAATCAATTGCCAAAATTTCTTCTGCACAAAACTTTGAATTAATTCATTTACCTCAAATAAAATGCACACGAAAGGCATGCATACAAAAGGTCGGGTCTGAACAAGTCCACGCTTTTGTGGTAAATGCATTTCTTCTTACTACCCCTCCTTTTCATCCTAATACAGGTAACTCTACAAAGCGAGGTTTTAGATCCTTTCCAAATGCTCCGTCGACGTTATTCCCTCTTGGCTGTGTACATCTGATCTGGATCGCGATCTCGGATGCGACTGATGTCTGTGTTCCGCTCTGAGGTCCAGGGGGATTCGAGCCGCTGTGGGCGATCTGTTCCTTCGGCGTTCAGTAGAATTTGGCAGTGAACGACGATGTGGCGTAGGCGGTGGTGGTGGAGTCGGTGTCACGAAGGCTCTCCGAGAACAGACTTCGCTGTAGGCTGGTGGGTCACCTCGAACGGAGAGCTGGTCGTAGTTGGGCGGTTTTGGTACTTCGTCAGGCATGAAAAAACCAATCGGTGGGGCTGGAATGTCGCGGTCGTGATCGGGGTGGGTAGTGTCATCAGACACTTCATCTGACAGCCCAAAAATGGCAATTCTACAACAGATATTGAGCTCACCAAAGATGGTGAAAGCGTGGTAAAGGAGGAATGTTGTGAGAATCACTGAGAGCCATCCGACTGCGTAGACGTGAACTGAGAAAAACACCAGAGAGAGGATAGCACCGGACACACAAGTACAGGAGGAGATAAAATCAAATAAACACGTAGCTATTAGGAGGGGCCTTGTGGTTTTGATTCCACAGGCAATTGCGAAAGCAGCGGGTAGAATCCCGATCGCACCCACCCAATAACCCACGAAGGAGGAACTTGGCCGCTTGGCCTCGGCAATAATGAGAGCAATGCTGAAGAAAGCTAAAACCACTCCAAACGCAATGTGTCGTCTCTGAATTGGGGTCGAATTGGCAATTGAGATCTGTTGGCCCATTTCGATGGGAGAGAATAAGCTATGCAACCAAGGCGGCACCACTTTTATAACTCGGGTGCTTGTGTGCCCGTTGCCATTGGCTACAGTGCGTGCAGCATTATTGTGCCTCAGTAATCATTAAGCAGTAACTCTCCAGGCGCATACACGCACGGAGCTGCTTCACGTTCCATTGGATGCATTGCGTACTCGGCGATGCATCTTGAGCTCACCAGTCTAACCTTCTGCCAAACGTGTGACTTTCACGTGCCTCACTGTAAGTTAACGCTTTATGCTATTTGACAGGCGTCTCTTCTTGCACTCATTCTTCTTCATCCCCTAGTACTTAACATAACCCCCAATTACTTTTTTCACTTCAAACGAACTGGCTAGTAAGCAATTAGTCTACCACTTTGCACTTAGCTTCTCCCCAGCCCGATTTTTACCTCACTCGTTTGAAAGAGATAAGGTAGCATTATGTGTCAAAAGTAAGCAATGTAACCGATAAAATTTCCCGTGGATTATGACCTCTCATTAGTTTAGTTCGGTATTTTTTTACCATTACTGCTACCAAATCCATAGTTCCCATAATTGTCTGGTAATGAGCTGTTAATTTCAGCTGCTCTTTCACTCGTGTCCCAACTAATTGTAGAATTAATAAAGGACAGAAATTCGCTATCGAAGTGGGCAATAGAAGTGCATCAATACAATGTGTTTGCGATCTGGTACGACGTAATTCTAATAACTGAATTTCTTAAGCTGTAATCATCGCCTTAAGTAGGCAAAATGGCGAGTGGGAAAGGTGATTAGCGCCTGCTTTGTTTTGGTGGATGTTAAGCATGATGTGGCTTTCCTCACAAAAGGAAGTTCGAAAACCCACCATTGAGCAAACTTTGCCTTCCGCAGTTAAGCAACCATGGCTACTAATGTGGATATTTCGTGTTTTAAATGCACAGTTTCCGTAAAATACAAGTAGTCTAGAGGAGTTAATAGAAATGCGAGTGGTGCTGCTACTAAAGTGCAAATTTTCTCGTTTTTTTTTGCCTTGGGCCTTGGGAGAAGGCGTGAACACAAGGGTGTGTGTCACAAGAGGTTGCAATATATTTTATGCTAATTCATGTCAACTGTTGTTTCAATAATTCATGGACCATAACAAAATGCGGAGAGAATTTCAGTTGAATTCCAATTAGCCACTGTTCCCGCTTTTCGGTTCCACCTGAGTCCTGTTAAACAAGAAATTAAGTTAATTTTATGCATACCATTTCAGCCTGGACCTGACAACGCCTCTTCCTTTGGACCCACCTTCAACACCCTACAATCCAAGTTTTTAAAGGTTATTGCTTTGCGGCTCCTTAATTTTGCTTTTTTAATCAGAAAAAGATTGATGTAGTGTTATTTAATTTTATTTTTAGAAAAATGGGGAAAGTACATTTTTAATTTTGATAGTTGCGTCAACTATCCAGAGTGGCGACTTGTTATCTGTGGTGATGAGATCTACTTGAAAATGAGGGCGAGAATGAGCATGACGGTGATTTGAATGCCCACGGTGGTGCCAACAATGGCCATGAAGGGGCTCCAAGAAACACTGGCCTTATCAGTGTAAAGGAGGACCGCTGCAACGGCGAAGATTGATGCGACGGCGGAGATGACAGCGGCTATGATATTGACCCAAGGAGGTGCGGATACGAACATTACTACGAGGAGTATGACGAGCACCACGAAGAGGAGCAACACAGCTATGATGAGGAGCACACCGATGGCCAGGTAATGGTCTCCAAGTGTGCCCCCAATCTTGCTGCAGAAGTCGAAGATGTTACCCCCGCAGGGCCACTTAGGGATGGCTAGTGCGAGGATGAGGAAGAAGATGGACATTACCACCGCCACTATACTTACTGCTGGGTGCATTGTCGCGCAAATTCACCATTCTGACCATGCTGGCATTTATATATTTTGGCTTTCATTTCTTTAGGCGTTTATTTAGCGGTCTCCAGCGGTAACGGTTACCTGGTTGCAAGCTTTTCATTGTCCTTTATCCATTGAACTAAAAATAAATTTCTTTCTGGTGTCTAAAATGCTTAATCAAAGGCGCTCACCAACATCGTACCAGGTTTAGTCTTAATATTACAACAATGGTCTTAATAATCCCCTTCTTACTTGCTTGGCTCTTGTGATAACATGTTTTAGCAGACTCTCCTTTATACTAGTATTGATATTAGATGTGCTTTTCCATTAGCACTTTCTGACCAAAACTTTCTTATTCGGTCAGATGTTAGTGCTTGGAATGCCTCCAACTTTGGCAGCTAATCACTAGCACATCCGACTTGTAAAAACTCACAGTTGAAACGAGTTTAGCAATAGCTCTTATCTAGCTCACGCTACTGTGTTTTCGCAATCATAGACCTCTTCAGAATTCGACTTTGTCTGACGACATTTGAAGTGAAAATTACTATAAACGATATGCGTAACTCAACTCCTACCTCTTGCTGAAGCATTATGCAGCAGGGCTGAGCTAAACCACTTCACAGTGTTACCTACTACCTGATCATTGATACAACCACTTAACGGTGTAAACGCATCGACGAGTAGTCAAGTAACGCTTCGAAAGATTCATTTGACTGTACCTGCGGAAAGGTGACATCCAAAAGCACTCTGCATGCTACACTCCCATATTTATTCTACGGAGGCATGTAGTTGAGTTATCGTAATATCAGGCGATATTTATTCCTTACACGATTTCGAATGATACTCAATTGCCGCATGTCTACATAAAATTTAGGGAAATATGTACGAAAAAGTGAGTCATCATCAAGAGACATTTTTTCCAAATAAGCAGACCCTCCTTTTCTGAATCGAAAGGGGGAAAATGACGTTTGACCCATCAGATTTATGACTTGTTCATTGTTTATAACATTGGAAACTATGGCTCTGCCATCCATCCACCACATCTACGACACTGTTCGTGCATATAAAACAAGGCCCTTTTGTGTTGAGAGAATTTCGGAATTAATAGGCGGTGAAATGGGGTACTTTAGCACTAAAAATTTTAGGTTAAGCAAACAAAGAAGAGGTATACGACATGTGGTCGAGTCAGGAGTGACTTTTTATGATAGCAACCAGCCATAGCTCTTGAGTTATGGTGGATTACAACTTGGGAAACAAATAACAGCCCCGAGACTGACTAAACTGCTTGTTTTTTGGCTACGTGCATCAGCTATAGTTACAAACTTTTATCAAGAAATTCTTCTTATCCCCCTTAGACTTAATTCCTGGTTTAATTAGTCCATTAGTCTGAATTACCGTTGCTGTGGCTGACTGACTCCTAGCTTATCGGTAACGTCATGTGACGAGGCCACTCACAATCCAGACATGTCAGGGTCCAGAATCAACTCTTGCGTTTGGGGTGCATAGAGCAGCACGCCTGAATATGGCGTTTGATGACGATGAAATAGAGACAGATGGCGTTGCGAAAAAAAAGATATTGTACTTCGCATTTTTACTGTGAAAGGATGAATTAGATTGCCTCTTCAGGACCTTTGTCCTACAATGTGCAAGGTATCATTAAAGATATTACAAATTCGACAAGTAGGTACAGAAATGGCAAAAATAAATAGCGAAATCAAAAAGTGGAGGCTTTTTAAGCACTCGTTTTAGTTAGTTCTAAAAATGATGTATTTTGGTTGAGCAATCTATAAACTCTTTTCGTCAACTTTAATAACATCAAGTGCGAACGCGGCTCATTGTCCTCTGATTATTGTGTTGCAGATGACACAGATGTAATGCTCTTACACTTTGATCCCATGGGCAATTGGGTCACCGCAGCTTCGACTTTCGCTCAGCCGCATGGCCTCCAAATCATGTCTATAGTCTCTCAGCCCTTCCTTAAGTCAGTATTACCGCCTCTGCCATGATACTAGGACTTTTTATGACTTCAGGAAGGAGTCGGAACGCTATACAGACAACAGCAGGAAGCGAAACCCATTTCCAAAATACAACTGCCTAGATTTCTAGTTCTAAATGGCAAAGAAGGACATCTGCTACTGGCAGGCAAATTTGTAAAGACTTCTAGCAGATGGATTGGAGATGATAGACGCTTCCGGCAAACACTCAAATCTCGTGTTCCGTAGGAATACCATTGACAACTGAGGCGACGCCAGCTGTTAACCATCTACAAGATCTCGTCACAGAACCGTATACGGTACCTACACAAATATGTCAATAAAATAGGCACGCGATACAGCCTCCACCTCTCTACTGGTTGCATAAGATCTTGACAAATACATAGCTGGTTAACAGTGAAGTTTGAACAGTGGCAAGATGTAGATGAGGGGCATTAGCTCCATGAGGCTATTTTATACGCACCTATTCCCAAATGACTAACCTTAGGCCAGTATACTCACGACTACAGATGGAAATGCAGAACATAGAACATTATTTAGTCTCAAACAGCATGAGAAAAGCGGTTCTCGCCCTCCCGATGCAGCTCCCGTACAGACCGAAACTCCACAGATGAGTGACGTTGAAGTTAATTATCTCTCCATTTGCAGGCAATTTCAGTGACCGGTGAGGTTTGTGTGTGCAGTATTTTTAAAGCATAATGCACGTTGTGGTGGCTGACTTGAAAGATTGACCAGGGAGATGGCCGGGTTATGCAATGCTTTAATAATTTGCTTAATCACGCGTTTGATCACGAAGATAATTAAATCTCTGCATATTGGATTTCAACTGAACGGCATAGCATCCGAAACATGCCTATAGCCTCACTCCTTGTGTACGTCAGTAGCAATCTTCTGCCATAACGCTATGGCTTTTACAACACCTGGAAAGAATCAGAGCACTACACAGCTTTCAATTCTGAAATTCGCGTCAGATGAGATTTGCACTTAAAGCTAGTTAGGCTTTTACTATTAACATCTTGGGTGAGTATCGAAGAGCGCATTCAATAAACATTAACATAGCCGATCTTTCAATTTTTTGGCAATAATCACTAAAACGAAATAAATTATTTCATTTCATGACCGGTTATTTTATGTGCGCTTAAAATAGTCAAATATTGGGTTATGTAAATATGCTAATTATAAATCAACAAGAACATCCACTAGGAGCAGGTGGAGGTCGTGATTGCACCCGTAAGTTTAATTTGTTCCTTATTCCTATTGCCATATTTGAAAGCCGTATATGACCAATTGATTCTCTGGGCGCTGGCCCTGTTGGTGTTTGTTTCGCACATTTTGCTGTGATTTCTGTCAAATTTTAATGTGTTCTCTGTTGTTTTATGAATGTCTTATTCTCTCTATGCTAATGGTGAGGCTGTTGTTGACATGTACTCTAATTGTTTGGTATTACAACTGTTAGTAACCAGCTTCTGGTCAGCGATTTATTATTACTTTTAAATGCCTTAGGTGTGAAACATTGTTTTACCTTTATTTCAATTATTTGTTTCAGCCCATCATTCTACAATCATCTCCTTTATAGGATGTATTGGCAACTAGCCATCGGTTTTGTCCTCTTGATAATTATCATTCCTAGCACTCGGGCACGTGTACATTATTTTGCTGCCTATTTCATCTACGCCTCTGTCGTCTTCATCGGTTCGGTTGTGTATGCGTTCAAATTTATTCTCAAAGGAGGACCACGTTATGAGAACAGTTGGTTAGTTTTTCTAATCACTCCTTCCTATGTGTCTATAGCGAGTTTACAAAAGTTTATAGGCTGGCTCGCACGTTAATGGGTCTTCAGCCGCGGATATTTGGTTTGGAGACTTATGACCCCGACCAGCAGTACATTTACGTCGCCAACCATCAAAGCTTCATCGATGTCTTGTGTAAGTCCGCTTACATTTCGAAATGCCTTCTATTTTCCGAATGCATCTTGAGCGTTATTTGTCGAATGTGCCGCTCTTATTAGCACTTGTAGATATTTGGAAGCTTCCCTCAACTGTTATTGCGAAGGATACTTTGAAGTATTTCGGTCCACTCGGAGCCATTCTCTATTACACCAAATCCATTCTCATTCACCGCTCCAACCACGAAAAGGCTATCTCCGAAATGAACCGAGCAGCAGAGCAAATTATGAACGATAAGGTCTGCATTCTTCTGTATTTACAGCTACCAGCCTGTGGTTTATTCCACTTCTCTTAATAGTTTGTTGCGATTGATAGTAAAAAACGTCAGGATTTAAGACTTCATGGTTGCAGTTGGATGGCAAATCAACGTAAACTCCTCAAAATTATCGTAACATGGGCCAACACTTTAACTTCATTCCTTCCGACTCACCCTAGCACTGACTCTTAAATCCCCTTATTGAAGTAGTTGCAGAATGATTCGTTGCTCATCCTCGTTACTGTTACATTGAATATTCATCGTTCTGCAGGTCAGTCTCTTTGTGTTCCCTGAGGGAACAAGGAACATTTCCGGTCATCTGCTGCCATTCAAGAAGGGCGCCTTCCATCTGGCAATTCAGACTCATCTCCCCATTCAACCCGTCGTCATTTCCTGCTACAATTCTTTCCTCGATCACAAGAGGTTCTCCCTCACTCCGGGTGTGTTTTGCTTTCCTGTGGGGCTTGCCTTTTTCACGCATTTGAACTCCCTTTGTACAGCCGATGAAGTAACGATAATAATATTCTGTAGACTGATTCGCGATTTAATGAACGTAGACGCCAATGGTTCGGCTGTATGTCTGTTTCCCCAAGCTATGTATGGTCTGGCGGTGAAGACCAGCCTGTTCAGTGAGGGTTAAGGCACTACCTCTTTTTCTCAAGACTGGACCACTTCTACTATGGAAGTAGACAGGTCTTCGTGCGTTTTTTTTGTAAACAACTGTAAAGCATGTAGTGATCGATCTGCCTGTCTTTACAACATTTCTTCGTTTGCTAGCTCTCACGTGGAAAGTAGATCTAATGAACTTGCACGCCCTTTAATATAAACTGTAATACTTTCTTTTAAAGAGTATCCGAGGTCATTTCGTGGCTGCCAGGGTGCATGTCTAATGTTTGGCTTGCTATTCAAAGCACACTGCATCATCGGGAATGGAATTAGTTTATTAAAACAGGCGAAGACTATTCGCATTTCACTCGAGCGCACCTTCTTTTTCTCACTTCCCCAAATGACTCGTCACGGCACATACCCTCAGTTCTGATAGCTTGTGAATTCAATGTTACGGTTTTATCGCTATCTTGTCAATGATTACTGCTAGTCCAGCTTATTTAAGCAGTTGTGTCTGTTGTCTCTTGATTTTATAGGAACTCCTCTTACGTTACTTACCGCCACGGCCGCATGAACTTTTTTGAAGTTGTTGTGTTGGTAATTAACTTGAGGTTCTACGATGAAATTTGTTGGAAGCCAGGGCCAAATATTAGCAGTGCAGTTTGCACAAAATGGTTTTTTTAACGCGTAGCTGTCCCTACTTCCGCAATTGGGCTTTTGCTATTACCGCTTAGTCACCGTCTTGGCAGCATGACTTTGTCCATTTTTAAACGCTGTTTAAATTTAGGCTTGTCAATAATTAAATCGATTCAAAATGAAGTTTTCTGTTGTGTTGAATTTTTTCCACTGTTATTTTGCCTTGAACTGTCACAGGTGCCTGGGGTTTATTGCATTTGATTAAAAGCGTCGCGATTTTAGAGCCCATATGTACTATTATTTTTCATCATGATTTTTGGGCCTACTGGTGTAATTGGTCCTGATCTTGGGAAATCGAGATGCCGAATAAGTTGTTGCCCATGTGCTTCCTTCCAGCGCCATACGGCATTTACCTGCTTCCTCCCATCTCCACGATCGGAATGGACAAGTCTCAGGTGAACGAGCTAGTGGAGCGAACGTACTTAGCCATGTCCAAGGTCTTTGATTGGACAGTGCACGCCAATCCCGAGGAGTTGGGCAAGGACCTTCGGAAGAAGTCTGATTAATCCTCTGCAATCCTTTTCCCTTCCACGCCGTTTCTGATTCCAGGGTATACTGGGCAGTAACTTCAATGATTTGCCAATTATTATTAGTATAGCTACAGCCATGGCCTCTCTTTCCTCCTCCCCATTTCCTCTTTTCAACTCTTCCCTCATCCCCTTCTACTTTTCTGAATGGCATTAAATCAGCGCACATCTATTTATTTATTCGACAGATTTCGTTTTTGTTGAATTTTTTTCTGGCCTTGCTCTGGGATGTTAATTTCGAAGTGTGCTTACAGCCGTTCGTATTCGGGCTTGGTGTCAGTGTTATTAGCTAGGCGAGCGGAACTATCCATCCATTCGTCGTGGACGACCATGGTTTCTATACTTGTTCCAAACTAAGTCTGGAGTCACTCTATTTTACCCGTGTAGCTCCAGCGTCCTTTGAATGCAAACAGTGGCCAGTAATTGCTGGAAGAAAGATATGAGGCAGCTGCATGCCGTGGTGTTTATCGCCAATTCTATTCACCTTGGTCCTGCTTAAATTTCTTAACTGGGGACTTGAAAAGCTGCCATTGTGTGCTGATACTTATGCGATGCCACTTGAGCATGGTGTCAAGCTAAACTTAATGAGTTCATAGGAAATGCAGTGAATTTTTACTTTTATGAGCAGTGTCCAGGTGCAGTGGTACGGGTTTGATGGACTTCTGGGTTAAATCCGTCTTAACAGAATTTATCACTTAAATTACTTTAGTATTATAGACACTGGGGTCAACCTTGTCAAAAGACCAGGATTCCTCGCATTCTTGTTACGATTATAAAATGGTAAGCATTTTGAGTTCACAAAAAAAATGCGCTTGCTGATCGAATTCGTCAAAGTGTTTTAAGGGACTTTTAGATTACCTCTACTTAAAACTCACGATCAGCACTACCTGGATTATAGGCCATGCCTTTTTGGTAAGTATACAAATAATAGGACGTAGTTGAGGTAAATTGTTATGGGCGCTACTAATGGGTTCTGTATCCTTGATGGTAGTACATTTTAGCATTGAATCGCCATCATAGGTGGTCATTTCAATGATTTCCACTTTCATCATCATTTAGGCTTGGCCTTTTGTTTTACTGTACTCTAGACAGGTTTTCCATTTTCCAGCATGGTCTTCGGACCTCCCGGCTTAGCTGCTTTCGCAAGCCTTGTCAAAACGGAATAAAGTGGCAAGGAGTGTAGTACTTTGTTTGTTCGAACTGCCGGTTTCGGTCACTTGGGTGGCCATATTGCACTAGCCGGTTGGCCGGCCTCCGAGCCGTGCCAACAGCCCCCAAGCCCTCTGTTTCCACGATATATATTCTGCCCCAGTACTATGCCTTCTTTTACCTTAAAGGGAGTCTCGGGACGCTACATTAGTGGCAGCGGAAAGCGGACCCGACTCTGATGGGTTTTATCCTACTCTATACCGCTTCTGACAAACTTTGGTGGTGTGAAAGAAGTGAATGTGCTATGGATGGGAGAACCTCTGGT